>OY992531.1:46252983-46852983 GCA_963921185.1 Dasysyrphus tricinctus | reverse complement strand
ACTGGAGATGAATTTGCGAGCTGCCTGCTGAGCAAAAATAGTCATGGAGCGAATAAAAGACCACCTCGAAGACATGCCTGAAGCCGAACAAGCAGGTTTCCCCACTGGATCTTCCTATGTGGACCACATCAACACCTTGCGGATCATAACCGAACAGTGCGTTGAACATCGATCACCACTTCACCATCTGTTTATCGATTTCGAAAAGGCGTCTTACAGTGGTGTCAATAGAGAATTCATCTGGCTTGATTTGCGCAGGAGGGGAATCCCAGATAAATTGATTGCTATTTTTAAGGCTACACATGATGGATACAAATGTCACGTTTTGCATAAAAGAAGGTTGTCGGAGGAGTTTGAAATCCAAAGTTGGGAGAGACAGGGTTGTATACTGTCATCAATACTGTTCCTGTTGATAATAAGTGATGTGCTGCATGCAGGAAATTGAGGAATTCAGTGGAATCTGCAATCACACCTCCCTCAAACATCTGGACTACTTCCTCATCTACTCAAATAGATATTTTAAAGATGGTAGAGAGTTTCCAAAATCCTGGGAGTATTGGCCGCGTTCAAGTTTCAATGGATAGCTATCTAGGATAGCTTTGAATCCATGTATGTGTTTGAACGCAAGTCAGCTGTTGTTGACATTTTTCATAGAATAGCTTCGTATCCTAAAATTTTAAGGATAGCTTGGGGTCTCTTTTCTGCCAACAGCTGTTTTGTCATCAGCTGTGTTTTAACAAGGGATTACAACAACACAAACCTATCCAGATCGCTTTAGTTCTGTGTTTGAACGCGGCCATTGTCTCTACTGAGGTTGGACCGAACTAGATACAATTAGCTGAAATGGGAGGCAAGCGAAGGCTGCATTCGGAATTGTGCTCAAAATATGGAAAATGTTGAATCCGTGATCCCTTATGGATGCAGCACTTGGAACGTAACACCCGCTGTCATAAGAAAGCTGCAAACGTTCGTGTTCGTTAATAGATGTCTGCGAAACATCTTGAGGACTTTCTGGCCCAACGGTATCTCCTATGATGAACTTCATGCAAGGACAGGTCAGGAAACCATCGACTCTATAATACGGAAATGTAAGTGGTAGCACATATGCTTCGAAAAGGTCTCGAGAGTCGAGATGCGTTGAGAGTCAAGTGATGCAATGGAAATGGAACCCTCTCACACAGCGAGGTAGAGGAGTGGGCTGACCTAGATGTACTTGGCGAAGAATGGTTGAAGAGGAATCAGCACAACTGGGATAGAGCTGGAGAGAGCTGAGGTACATCTTCAGAAACCGTACATGATGGCGCGTAGGAGTAGTGGAGGCCCTATGTCCCGAAAGGGGAACCTCACGTACGTAAAAGGTCCGAGGACCTAAGTTAGTAAGTAAGTAGGTATGTACGATTTACTATTATGTCAAACAAACGTCAATTATTTTAGCAGTCAATTTCTAAACAAAATCAAAACAAAAAACAAAAATATTTTTAATTGCAGTTCAATATAATATTCTGAGTTAGTTGTTAAGACTTTCATGTTTATGCTGTAAAACTTTAATAAACAAAGAATTTTTGATTAAAAAATAATTAGTGGACAAAAATTTTGTAATTAAAATCGTTAAACTTAATTTTTTTAAATGTAAAAGAAAATAAATTGGGCTTTCATAATATAATTATATCAAAGTAAAAAAATAAACAACTTACCTAACAAATTTGAAAAATGTTATTTGGTAATAAATTGCGGGGAACTAGTTAAAAACATAAGAAAAAGTTGTAGTTCACGCTTGAGCGGCCAAAAACAAAATTTAAGAATCCGTGGTAGTTTGGCAAGGATACAGAGCCAAGCCAGTTAAACAAGACCGGATCTAAAATCATAAAAATGTTATTACTGCTAAATAAAATCAAAAAAGGGAAAGTTACCAATAAAGTTTTAAGTCTTAAAATCACATTAAGAACCCATGATCTTCGTCTGCGCTGCAACGGTTGCCGTATAACTGTATAGGTACATATATGTACATATGAATTCATAAAAAAGAGATTTGTTTGATAAAACATAAGACATAAGATATATAAGAGAAGCGGTACAAAATCTCGCAAAACGAAATAGTGAAGAACGAAATCACACAATAACCCTGTTTTCCATAATCTCGCAATCAAAAAATCTTCTATTTACATATGTTCATCTCACAGTGACAAATCTCACAAATCTATGAATATATAAATAGCCAAAAAAAATGTTGTGGTTCCATTTTTCTCAAATTGTATTCAACCGATTTTGATAAATTTTATATGGTTGGAACTTGGAAAGCCATAATCGCAGAGATGTGCAAAATCAAAGACTTACACCCACACGCCGTGCATAATAAAAAAAAAACTAAATTTAAAAACTTAATTTCAAATAATTTTTTTTTTCTTTGAGTGAACATTTATTTTCAGGACTGTTGTCAATGGAGTGGAATTTTTTCACAACAGGGCCAAGGCTAATATCAATAAAATAATTAAATCTATTAAAATCTCGTATAAATGTTTTCATTTGGGAAACATTTATTTCCGCAGGTGTTATTACATTTTGTGAGATTTTAGTTTGCAGGGATTTGTAATTGCGATATTTCTTCATGCAAAATTTTGAATGCTAGATTTTAATTTGAGAGTTTTTGTACCCAACTATGAAAAAAATGGAATCTCTCTGTGTCATTGTCCGGCTACAGCAGAAACTGAAAGATCAATCTTAGATTTGCGTGAGGACAGTCTGGCTGGTTAATTGGCGATTGGCGTTGTCCACCTCTTTGAAAAAGGTTGTTGAAAAACGTAAATGCAATTTTCTCGGCTCCTATTGAATAAGAGTACAAAATTATGTTTGATTTTGTGGGTTAAAATATCTTTTAAAATTATCGCTTGCAAACATTTTTGACACCTATTTCCAATGAAAAGGTATTGTCAAAAAACTGTGAAAAATTGTTTGAACAAATTGTTTTTATTGTTTATTTCGGCTATCATAGCCAAAACTCGTTTCAAAGCCCAAAGTCTTTTCTTTTATTATAGGTATTTGTCAATCGAGTTATATTTGTCAATAATTTTCGAGAAAATTATTGAAAATTACAAGAAAAAAAGCTTTTTAATGAAATTCATTTTTTTCAGAAACTATTGACAAAAATAACTCAATTAAAATATTTAATAAAAGAACAGATTTCTAGCTTTCAAACGAGCTACAATACGCCGTTGTTGTTAGTTTTTCCATTGTGTTCTAACAATTTTGTTTGCGTTTTAAGTGTTTTTGTTTTTTTTTTTATAAAAATATCCCTTTACCCAAATCATAATCTCTCGTAAGAAATTATTTGCTTGATATTGGCTTGATTTTTTTTTTGAAGACTCAATATTTTTAAAGCAACCCAGTCGATTTTTTTAAAACTTGGTAGCTACGTAAAGTTTTTAACACTTTTTTAAAATATAAAAAAAAAAAAAAACTTATTTATTTTTCTAAAACAACTGCTAGGGCTTTGATACAAATTTTCTGTATGCTAAAGTTAGAACGGTAGATATATTATAAAATAAAAACAAATGTACACTAAGCAACTATTAACAGTAGCCAGTGGGTAGAACGTTTTTTTTTCTTATATTGAATTATTTCATTACATGGCTGATAAGATTAAAATTAAATTTTTATGCAAAAACTAAAAAACTTATTTTGCATAGGTGACAAAATTTTCGAACAAATTTATTATGAATTAAAACATTTTTTTTTTTGAAATTCGATATTTTATCGATCGGTCGATATATTTTTAAACTAAATGTATATCTACATATTAATAAAAGCAAAAAATTTGTATACGATCATTTTTCCTAAGAAATACATATTTCAATATTTTAAATCTAAGAAATTATTTTTTTTTTTCAAAAAACCGCTGCAATAATTTGTACAACGAATTCCATCTGCCATGATTTTAAACATTTCTTTATTATGATACCTATCCATGTTTTTATAATTGCAATGTCTAAAATTCTAAAAAGATACTGAAACAAACATAAGAGCAAGTATGTTCGACCCTGTCATGCATTTTATGTCACATTTTTGTAGAACCAAAAAAAGAAACGGTGAAGCAAGTTTTTTTTAGCACAACACCTTATTTTTTTTTCAAAAAGTTCCCCACAATTTTTTCTAAAAATAAACATTCAATAAATTATTAATAACTTTTAGATAAGACTTAACTTGGGTTTTAAATTTTTCAAAAATGATGACAAATTTTGATTTCCTTTTTTAATACTGAAGATTCAAAAAAATGAAGAGCGGATAGCTATTACGTACCGAATTAATTTTTTTTTATTTAAAAAAATAGATATTAAAATTATGTTTTCAAAATTGTTTTTCAATGCTTTAAATTACTAATAGGTACATACCATACTTGTTATTCAATTAAAATGGTTTTGGATGGTTTCCAATAATAATTTTAAAGGGTGAAACACTCATGAGGATGATTATGCGTAATCATATCGAATTATTTACTGAAATGCAAAACTAAATTATTGCAATTGCAAACAACGCATTACTCAATAGATAGTTCGATTATAATTTTTGCAACAAAATATGGGAACACAAACACACAAATATCACAATACAGAAAATTCCACATGCGGCGATCTATCGTGTCGACCGACGAAAGAACTACTAAAGGAAAGTGGCAAAACAGCAAAATTACAAGGCCACTAGGCAAAGGCACTCTTACTCTTACCGTTACCACCGTACCATAATCAATTAACTTTTAGTTTTTTTTTGATATTATTAAAAATGGAAGTAGAAAATTAAATTAAAAGAAACGAAAACAAAATTCTAAAATGTATGTAAAGGGTGTTTTTTTTTAGAGGTATATAACTTTAAATTGGCAGCACTATTTTAACTGGCGGCCATTTTGTCAGCTGTCAAGTGATTTATTTTTAAGGTAGAACTAGAATAGGCGGAAGCTGTCGGAGGATTATGTCAAAACCGACCAAAAAGTAGCTTTCCGAAACGTCAATTTCATAAGCCACCCATAATGCACTTAGCTGTTTGAAAGTGGAAAAAAAATGTAAATAATTTTTTGTTCAATGTTAATTGGCTCGTACTTATTCACATCACAGAGTGACAGGCTTTTAATTATTTACTTTGAGAAACCACTTAAATTCGATGTGATATAAATTAATTAAAAGAAAATTAAAGAATTAACTTCACTCATACATAAAACAGAACAAAAAAGTTGAAAAACTATGCACCAAGCGCCAAATTATTTTTAGTTTGCCTCTTAATTAATGTCAAAATTGATAATTTTGGTTTCAAGAATCTAAAAATTGTCTTAACGACATATACATACATTACTTTAAGACCATAATCATATAAAGATCCATGGAGAACTTTAATTTATTAATGAAGCTATGGCGATCTGTTTTTTTTAATTAAAATGCATTTTATTTGCAGAAAATAAAATAAAAATATAAAGATAAGTTTACGCAAACGTTTGCATAAACGACATTTTTATTCATTTGGTTGAATGCTGTGTAAATGAATCAGCTGTACGATAATCGTCTAATATTAAACGTCAAAAACGTGACAGACTAGACGTGTTCAGAATTCAAAGTTATTTTTAAATGGAGAACCTCTCCCGAACCAACGCGAAATCGAAGTCAAAGAACGATAAATATATGTAAAGGTAAAACTAGAATAGGTGGAAGCTGTCGGAACCTTATATCAAAACCGACCGAAAAGTAGCTTTCCAAAACGTCAATTTCACAAGTCACACATAATGCACTTAAGTGGTTGAAACTGAAAAAAAATTGTTAATAATTTTTTGTTCAATGTTAATTTTCTTATACTTATTCACAGCACAGAGTGATTGGCTTTTAATCATTTACTTTGCGAAACCATGAAAATTCGATGTAGTATATAATAGCCTGGGAGGTAACGACAGATTTCATCAACCCATTTTCTCAAGCTTCATTTTTTGTGTATCAATTATTTGAGTGAAATACAAAAATATTTTCAAGGTCTTACAACACAGTTGTACAACGGGGGGTTACAAGAGGGGTGCAAAGTCCGCAAAAAAATGACAAAATTAACTCATTTTCTCAAGCTTCAAACTTTCTGTACGCATTATTTGGGACACAAGAAGCAAAAATTATGAGGTCTTACAACTTCATTCTACAACGAAGGTCGTCTTAAAACCACCTAAAACCCGCAAAAAAAACTAAAAATCAACTCATTTTCTCAAGGATGGAACCAATTTTAATTTATGGTTGGCATCTTAACAAATAAAAATTAGTAGGTCTTACACCCATAACTTACAACAAAGGCCGTCTTAAAAATTCATGAAAGTGAGGGAACAGTGTATTTTTCTATTGAAATGCATATCATCAAATCTAATTATCTCAGAGAGTATTGATCCTACGTCAAAAATTATAACACACAAATTGTTGGCGACAAATTTTTCAACAACTTTTGCCCGAAACTTTTTTCAAAGTTTTGAATATATAAAAAGTTATAAAAGTTGTAGGTGTTTGAAAACTAGATTTGCTGTCACAATGGTTTTTTCGACATTATGAATAAACCATACATTTTTGGTAAAAAAAAGTCATAGCAACATTGTAGCCCATTAAATTTTCCATCATTTTCATATGACTATTATTATCGTGGCACGGCTCTGTAGCCCTCTATATAGGGCTGAAATTGCTTACAATGCAACTCACCGCATTGAATCAAAATGCGATCTGACTTGCTAAATCATTCAAATTTTGTAAACAAATATTAAGATTCAAACTTAATTTAAGACACTTATACCAAACAACTAGTGTACATTATCTACCTATATATTTGCTTCTTTATATGAAAAAAGGGCGTCCCAAAAGTAATAACCGCAATTGAAGCTGATGACAGACTAGGTTATTGCCCTTATGAAAAATATTTGATCATAAATACTAAATAAGAAGAGTCTATAAAAATATCTGTGACAAAAATGGTATTCTCAGAAACTTTACAAAAATGTCCTATGAACTACCAGAATGAAGAATCAAAAGAGTCTTTAAAAATATCTAAATGGTAGAAGGATGTTTTTAATATGGGTGAAGGAAAGTAGAATACTTTTTCCAAAAACAAAAATTGTTTCCAAAAACAAATAACAGCCTTTACCAAACCCTCAAAAACACCCTTTCTCTCTTAATATTTTTATAAACTCCTTTTTTTCTTCATTCTCATAGTAAATGAAACACATTTCATGAGTTTAATGAGGGTACTATTTTGTCACAGGTTTTATGGTAGGATAATCTCACCATATCCCCAAACTTAAAAAAAAACACCCTTTAACCACAGATATTTTTATAAACTCTTCTTATTATTGCTTTTCATGACAAATGAACCATTGATGCCAAGTTTTATCGACGAACCAGTATTTTTTACTGGTTTCCGGTAATTTTTTACTTTTATACTGAAAATAAAGTCTTCTTAACATAAAAATTACAATAACTTTTTTCTTTTTTCTCGGAGGCCGTATCATCTTGGTTATTATGTCATTTGATTCAGCACTCAAAACTTCCTTAGAAACATGTGTCATATGAGGTTGCACAAAAGTTAATTTTTCTGTTTGATACACCACAATTTCCCCCCTCTCCCCCTCAAAAAAACACCCTTCCATGTGAAATATTTGTATAGACTCTTTTGATTTTTCATTCTTATAGTACATGAAATGTTTTCACCAAGTTTCATGATGGAAGTAATTTTGTCTTATTCAAAAGACTTTTCGTAGGGGAGAGGGGGCACCCTAGGACACTTTTTACAAAAAACCAACCTGGAACACTCGTACATCACAATATAAAATTTGTTCTTGAATGACGTTGTTCTTTGTTATTATTCCTTGGAAATAGATGCCCTTTCATACCTTAGTTTGTATTTTATGCATATATATTTTTCTATTTAAAAAACTGTTATAAGTGTCCAAATCTGTCCCCCTAGGAGGGGTTGTTATGGACAGCCCTGGGGCAGTTTTGACATGCCTTTAAACACGCATTATTAGACAATAATAAATTATTTCAATACATAACATTAGTTAAAATAAGTCGTAACAATTCTAAGCAATAAAAATATTGTTTAATAAATCATCACAAAATAACTAAATATGATGATAAAGAACTTTTTCAGCGTTTATTCCAGGTACTTTATTCTAAAATGCTTACGTCTTAGATCGACAAAAAAATACAACGTGTACCGGAAAACAAACATTTATTTTTAATTATTTTTTGAAAGCTGATATCGTCCTAAATGTCATCAGATATCTATTTGAGGAAGAATTGCCACTGTAAAATTGTGATTAAGTAGGTATTAAAAACTATTTGTTTTGATACTTTTTTGGCCGAAGCTGCCCCTGTCCCAAACTACCCCCCTCTCCCCTTCTATTTTAGCTGTACATTGATAAAAGAAGTTCTTAGTCAAAAACAGAAATTAAAATTTAGTGTTTATGATCAAATATTTTTCATAAGGGAAAATAATCTAGTCTGTCATTAGCTTCCATTTTGACTATTACTTTTGGGACGCCCTTTTTGCATAAACACTAGTTGGTTGGTATAAATGTCTTTAATGAATTTTGAATCTTAATTTTTGTTTCAGGCAAAAGTTGGTGAAAAATTTGTCGCCAACAATTTGTGTGTTATAATTTTTGACGTAGGATCAATACTTTCTGAGATAATTAGATTTGATGATATGCATTTCAATATAGAAAAATACACTGTTCCCTCACTTTCATGAATTTTTAAGACGGCCTTCGTTGTAAGTTATGGGTGTAAGACCTACTAATTTTTATTTGTTAAGATGCCAACCATAAATTAAAATTGGTTCCATCCTTGAGAAAATGAGTTGATTTTTAGTTTTTTTTGCGGGTTTTAGGTGGTTTTAAGACGACCTTCGTTGTAGAATGAAGTTGTAAGACCTCATAATTTTTGCTTCTTATGTCCCAAATAATGCGTACAGAAAGTTTGAAGCTTGAGAAAATGAGTTAATTTTGTCATTTTTTTGCGGACTTTGCACCCCTGCTGTAACCCCCCGTTGTAAGGGTGCGTTGTAAGACCACCTGATTATTGATATAGATTAAGGGTACTTCACATACAAGAAAAATGAAGCTTGAGAAAATGGGTGTGAAATTTCTGTCGTTACCTCCCGGGCTATAAATGAATTCAAAGAACATTTAAGATTTCACTTCACTCATACATAAAACAGAAAAAAAGAGTTGAAAACTATGCACCAAGCGCCAAATTCTTTTTAGTTTGCATCCACCATTTTGATTTTGCATTCACCCACTTACGAAAGAGCGGTCGGTGAGTGCTCTCACGTCTGACGGCAAAAGTTAACGAAAACTAAACGAAGAGAAACACTTCGCAATTATGTGCGCGTCATATGAATTTTTTGTTTTCGCTCGGTTTCATTAACCAAATTATAAACTTAACCGCAAATCGTAAACTTATCTATAGTGTTTACAAAGGTACATGAATACCTTTAATCATTTAAACAAATTTTGATGATAAAAACATTTTAAGCCATAATTTAAAAAGGGGGACTAAGCAATAAAAATGAATTTTTTATTGTTTTTTTACAAACTGTGAAATTTTTCATAAACTTTTGCTTTGGATACTTGGAATCAAAGTTCATTAACTTCATATTAAATATTCACTATTTTTTTTTGATGAATTACATATTTTTTTAAATAATTTATTTGTTTCTTATCTATTTAAATAAGCGACGAATTTTTAAGAACATTTATCAAACCCACCGCAGAATTCTTTCAAATCTTGCTAATGTGTATGAAATCGATGTGAACTGTAGCTCAAAATGAAAGATTTGTTTTGTTAGAATAAAAAAAAAATTAAATACAAAATATCTGAGCTCCATGCTTTAAATACCCAAAAAATATAATACATAGGTATGTAGGTATAACAAATTTGTAGAAATAATTTTTGTAGTCAGGAATGCATTTGTATTTTTTCGATTAAATTTAAGATACGCATTTTATTTGTGAAAAACGAGTTCACTCCGTAATTGAGGATAAGCGGCAACCCTGTAATAGATTGATAGTCAAAGAATTGTATTTAAGCTTTCTTTATAGTACTTCAACGAACTCAAAAATAAAAAATGTCTTTCCCGTTTCCATATTGAAAAAAAAACCTACTCACACTTTTGAAACACTTAATTATGATGATGTGCGGATACCTTTCAGGGAATACAGTTGGTAAACAATTGCTTATAAAAAGAAAATATTAAGAACAAAACTGTAGGATATAGTAGATAATTCTAGAACTTTTGAAATAAATTTTCGGGTAGTTCTGAAAGAAAAAAAAAATTACTAAAATTTATTAATTTATTTATGGCTTATAATAAAAGTCTGAAAAAATACCATATATTCAAATTTGTAGAACTTATTCTTTTTGTTAGGAGTGCATATTTATTTTTTCGATAGATTTAAAACTACGGATATTATTTGTTAAAAACGAATTCACTCTTTAAATCAATATAACGGCAACTCAGCAAGGGATTGATGATCGAAAATTTGAACTTAAGCTTACTGTATGGAACTTTAACGAAATCAAGAAAAAAATTGCTTCCCCAATCTTTTGTTAAAATAAAGTCTAAATTCCAAAATAAAGTGGAGGTTAAATAAAATCGTGTGTGTCACACAACCCACATTTTTCTGGCATCATGATTATATTTGTTCCCAAAAAAAAGGTTTTATTCATAATTAATCCCTTTTTTCTTTTTTTCTTTGGAAAATTACTTTTTTTTATTTCTCAATGACTATGAAAGATTTTTAAATTTGGTTTTCGATAGTTGACTAAAAATTAATAAGGTCACTGAATATCAAACACAAAAATAGCACTTAAATTAGCAACATTTTGAAAAATATAAACTTGAAAAAAAATTTAATTTTTTTTTTCAACATGTTGACTTTTAAATTTAATTTCTCAAAAACCATTTGCTCCAACTACTTGATTTAGAAAACAAATAAAGCAATGGAGTATTTATCTATTTATCTATTTAGCTATCAAAAAAGCTAGAGCACATTATTGTATGTGCTTTCGTTGATTTTAAATTTTTGTTTGGCATTTAAGATCAATGTTTCAGAAATTGCTCCCTGCCTTAGAAGGGGTGGGGGAGCAGATACATCTTTACCCCCATACACATTTTTCCTAGAATATGCCCAAGAATTATAACCTAAAATATTATCGACGAATTAAGGGACACCCCGTATAATAAAAAAAGCTATGATGTGGCTTATAATTCTGTCCCAAAATGAAATTTATCAATTTTTTCTTCAAATACACGCTTCTTATACTTTATACTTGATTGAAACAAAATTTTACATTAGACTCTGGAAATACTTTTTTTTGAACCAACCTTATGCCAGATATTTTGTTCTTTAAAATTTCGGCTTAAATATTGACCACACCAAATTTTATTGGATTCTGTTAAAAAACTAAGAAGATATCGTTTTACAGCATGTGAAAATATTTTATTTAACAATTATTTTTACTTGCGATATATGTATGTAGGTACTATAAGGCAAGTTTTGGATTCGTGCAAAAAAAATTTGTTGAAATAATAATCAAACATGATATTACGATGATAGAGAACCCCAAAAAAGTGGGTGGCACAATTCTGCCTGTCTCTCTGTCTGTCTGTTCGTCTACAGCCTAAACGCCTCGATAAATTTTCTTCAAACTTGGTAGATAGTGGTTTTTGGTGATTCTATGCCCACACGTTTTTTTAAATTTTTTTTTTAACCAAAAATACTATTTTTTTAGCAATTTTGCATCATCGCATTTTTCTCAAAAATGGCTTGACAACTTTTCTTAAAAAAAATTCAATAAATTTATTTTAGTAAAGACTTCCTTTGGGTGGAAAACCATTATTCAAAAATGGTTATTAATGGTTCCTCCATTAATTTGTGATATTCTTAAAAACGGTACGAACGATTTCAATTATTTTTTTTTATACAGAAGCTTCCAAAAACTAACGGGTGATTTTTTAAGAGGTTTAGAACTTAAAAAAAAAAAAAAACACAAAAAATTCGAAAAAATGAATGAAATATTTATTTGAATCGATAGTTTGAACCTTGCAATTTAATGTTTAAAGATAATTTCATGCAAATGTTGACCGCGGCTGCGTCTCAGGTAGCCCATCCGCTGAGTCCAATTTTGGCATACTCTTTCACACATATCGGCCGGTATCTCACGAATGAATGCATGGATGTTGGCTTCCAGTGCGTCAATTGAAGCGGGCTTGTCCCTATAGACATTAGCCTTGACATACCCCCACAAAAAATAATCTAATGGTGTCAAATCGCACGATCTAGGCGGCCAATTGACCGGCCCGAAACGTGAAATTAACTGTTCACCAAACTCGCCTCGCAATTGCGCCATTATTTCGCGTGCTGTGTGGCATGTGGCACCGTCTTGTTGAAACCACATATCATGCAAGTCAAGAACTTCCATTTCGGGCAAAAAAAAGTTTGTTATCATCGCTCGGTAGCGTTCACCATTGACAGTAACGCTGCGATTCGCATCATCTTTGAAGAATAATGGCCCAATAATGCCGCCGGCCCATAAACCGCACCAAACAGTGGCTTTTTCGGGATGCATTGGTAGCTGTTGCAATGCTTCTGGCTGATCTTCACTCCAAATGCGGCAATTATGCTTATTTACGTACCCATTCAACCAAAAATGAGCCTCATCGCTGAACACAATTTTTCGGTCAGCCATTTAGATAGTAAAATTCAATAATTTGCAAGCGTTGTTCATTTGTAAGACGATCCATGGTTAAATTGCAAACCAAACTGAAGCTGTTTGACAGTGACACAAGGTACTAAACACACGTCAGCTGTCAAAACCAGTGTTGCCAAAACCAAACCAGCTAAAAAATCACCCGTTATAAATAGTTTTGTGTACCAAAATTAAAAAAAATTTTTTTTTTTTTGGATTTATAAAAAATGTTTCAAATTTTTTTTTGAAAATCAAATATTTCGAAAACGACATATTGATTTTTTTGAAACTCAATACTTAAGAGGTTTTTAGTACTCTCAAAAATATTTTCAGAAAAAATCTTACATTTATGAAAAAATATCGGTACCTTCCATACAAAAGTTAAAAAACCGTAAAGGAAAATATTTTGTTGCTTAAAAACGACTCCTATGATTTTGATTAAACTTTTTTCATATATACTTAAATTAGTAGGTACGATCTACTACCAAAAATTATAAAATTTAACACTTATCAACCTGTCTTAGAACGTATTTTTTTATTTTGAATTCCCTCGTTATCGGCTAAACGGATTAAGATGAATTTTTCACATATAAATATCAGATAAGATTAAATAATATTGCATATCAAAATTTTCAACAAAAAAAGTTTTTGAATTTAAAAAAAAAAGTTGCAAATTTTATTTTTGAAAATTCGATATCTCAAAAACGGGTTGACAATTTTGTTTTTATAAAATAAAAATAAATAGGTATATACTTTAGATTTGCATCCCAAAATTTGTTATTAAAAATGTTTTAAGAATTTTATATATAAAAATTATTTTTTATTTTTAAAACTGCTGCAACGATTTAAATTTTGTTTTCCCATACAATCATATTCAATCGAGAATTAAGATGGCATTCTTTATTTCCTCCTCAAACTGTCAAATTGTTTTTGCCAAATTAAATGTCGTATTTCATGCTTCTCTACATTTTTCTCTCATAATTTCCATGTTTTTGTATACAATTTTCTTAAACCCGCAGTCTCTTCAACATAAGAGCAAGTACGTGCGATCCAGTCGTGCATTTTATTTCTTAAATACACGTTTCTTATAGATTTATGTCAGGTATATACGTTCTACTTAATTTAAATAAAGTTTTACGTTAAACTTTGGAAGTACTTTTTTTATCAACCACCCTCTTGCCAAATATTTTTTTTTTCAATATTTCGGTTTATATATCAACCATAGCAAATTTTATTGGATTCTGTCAAAAAACTAAGAAGATATCGTTTTACAGAGGCACCCTATTGTGAAAATATTTTATTTAACAATTTTTGTCAAAAATACACGGTTCTTATACTTTTTCAGCTTGATTTAAATAAAATTTTACAAAAAACTCTGGAAATCCTTTTTTTGTACTCTGCGATAGGATCTTATCATGGTTCTCAGAAATATCGCCGTTTCCAGTGAAATGATTTCCTACTTAATTACTCATTTCGTTTCCAAAACCATCACATCCGAAACAACCTAATCCGAAAGTAATCAGATCCACAAACTTCTTAATGTAGTATCCAAATCCAAAAATAACTAACTAGATCCAAAAGTAATTAAATCCATAAAGTAATCAAATCCCAAATGTAACTAGATACCAAAATAATTAATTCCAAAAGTAACTAACTGGAATCGTTACTGGTAATCGTTACCGATAAACAGTAACGATTACTTTGATTTTACTTTAAGAAATCGTTAATTTGTAACGAATCTGAAGTAATCGTTACTTTGTGACGAATCCGAAGTAATCGTTACTTTGTAACGATTACTTCGGATTCCTTACACCATTAATTCACTAATCGTGTATTTATTCCTCGAGGTGATCGGTCGCGATTTTTTTTGTGGTTAGGCTAACTAAATAGGTAAGTAAATTTCTATATTTTACTATATATGTATAAAAAAAAAACTATATGAAATCGTTCAACGCTACCACGTGCTAGAGAGCACCTCAAATTGTTCACAATATGGTGTTTTCACAGTCTTTTACTACTTAAAATATGTAACAAGTTTCCCATCAACTTTTTAAACTAAAATTTTTGGTATAAACTGTGAAAACCCCATGTGCTGGCTAGCATGTGATAACGTTTACCGATTTCAATTTTTCACACATGATTGATGATTGATTTATTTTATTCATAATAATTTTATTATTATAGATTTACTAGCCTTTACCCGTAGCTTCGCTCGCGCTAGTGCTTATTTTGTCAACCGATTCTGGTTGTCGATCATCAACTCAGGTTATTGGTTACTACAGAAACAGTTAGAGAATATTTTCTGCAAAGTCATAGGTTCTGGCCTCGCTGCAAGCTATGAATATCCCACAATAGTGAACGCATAACCAAAATATTAGTTTGAGAATCTGCAGGTGCATGCATCTTTATATCGAATTCAAAAGTCGGGCAGGATTTTTTTGGACACCCGTGTTGGGACGGGGGAAAAATAACTGTTTTCCAATTATTCTGACAGGGTTACAAACACATCAATTCACTTTCAAAAAACAGGAAATGACCCTCTGTGATTTTTCTTAAGTCCATTAACTTTAATTTTGACGATATGATTAATAGAACTTGAGATATAACCATTTTAGGTGCACCATATCGAGAAATATTTGGAGATTAAACAAACAACACCGATAAGCTTTGCTTTAGAGACTCATATCTTGAGTTCTATTGCTCAGATCACAAAATTAAAGTTTGTGGACAGTGGATAAATCACAGACCACAATTTATCATTTTAAATAAATAAATTGAAGTGGTTGTACCTCTGACTCATTCAAATTTGAAAAGCCTCACCCCGAAGACGCGTGGCAAAAAAATCCTGCCAGACTTTTGCATTCGATATCAAGATTTACCAAACTCTCATATTTATGTACTCATATTTTGGCTATGCGTTCACCCACAGAATTTTCTGCCGGATCTTAGACTATTTATGTGAGGATGCTGTTGTATTCTACAAAATGTTGTACATTATGTCCTTTCATTTGGCGTATACAAATTCTGGAAACTGGGCACACGTGAATATGCTATATACATACATACATACATATGTACGTTGTACATAGTATGTAAATATATGTAGCTGGCAATGGGAAAGTGTATCATTGGCTCAAGGCAGCCTCCTTAATTCGGCATTTTTTTTATCAAGCAATCTTTACTGCCCGGGCTTGCGATGAGCGCCTGTATAATTCAATCCAATGTTTGTGAAATATATACATACATATGTGCATATATAACTAAAACAAAAACAGACTATCTCTCAAACGAATTATCAAAATTGATTTTAATAATTTTTTGTTTTCAAACTTTATTGATTTATTTTTGTTTCCTATAAAAAGAAGTTGTTTTGGTACCAAATATTTTTTTCTTTTTTTGTCTCATATGGAAAAAAAAGTATACCTACTATTGACGTTTCCAGAGTTTCCATCTATAGCTATCTATACCAAAATTAATCATACTTTATTCAGCGGTTAATGCGTGAAAGTGTCACAAAGAAACAAACAAACTCACTTTCACATTTATAATAGGTATTTGTTGGATTTTTCAATTTTATTTGCGGTATACATAGGTACTATATAAGGCAAGTTTTACATTCGTGCAAAAAAATATTTTGAGATAACAATCGAACATTACATGACTATAATAGAGAACATCAAAAAGGTGGGTGGCATAATTCTGTCTGTTCGCCTACAGCCTTAACGGCTCGATCGATTTTTTTCAAACTTGGTGCATAGAGGTTTTTGGTGATTATGCCCACACGTTTTTTACATTTTTTTTACAATCAAAAATAACGGTACCTGCCATACAATTTTTACTTGCGATATAGGGCAAGTTTTGGATTCGTAAAAAAAAAAAAAAAAATTTTTTGAGATAACAATCAAACATAGCATTACGATGATAGAACACGAAAAAAGTGGGTTGCACAATTCTGTCTGTTTGTATATCTGGATCTACATGGATCCTTTTTGGCCTAAGCCAAAAGTACGATTTTCTCCAAATTTTGAACTTAAGGTTTTTTTGTAACTCTCCAGAGGGGAAATTGAAATTTTTTTCTTAGCTTTAAAAATAACGGTACTTGCCATATACAACTGTTAACGAAAAGGTAATTTATCTCAAAAACGACTCCAACGATTTTAATAAAAAAAAATCAGTGTATTATTGAAGATATGGTGTACTTTTTGGTTAGAAAAAAAAATTATCAAAAACATTTATTAATGGTACCTGCCATATAGCGGTTTTTTTTGATTTTCGGTTTTCTCATTAACCGCTCATCCGATTTCAATAAAAAATTTTGCACAAAAGCTTCATTACAATATTAGTAAATCTGCGTACCAAAATTTTTTGAAAAAATCAAGTTTGGATTTTTTGAAAAAAGATTCAATTTTTTTTTGAAAATTCAAAATATCAAAATTGGCCTTATGAATTATTTTGAAATTTCAGTTTTAAATATATATTATTAATTTTATAAACAAAAAATATTTTTTTAAGAAAACAGCTTCAACGATTTTAAATTTTTACTTGCGATATAGGTACCTACTATAGGGCAAGTTTTGGATTCGTGCAAATAAAAAATTTCGAGATAACAATCAAACATGACATAACGATGATAGAGAACACGAAAAAAGTGGGTGGCACAATTTTGTCTGTCTGTCTGTCCGTACCTCAACCTACAGCCAAAACTACTGAAGCGATTTTCTTCAAATTTTGAACTTAAGATTTTTTTGTAACTCTCCAGAGGGGAAATTGAAATTTTTTTTTTAGCTTAAAAAATAACGGTACTTGCCATACAACCGTTAAGGAAAAGCTTATTTATCTCAAAAACGGCTCCAACGATTTTCACAAAAAAAATCAGTGTATTATTGTAGATATGATGCACCTATTAGTAAGGAAAAAAATTACCAAAAACATTTATTAACGGTACCTGCCATATTACGGTTTTTTTGATTTTTGGTTTTCTCATTAACCGCTCATCCGATTTCAATCAAATTTTTTTGCAGAAAAGCTTTGTTAGAATATCAATAATACTGCATACCAACATTTTTAAAAAAATAAATTTTGGATTTAAAAAAAAAGATTAAAATTTTTTTTTTGAAAATTCAATATTTCAAAAACGGGTAGATGAAATGTTTTGAAATTTCAGTTTTAAATGTATATTAATATATACTCAAAATTGGCTTACCAAATTTTTTTTGAAAAATGTTACAAGAATTTTATATATAAAAAATTAATTTTTAAGAAAACGGCTCCAACGATTTTAATTTTTTTTTTGCATATATTCATATTTTTCAAGTAATCAAATGGAATACTTGTTTTTGAGCTCTAAGTTATTTATCAGACTGTTTATACAATTAAAAGAACGATTTAAATGCTTTTTATAGCTTTTCTATTTACTTGAATATTTTTTAAAGTTCTTAAGTCCCACACAACTTGAACATAAGAGCAAGTACGTGCGATCCAGTCGTGCATTTTATTTCTTGTGCGTATATTCATATTTTTTTTCAAGTAATCAAATGGCATACTTGTTTTTGAACTTTAAGTTATCTATCGGTCTGTTTATACAATTCAAAAAACGATTTAAATGCTTTTTTATACACGTTCTCTAATTATTACTTAAATATTTCTTAAAGTTGTTTAGTTCCACACAACTTGAGCATTTTATTTTTTAGCAATTTACAGAGTCGTATTTTTCTCAAAAACGGTTCAACAACTTTTCTTAAAAAAAATTTAATAAATTAATTTTAGTAAGGACTTTATTTGGGTGGAAAACCATTTTTCAAAAAATGGTTATTAATAGTACCTTCCAAAGAACCATTTTTGTTTTTTTTCGATTTTCTTCAAAGCGGTATGACTGATTTCAATAATTTTTTTATACGAAATGTAAATAGTTTTGTGTACGAAAACTAAAAAAAAAATATTTGTTTGGATTTTCAAAAAATATTTCGAAAACGATATGATCGATTCTTTTGAATATTTTTCTTGAAATATTTTTAGAAACAATTTTACATTTATGAAAAAATAACGGTACTTTCCATACGAAAGTTGAAAAACCGAAAAGGAAAATATTTTTGTCTCAAAAACAACTCCTACGATTTTGATTAAACATTTTCATATACTGAAATTAGTTCAATCTACTACCAAAAATTATAAAATTTTACACTTAGCAATTATTAATAGTAGGTACCTGTCATAGAACGTTTATTTTATTTTTAATTTTCTCGTTAGCGGCTTAGCGGCTTAAGATAAATTGTTTTTTTATACACGAATTTCAGATAAGACTAAATAATATTGCATATCAAAATTTTGAACAAAAAAAAGTTTTGAATTTTTAAAAAAATTTCAAATTTTTTTTCGAAAATTCGATATCTCGAAATTTTATTTTTATATGCTCATAAATAAATACTTAAGATTTGCATTCCAAAATTTGTCCTTAAGAATGTATTAGGAATTTTATATATAAAAATTATTTTTTAAAAAAACCGCTCCAACGATTTTAAACTTAATTTTTCCAAACAATCATATTCAATTAAGATGGCGAGCTTTGTTTTGACGTCTTAAGCATTTCCTAAAAAGTTCAGTTAATTAAGACTGGGGATACAACTTATTTTTTTCTTAATTTATCGAAAACTAGGAGTTTTTATTATTTACAGTTCCTTGACGAAAAAAAAACTACATGTATTTCTTATGGTAGGGCTTCTTGCGAAAAAAAAAAATTTAACTACCCAAAGAAAACAAATTTTATATTCACCACGAATTTTGTTCGTACAAAACAATGTCACTGACATTCTTTTTCCGAAAAAATTGCGTTTGGCATTTGTGTTTGCTTTTTCATAGATCAGTCTATTGAGATTTTTTTTTGTAAACTGTAAACTGACGACGAATAAAAAAAAAATTTACACCACAGACATTTTTTCTGTGTCGAAAGTATTTTTTTTTTTTCATTAACACAAAAAAGATTCCACATAATTTTGTTCATACAATCAATAGATTCAGAGAAAATCGTGGAAGAACTTCACGGTGGATCAAATTGTGTCAAAAAATTTATTAAAATTTCATTAATCGATGGGCAAAATTTGTTGTATTTGTTGTACGAATAATTTATATTATTGCTCATAAAATTCTACATAAAAAAGATAATGACAATTTTTTCGTAGGAGCAATAGATTTTGGTATACAAAAATTACAAAAGCTGTTATGAACGATACCTGCCATATAACTTTTTTTTTATTTTCTATTTTCTTTTTAATGGCTCAACTTGTTTCAATCAAATTTTGTATACAAATGCTCTTTTAAAAAGTCAAAGTTTTTGAAAAATAAAAACAAATTTGGATTTTTTAAAAAATATATAACAATTTTTTTTGAAAATCAATATTTTGAAATCGGGTTGATGAATTTTTTTGAAAATAAATTTGTAAAAGTAAATTAATAAATACTCAAAATTGGCATCCCAATTTTTTTTTTCTTTAATATTACTAAAATAATAGACATACAAAATTGGTTTTTGAGAAAACCGCTCCTTTTTCGCTTTTTTCTTCGCACGGGTAGACAAAAGTATACATAGGTAGGTATAAGTTGCATATAAAATTAAGAAAATAACAAAATTTTAGTAGATACTTACCTGTTATTAGTTTTAATTTTGTGTGGATGATTATTTTTACATCTGTCTAAGGTTTTTGTACAAACAATATTTTTCGGTTTTTCCGTCTTTTAAAACGATCGGGTTTATCATTGTCTTCAGTTGATCGTCGACGATTGACATCTTTATCTATAAAAGTATCAGATGAAATCACATGTTCGATTTGATCCCGCGTAATTTTTTATTATTTTAATCGAATATAAAGAAGTCATTAGCTTTTTTTTTGCAAGAATATCAACAATATATTCATGATGGAACAATTGACGACATTATAATTTAATAAATTTCTCATCTGTATAAATATCTAAGATAAAAATAGCATCTATTCAATACATGTACCTTCTTTTAAAAAATAAAACACTTTTCAACTTATATGTATGTGTTTTACTATGTTCTCACAGAACAAAAATGAACATTGGAATATTTTTTCTATCATTATCTTCGCAATTGAACAATTTCTCATACATTTGACCATTTTATTATATTTCAGACCACTCAGTAATTTCCCTCTGTCACTTTGACAGAACAGGAGAGTAAAATATAAATAGGATCTCTCACATTGGAGTCAAAAATACTCTCTATTTACTTTCTTCTTATTTAATTTACTGCGAAAAAAAGTAATTGAGCAAGTGAATCCAAAAAATTTCAGTATCAGCTTTTGAAAGCAAAAGTTTGGAATTTTTGCGAGGAATCGTGTTTTTATTTTTGTGAGCCCTCTGAGATTTGACGCAATTTCAAAATCACCTCAATTTCAAGTAAATTTCGTAAATTCTTGTTTATACCAGTTTCTGTTCGGTAACGTGAGGTTTTCACCAAGTTTCGTAAAGTTGGGTTTTTTCCTTTGGGGTTTGACAGATAACTGTGAAAGTTTGTGAGCATTTGCAAGAAATTTCATTTCACAAACACCTTATGTGCAGTTCTTTTGGGTTAACCGTTGAAACTAATTTTTTTTTGGCATTTGTATTTTTTTCAGTAAGCTTTGAGTCGTATCAATGTCATTTTCGATTGAATGCTGGGAGTACTCCTTTTCCACGCCTTTTTCACTCCTCCTACTCCAAATTTTCCGTATTCCATAGAAAGGGAACAAAACACAAAAGCAAACTAAAACGACATAATAAAATGTTTAAAAACTAGTCTTATATTTTCCATCTAATTTATTACATTAGTCCCTGTTTGTACGAAAGCTATCAAATTAAATTATAGTAGTAAATTAACAATTTATAGTAGTTATATAGGTCGCACTTTGGGTAATTTTGAAATTTGGTTCACGAAATTGCACAATTACAATAATTGGGAACATGCTTTTAAGCGAATATTACTTAAAAAACAGTTTTGTGCTACATAAATAAATGTTGCTTATACATATATACATTATAGTGTCCCGTATTTTCTAAATTTTGGAGTTTGTCCGTCAAAATTTTGAAATAAATACACACAAATATTCTCCAAGTTTCAAGTCTGTATCTTAATCCTAATCCGGCCCGACTTAGTTTTCAAATTTCTCATACAAAATGCACTTAGTATTTTACACAAAAGAAAAATCGAAAAATGCTAAAAGTAAAAAAAAAAAATGTTTAAACTTCACAAATACGTTAAGGGATATGTGGAATATCTAAGAAACTTATTTTCAAAATTTTAAAACAATATTTACCCATATTAATTTAACATACTAAAAACTCAAAAACAATGATATTCATTGTTATTTTGAGTAGACTGAGCTGAGTAGACATTGTCCAAAAAAATGGAAATTTATGTTTTCTTATCCTCCTCATAGTACTTAATACATCTTTGACTTTTGAAGATATTCTATCAACTTTTAGAATTTTTCCGATTTTTTTTGTAAAATGCAAAATATCTGCATACAAAACCACGTGCATTTTGTATGGGAAATTTGAAAATTAAGTCGGGACGGGTTAGGATTAAGATAGAACTTGGAAAGTATTTCTTATATGTGCACATAAAAATTCCAATCCAGAATTAAGAAAATACGGGACACCCTAATATACATATTTACATCAAGGCTCTAAAAATATGTTATACATATATGTACTTATGTACGTACAATTTACATATGCACATTAAGACAAAGAAACCGAAAAGGTACATATATAATAACGTTTCCCACACCTTTTATGACTTGACACTTATGAGTGGTAAGAAGACTTTGGCGAATCATTAATTTTGGAAATAACCATTAAAGCTTCTTTTCGAATGTTGTTGTTTGCTATTCGTATAATTATATTACGACTTACATATGTATAGATATACATACCTACATTGCGGATTAATTTAATAAATGACTTTATTAAGTTGTCAATTATTGGTGGATTATTGTACCATCTCCCCTCGTCTCCAGTAGTTGCTTTTTCCATTAAAAATAATCATAAACCCGTTTGATGTTCTCATGCAAAAATTTTTCTAGTGATTCGACTGGGGGGTCATTCCGTAATTTTTAAAACGATAGTCGTCAAAACGATTATCTTTAACGATATCGTCTATAATTTGCTTCACGTAACCCAATCACTATTGTCTCTTCTATCGTTTATATTTTTGAATGAATGAAATGAATTTGAAAATTAAATTTTGCTGTCAAAACAAAAAATCCTTGTAATTTTATTTGAAATGTGGTTATTTTAAAAATGAAATTGCAATATCGTTCGTTAAAGTTTGTGTTCGTGGATAAATTGATTCTTTACGTTGCGCAACATTAAAGAAACAAGGCCTGAAAGCAGCTGGTCCCTTTAAAAATACGATTTTTTCCTACAAGCAACCCAGTGTTGAAAACGAATATGAAAATACAAAAAAGACAATGCCTTTAATCACGGTGCGGGTTTCTAACAGTTGACATAGCCTCTTCTCTCATCCTCTACGATTTCCAATTCTTTGGTTATTTAAAAAGTGCAAAATTGTAAAAAAATGAATGATGTGCATCAAAATTATTTATTATTGAATAAAATATATCTAGCAAAGATATGCTTTTTTGCTTCTTAACTTTTTTTTTCTCAAAACCAAAAAGAGCAGGCACTCCTTAGCTATCGCGTTTAACTAAACGTGAAAAAGACACCGTCAGACGATCATCGTCTTACGCGATGAGAGCCCTGTTGATATAGGCGCCTGTATGGATAATAGATTATTTTGGTATAAATGGTCGAATTTTGATCACTGGACAGATACTTTTTGTTAATTCGATTATTGGGCTAGTATGATTAGTTGGTAAGATTTGTTTCTGAAAACTCAAACCATGAACTGATATATGTACATTAGGGTGGTCCTTATATTGGGTTTTTTTGAAATTCCAACTTGGATAGTCATCAAATGACTCTAAATAGAGAAAATAAAATTTCCTAATTTTTTCAGATTTTTATTTTACCCCCCTGGTCTCCCTTTTTTCACTTCAAGGTACAAATAATGGAGTTAGGGTGATGCTTATAACACGTGAAAAAAAATCAGAACTTATAGATTAGAATCTGACGAAAAAAAAATCGTATTGGAGGGGGGGTCTATCTCCCCCCGTTCAGGCGGGGGTAATTTTCTAAAAATTTGACCCAAAATAGAAAAAAAAATATTAAGAAACAACGGGACCACTTACAATGGCATGCTATAGGTTTTTTCGAAGCCATGAATCCAGCCTCTTAGTATGTTTTTTAAATCAAGTTTTTATTGTTAATAGTTTCTGAAAAAATTATTTTCAAACGTAAAAAATTATTATTTTTGTTTCTGTTTTTAGATTTTGAAATTTTTTTTTTAAACTATTCACAATAAAAACTTGATTTAAAAAAAATATTAGAGGCTGGATTCATGGCTTTGAAAAAAGCTATAGCATGCCATTGTAAGTGGTCGCGTTGGTTTTTAATAATTTTTTTTCTATTTTGGGTCAAATTTTTAGAAAATTACCCGTCCCGCCTGAACGGGGGGAAAAAGACCCCCCCTCCAATACGATTTTTTTTCGTCTGAATCTAATCTATAAGTTCTGATTTTTTTTTCGCGTGTTATAAGAATCAACCTAGCCCCATTATTTGTACCTTGAAGTGAAAAAAGGGAGACCAGGGGGGTGAAATAAAAATCTGAAAAAATTAGGGAAATTGTTTTTCAATGTTTTGAATCGAATGAGGGCTATCCAAGACAATGTCCAATTTAAGGACCACCCATATATGTACATATATGCCGTAATTATTCAATAATTGTTTTGTTTTCATATTATTGAAAAAAACAATGGTTAAAAATCAACGAAAAGGCATTTATCACTTTTAAAACACTCAAATAATTACAAGACGATACCTCTTTAGCTATCGTCTAAGCTCTATCGTTTTGACGATAGCGTTTTGACGATTATTGACTTACGTAGAGCAAATAATTCATCACCAAAACAAGATCGCCAAGACGATAGTCATTTTCAGAGTTACGGAAAGCAAGACTATCGTCTAAACGATATCGTCTGACGATAATCGAAATACGGAATGACCCCCCTGATTTCTTTTCCTTGCACAATTTTGGTCAACCTGTACTTTTATATTTCCCCCATAAAATACATACTTTTGAAAATAGTTGAAATCAGAATCTGAAAATGGTTGCATCCAAATTTTCTTAATAATTTTTTTATAATCTTCATTTTATTTCGCTATATATGTATTATATATCGTCGGCTTAGAGGGAAAAGCAGCTAGCTCCTATTTTGAATTTTTTATAAGAAATTATTTAAACAAAAGTGTTCGCATTATTTGAATAAAACTAAAATTTCATCAATTATTTTTCAGCAATGGCTTCTTAGGCCAGGAAAAATGAGTTCTGAGATTGAAAAAATTAATTCATATTTCATGAAAATAAAATTCAATATTCAATAAAATGATACAAGCACCTTTAACAAAGTTATGGGCCTTTTCAAGCAAAAATTTATTTTTGAAATCGTATTTTCCGTAGAACAAGTCAAAAGTTAACGTCACCAAAAACACTATTAGAAAAAAGATATTTGTATGGACTATTTTGATTCTTGGTTGCCATGAAGAGTTTAATATTTTTGGCGAGTTTCTTGAGTGTAAGAGTTTTTACGTGGGTGTTATGGTTAACATTCTTTGTTGCCTCTCCCCCTTAAAAAAACACCCTTTCACCATGGATATTTTTAGGGACTCTCTTGATTCTTAGTTCCTATGACAAATGAAACATTTATTCCAAGTTTCATTAACATACCGTTATTTTCAAAGGGTTTTCGGTAATATTTTACCTGTTGTATACCTGAACAAAAAGTCATCATTACATTAAAAGGACTATAACTTCTTTTTGGGTGGTTGTATCATTTTGAATTTGGTTTCATTAGATTCAGCGATAAAAACTACCCTCGAAGCATGTATCATATGATCAGGTTTTACCCAAACAAATATTTTAGTTTGATAGACCTCCAAATTCTCCCCGACTGCACCTGTTCAAATGCATCTACACAAAAAGATATCGTAGACGATATCGTTTAGACGATAGTCTTGCTTTCCGTAACTTTGAAAATGACTATCGTCTTGGCGATCTCGTTTTGGCGATGAATTATTTGCTCTACGTAAGTCAATAATCGTCAAAACGCTATCGTCAAAACGATAGAGCTTAGACGATAGCTAAAGAGGTATCGTCTTGTAATTATTTGAGTGTTTTAAAAGTGATAAATGCCTTTTCGTTGATTTTTAACCATTGTTTTTTTCAATAATATGAAAAGAAAACAATTATTGAATAATTACGGCATATATGTACATATATCAGTTCATGGTTTGAGTTTTCAGAAAAAAAATCTTACCAACTAATCATACTTGCTCAATAATCGAATTAACAAAAAGTATCTGCCCAGTGATCAAAATTCGACCATTTATACCAAAATAATCGTTTATCCATACAGGCGCCTATGTCAACAGGGCTCTCATGGCGTAAGACGATGATCGTCTGACGGTGTCTTTTTCACATTTAGTTAAACGCGATAGCTAAGGAGTGCCTACTCTTCTTGGTTTTGAGAAAAAAAAAGTTAAGAAGCAAAAAAGCATATCTTTGCTAGATATATTTTATTCAATAATAAATAATTTTGATGCACATCATTCATTTTTTTACAATTTTGCACTTTTTAAATAACCAAAGAATTGGAAATCGTAGAGGATGAGAGAAGAGGCTATGTCAACTGTTAGAAACCCGCACCGTGATTAAAGGCATTGTCTTTTTTGTATTTTCATATTCGTTTTCAACACTGGGTTGCTTGTAGGAAAAAATCGTATTTTTAAAGGGACCAGCTGCTTTCAGGCCTTGTTTCTTTAATGTTGCGCAACGTAAAGAATCAATTTATCCACGAACACAAACTTTAACGAACGATATTGCAATTTCATTTTTAAAATAACCACATTTCAAATAAAATTACAAGGATTTTTTGTTTTGACAGCAAAATTTAATTTTCAAATTCATTTCATTCATTCAAAAATATAAACGATAGAAGAGACAATAGTGATTGGGTTACGTGAAGCAAATTATAGACGATATCGTTAAAGATAATCGTTTTGACGATTATCGTTTTAAAAATTACGGAATGACCCCCCTGGTCTATTTGTAAAATTTAGTGAAATTGAATTGATTTGATAGATTTTTTTTTTAAAGCAATTTTTGAAGTGGTCTATAATGACAAAAAAAAAATGGAGTTAGCCGCCTTACACTACATGGGCTAACTCCAATTTTTACGATACGATATATATTATATTTATATTTACCCAAAATAAAATGTTTTGATGTTGACAATCAGGAACAGCAATGATATTGTTATATCTACTGACATAAATTACAGCGCTAGATTTTAAAACAATTTATATTTATTTTTTTTACATTTAAATATTCCTTTTTTCTGATGAAAGTGCAGTGCCACTGATTGAAAATTCCTCAAATAACTTTTTAAACCTTGCCAGTCTTTTATTTAATATAACCCATAAGTCTGAGCGCAATCTGTTATTTAGTTGTTGAGTCTATAGGTGATACACAGACAAACATTATTTTGTATTTATATGTACATATATTAGGGTGGTCGTTAAATTAAAGGTCATCCCGGATAGGCCCAAATCGGCTCTAAATGAAGAAAAAAAATTCCTTAATTTTTTCAGATTTTTATTTCCATCCCCTATAGTCGCTGTAGGGTTAAATTAAATTTCCTCTTTTTTTTGCATACCTACTGGAAAATTCGCTTAAGATCTGCCGAAAAAAATTCAGAACATGTAGGTGGGAACTATACAAGAAAAAGATCTTACTGGAGGGGGGTGATATCTCCCCCCGCTTGGACGGGAGGGGCAATTTAATAAAATCATTGCATAAAATAGAAAAAAAAACTAATTAAAAAACAACGGCAATACTTACAGCAATGTTTTGTAGCTTTTTGGAAAACCAGAAGTCCATTCTTACGGCTTGTTTTTAAATTAAGTTTTTTTGATGACCAGTTTTGGCAACAAAAATTTTCAAACTCAACATTTTAGAAGAAAAATTATTATTTGTTTTTAACTATAGGATTGAAAACAGATTTTGCTGAAATTGTTATTCAAAGAACTTTATTTAATAATCAACTATTAAAATGGACCTCTAGCTTTCCAAAAAGCTACAAAATATTACTGCAAAGTGTTGCCGTTGTTTTTTAATTTTTTTTCTATTTTATGCAATTATTTTATTTTCTTCATTTAGAGCTGATTTAGGCACATCCAAATAATAAAACTCAAAAAATGTATATAGATAGATAAAATGACATACCTACTTGGTTTTGAGCGCTAAGTTATTTTACTAGTTGTTGTTCATACAATTTAAAGAATGATTTAAATGCTTTTTTATATATTATTTTTATACCTATAATTTTTTTTTTTTTAGACTTGCATATTTTAAAAGTTCAAGTTCCAAGCAACTTGAATATAACAGCAAGTACATGCGATCCAGTCGTGCATTTTATTTAGATAATTTTAATGTCATGTTATTCTCTCATTATTTTTGATGTTAAATGAAATTCAATCAAATAGTTGAATAAAAACTAAATCACTTTCTTTTTCAAGATGGTGGCCTTCCCCTTACCCCGGGCTCCCCAAAAACTTAATTTTATAATGAGGAGATGTTGCCAAACACAAACCGAAAAAAAAAATTCCCATCGACTAATGAAACTTTAGTAATTTTTTTGACAAAATTGGCTTCACCATGAAGTTGTTGCACGTTTTTCTATTACATAGGCTACTATTTGTCCCTTCACATTAAAAAATAATTGTTTTTTTTTTTTTTTTGAGAAATTAAGAAAAAAACTGAATTTTACCCCCTTCTTCCCCCTCTGAAAACTTTAGCCCCACCCCAAATTTACGGAACTTTGTAGGAACGTCAAAAAAAGCTCTCCACCAAAATTCAGCTTTGTAGGATTTTTTTTTAAGTTTTGCTAATTTTCCTGGGCAACATTCTTCTTTAAGAAATCTTGAACATTTTCAAAATTCGCCAAAAACTAAATGAGTTAAAAATAGTTGAGTAGGTACCTACCTATTATAAATAATTAAAAAATACATATCTACATAACATATACATATTTTTGATGTTTTGTATGTCTTAAAATATTTGTTCTGATCTATATTAAAACAAACGCGTAGTGAAAGAACAATAAGGCCTGGTTCACACGCTAATGCACTGCACGTTTTTACTTGTGATATACATACTAGGTACTATAACGCAAGTTTTGGATTCGTGCAAAAAAAAAAATTTGAGTTAACAATCAATCATGATATTCACGATGATAGAGAAAACCAAAAAATTGGGTGGCGCAATTTTGTCTGTCTGTCTGTCTGTTCGTCTACAGCCTAAACGGCTGGATTGATCTTCTTCAAACTTGGTACATAGGGTTTTTGGTAACTATGCCCACACATTTTTTTAATTCTTTTTTTAGAACCAAAAATAACGGTACCTGCCATACAATTATTTTAGGTAATTTTACATTTAATCGTATTTTTCTCAAAAACGGCTTGACAACTTTTCTTTAAAAAAAATTTAATAAATTCATTTTAGTAAAGGCTTCCTTTGGGTGGAAAACCATTTTTCAAAAATGGTTATTAATGGTCCCTCCGAAAGAACCATTTTTTAAATTTTGATTTTCGTCAAAATGGTACGACCGATTTCAATTATATTTTGCATACAGAATCTTCCAAAAAATATAAATAGTTTGTGTACCAAAATTTTTGAAAAATGTTTTTTGGATTTTTAAAAAATGTTTCAAAATTATTTTTGGAAAGTCAAATATTTCGAAAACGACATGATCGACTTTTTTGAAACTCGATATTTAAGAACTTTTTAGTACTCTATAAAATATTTTTAGAAAAAATTTTACATTTATGAAAAAATAAGGTAACCTTTCATACAAAAGTTAAAAAAACCGCAAAGGAAAATATTTGTTTGCTTAAAACCGACTGCTACGATTTTGATTAAACTTTTTTCATATACTTAAATTAGTACGATCTACTACCAAAAATTATAAAATATTACACTTAGCAACTATTGATAGTAGGTACCTGTCATAGAACGTATTTTTTATTTTGAATTTTCTCGTTATAAGCTAAACGGATTTAGATGAATTTTTTTATATGCAAATTTCAGATTAGATAAAATAATATTGCATATCAAAAGTTGTTTTGGATTTTTAAAAAAAGTTTCAAAATTTTTTTTTGAAAATTCGATATCTTAAAAACGGGTCGACAGTTTTGTTTCAAATTTTGTTTTTATATACACATAAATATAAACTTAAGATTTGCATACCAAAATTCGTTCTTAAAATTGTTTAAAGAATTTTATATATACAAAATTATTTTTTTTAAAAACCGCTCCAACGATTTTTATTTTTTTTTCCCATTCAATCATATTCAATCAAGAGATGGCATTCTTTTTTTCACCTCAGTCAAAAGAGTTGTTTTAGCCATTTTAGTTATTGTTTTTCATGCTTCTCCGCATTTTCTCTCATAATTTCCATGTTTTTATCAAAGGGCACGGTAGTGCCCAGCCAAGTTCGCGGCACTACACCCTTTTTACACGAACAAACTCAGGCGATTTTCAACCCCCCTCTAACTTCAGTACCAATAAAGTCAGAAACTTCAAATTCGCAGTATTTGCTGAGCTGATCAAACACAGGTGGCTCACCAAATTTCAACTGTTTAGCATTAGTAGTTCCCGAGGTATAGGACTTCAAAAATCGCAAAAACCGTAACTGACTGACTGACTCACTGACTCACTGATTCACTGACTCACTGACTCACTGACAGATCATCAAAATTATGGAGCACTTCCAGACATCGTAGGAGCTTGAAATTTCGCACAACGGTAGACCTTGTGCATACAAAGGAAAAAATCGAAAATATGCTATTTTCTATCCAGGGGGCGTGGCATCCACCCACTTTGTTAAAAAATCTTATAAATTATATGGAGCACTTCTGATTGTTGTAGAACAATGAAAATTTGTGGGTCTGTAGGGCTTGAAGTACTTAGAAAGAAAAAAATTGAAAAATTGGAATTTTCATTCAGGGGGCGTGGCTTCCACCCACATTCTTTAAAACCCTTATAAATTATATGCAGCACTTCTGATTGTTGTAGAACGATGAAAATTGGTAAGTCGGTTGGGCTTGAAGTATTTAGAAAGACAATAATTGAAAAATTGGGATTTTCCATTCAGGAGGCGTGGCATCTACCCACATTATTAAAAATTCTTATAAATTATATGGAGCACTTCTGATTGTTGTAGAACAATGAATATTGGTAGGTCGGTAGGGCTTCAAGAACTTAGAAAGAAAAAAATTGAAAAATTGGAATTTTCCATTCAGGGGGCGTGGCATACACCCATATTCTTAAATTTGCTTATAAATTATATGGAGCACTTCTGATTGTTGTAGAACGAGACAAATTGGTAGGTGGGTAGGGCTTGAAGTATTTAGAATGAACAAAATTGAAAAATTGGAATTTTCCGTTCAGGGGGCGTGGCATCCACCCACATTCTTAAAAATCCTTATAAATTATATGGAGCACTTCCGCTTGTTGTAGAACGATGAAAATTGGTAAGTCGGTTGGGCTTGAAGTACGTAGAAAGAAAAAATTGAAAAATTGGAATTTTCCCTTCAGGGGGCGTGGCATCCACCCACATTATTAAAAACTCTTATAAATTATATGGAGCACTTCTGATTTTGTAGAACAATGAAAATTGGTAGGTCGGTAGGGCTTGAAGTACTTAGAAAGAAAAAAAAATTGGAAAATTGGAATTTTGAATTCGGGGGGCGCGCCATCCACCCACTTTATCAGAATTGCTATTATTTATATGGAGCGCTTTCGGTTGTCGTAGAATTATGCAACTTTGTAAGGCCCTTAGGCTTGATTTTCACCTGGTAAAGTTAATCTTCGCAAAAAGGAGTGAAATCACAAGAAAAACATAAATGTTAAAAAAAGAGCCAAGTTCTTATATGTACAAGAAACCTGTACGTAAGAAGTCTGCCAAAAAAAGTAATGAGATCTAAAATATATGCCAAGTTTTAAGTTCATAAAGCTCAATATCAAATATCTTAAGTAGAGAAATATCAAAGCAATTCCAAATCATGACAGAAATTTGGTATTTAATGATTACTGATTAAAATTTGGTCGATTTACTTGGCAAGTTTTCTCTTAATTACTTACTTAATCACAATTTTAAAATGTATGAAAACTTGCCTAGTAAATCCACCAAATTTTAATCAGTAATCATTAAATACCAAATTTCTGTCATGATTTGGAATTGCTTTGATATTTCTCTACTTAAGATATTTGATATTGAGCTTTATGAACTTAAAACTTGGCATATATTTTAGATCTCATTACTTTTTTTGGCAGACTTCTTACGTACAGGTTTCTTGTACATATAAGAACTTGGCTCTTTTTTTAACATTTATGTTTTTCTTGTGATACAATTTTCTTAAGCCCACAGTGTCTTGAACATAAGAGCAAGTACGTGCGACCCATTCGTGCATTTTATTTTTATCGTATTCGGTTTTTACCGAACAAATATTGGGTGCTCACTGTTCACATGATATTTATATACTTATTCGTTTAAGCAGGCTAAGTATACAGTTCTTTTTAGTAAAAAAAATTCTTCATGGTGAGAAAAAAAATATCTTCGACACAGAAAAAATGTCCGTCGTGTAAATTTTTTTTTATTCGTCGTCAGTTTACAGGTTCCAAAAAAATCTCAATGAGACTGATCTATGAAAAAGCAAACACAAAAATGCCAAACGCAATTTTTTTTTCGAGAAAGAATGTCAGTGACATTGTTTTGTACGAAAATAAAATGCACGACTGGGTCGCACGTACTTGCTCTTATGTTCAAGACACTGTGGTTAAGAAAATTGTATATACAAACATGGAAATTATGAGAGAAAAATGTAGAGAAAGAAGCATGAAATACGACATTTAAATTAGCTAAAACAACTCTTTTGACAGTTTGAGGTGAAAAAAAGTATGCCATCTTAATTCATGATGGAATATGATTGTATGGGAAAAAAATTTTTAAAATCGTTGGAACGGTTTTTTTTAAATTAATTTTTCTTAAAACATTTTTAAGAACAAATTTTGGTATGCAGATTTAAACTATATATTTATGTGTATATAAAAACAAAATTTGAAAAAAAATTGTCAACCCGTTTTTGAGATATCGAATTTTCAAAAAAAAAGTTTGAAACTTTTTTTAAAAATCCAAAAACTTTTTTTTTGAAAATTTTGATTTGCAATATTATTTAATCTTATCTCAAATTTGTATATAAGAAAATTCATTTAAATCCGTTAAGCTGATAACGAGAAAACTCAAAATAAAAAAATACGTTCTATGACAGGTACTACTAATAGTTGCTATGTGTAAAATTTTATAATTTTTGATGGTAGATCGTACTAATTTTAGCATATGAAAAAAGTTTAATCAAAATCGTAGTAGTCGTTTTCAAGCAAAAAAATATTTTCCTTTGCGGTTTTTTCACTTTTGTATGGAAGGTACCGTTATTTTTTCATAAATTTAAATTTTTTTCTAAAAATATTGTAGAAAATACTAAAAAACTCTTAAATATCGAGTTTCAAAAATATCGATCATGTTGTTTTCGAAATATTTGATTTTCAAAAAAAAAATTTGAAACATTTTTTAAAAATCCAAAAAATATTTTTTGAAAAATTTTGGTTAACAAAACTGTTTATATTTTTTGGAAACTTCTGTATAAGAAAAATAATTGAAATCGGTTATACCATTTTGAAGAAAATCAAAAATTAAAAAAATGATTACTTGGGAGGTACCATTAATAACCATTTTTGAAAAATGGTTTTCCACCCAAAGAAAGCCTTTACTAAAATAAATTTATCGAATTTTTCTTAAGAAAAGTTGTCGAGCCGTTTCTGAGAAAAATACGATTATGTAAATTTGCCAAAAAAAAATGTATGACAGGTACCGTTATTTTTGGTTCTAAAAAAAAAATGAAAAAAATGTGTCGGCAGAATCACCAAAAACCACTAAGTACCAAGAAAATCGATCGAGCCGTTTAGGCTGTAGACGAACAGACAGACAGACAGACAGAATTTTGCCACCCTCTTTTTTGGTGTTCTCTACTATCGTAATATCATGTTTGATTGTTATCACAAAAATTTTTTTTTGCACGAATCCAAAACTTGCCTTATAGTACCTATAATCGCAAGTAAAAATTCGTGGTGAATATAAAATTTGTTTTCTTTGGGTAGTTCACAGTTCGATAAAAAAATGTAAACATCAAAAAACTGTTTTTTCGCAAAAAGCGCTCCCATAAGAAGAACATGTAGTTTTTTTGCTGTCGTCAAGGAACTGTATACTTATCTTAAAAAATCGAATAGCTAGCTGCAGTATAATGAAAATGAATGGAAAATTTTGAATTTGTGAAGTATTTTATCTTTATCTTTATAAGAGCAGGGCCGGCCCAAGCTAGATTAGCGCTCTGCGCAAGCTTCATCATTAGCACCCTTCAATTGCGGTTATTGGTGGAAGAAGTCATCTCCTCATTACCAAATGTGCAGACTTTGAAATGGGTTTTTTTTTTTAACGAAGTGTCCCTAAAATACGTACGAGGTACCCCAAAGAGGCGAACAAAATCGTGCACTTTGCAAAGATTTTATGATTTAGTTTTTTTTTACTGTGGGTGTGAATATTATTATATTATTATTATAAATTCTTTATTTCATTAAAAATGTTTCACAATAAATTACTTAAGAACAAGGTCCTGGCTATCTGCCATCTGCCTGAATAGGAAGTTAGGCTCCGACTTATTTTTGGAATAGTAGAGATATCTGTCTTTAAATTCAGAATAAGAATGGATATCAATATTGTTGTGAACTATTAAAAAGAATTTAAAATTAAAAAATTATAGGTAGGTAGTGGCTTTCTTGATACTTGCTCAAGGCGCCCACTGGGCTCAGCGCCCTGCGCATTTGCACCACTTGCACGTATAGCCTGTCCGGCCCTGTATAAGAGTAAGGACTAGAAAGCTGAAATATGGACGGATGATAGAAATTATTGATTTAAAATGAATTAAGAATATAAGAGTCCTAGAATACCGTTGGACGGAGATAACGGTAATATTTGAGCGTTTTCACATATGAACTCATATCTCTTAAGTGCATTAATGAATTTTCTTGTTGTTTTTAAATATCACATAATGTATTAAAAAGCCGCGTTTTAACATTAGAAATGTTTAAACGGAGGCATACCTACTAACAATGTGAAAAAATCAACAGAATTCCAAAAATGTGAAACCCCGAGTAGACAAAGAGGGCGAAACGTCAGGGGTATAGACTAAATTATTGTGTTCAAGCTTCACTTTGTTCATGCTGCTCTGCCGAAACAAAATACGAAGAAGATGAAAAACAGACACCAAAAAAAGGAGAAGTGTTCGTAGACTACCCGATTTGCATGTGGAGAAAAGAAAATATAAAAAGAATACCGAATATGGAATAAAGGCATAACGATTTAGAAAAAAAAGGCAAAAAGTACCACACAGGGAAAGTGAGGGGATAGATAATATTGGGTTCGATTTCACATTTGCTTTTGTGGTTATTTATTACTGTCTGCCTTTAGTCTGTTGGCTGGCGCATTGTTTGTTGAATGTGTTTAATAGGGGGGTTCACATGGAACAACAATGTTGGACAACATTGCTTGATGGAATCGGAACAGTTTTCAAAATATTTTGAAAGTCATACAACAAAGTAAACAAAGTTGGACAACATGGTTGGTTATGCGTTTAAATGATCAAACATCGATGGTTGTCAAGCAATGTTGGACAACATGTTGGTTCATGTGAACCCCCATAGTGAATAAATAGCTATTTAAAAATAATAAATGTAACAAGAAATAAAAGGGACGATTAAATCGCTCAAACTTGCTGTTGTGGTTATGAAGGTTGAGTAATAATAAGCTAGATAAAATGATAATTTCCACTTACCGAATTTCATCAAAATGTTCTTAATGAGTAAGTCGAAAATAGTTAAGTACCTGCAGTTAATTGTAGTTTTTATTATTTTTTTTTTAAATCGAAACGCAGACTAGGTATACACACAAATATTTGTATATCTACCTACTAATATTTAGGGAAAAATAGCCTTTTTCGAAATGGAAATGCCAGGGGTGCCGTTTTATTTTGGAGCTACATATATTAATTTCGTCTCTATTGAATAAACAAAAAACCTTAGGTTCAAAATTTTAGAGAAGATGAAGATGTAGGTACCTAAAGCAAAAAAATAAAAAGAAAACAAATTGATACCTATTGGTAATATTTATATTTACTATGCATACCTACCAAAACAATAAAATTGGCTTTAGTCAAAGTTTTAAAATACCTACATAAATGCTTTCTTTATTTCTAATGTACCTCAACTATGCTAGAATGGCAAATCGGGTAAATTTTATTATCGCTCACCTCGTAAAAATAAAACGATGTGGGTTAGTGCAAAAAAAGTGCTGTATACCAGTCACTTTTTCTCTTATGTTTATTTGTTTTTCACGTAAACACTTGTCTCTTTTCCTCTCTATTCCTAACACTGCTTACAAATCGCTGACATAATGCACAATGGTAAATAGCCCTCTGCCGGTCAGAGTGAAAACCTTTTTCTGGGTTGTTGAAATTAACCTCGATAGAAACCTAGATCTGCTGCCTTTTATTATCTCTGGGTCTGGGTCGAGGTTATCTTTTAAAATGTATTACAAAAACAAACATGGGATCTAGGTTTCTATCGAGGTTAATTTCAATAACACAGATAGAGGTTTTCACTCTGACTGGCAGAGGGCTATTTACCATTGTGAATTATGTCAGCGATTTGTCAGCAGTGTTAGGAATAGAGATTAAAAGAGACAAGTGTTTACATATAAAACAAATAAATATAAGAAAAAAAGAGACTGATATATGTACAGCACTGTTTTTGCACTAACCCACATCGTTTTATTTTCAAGAGGTGAACCATATGGGTTATGAGCTATAATAAACGCGCCTTATATGTATTTGAATTGCATACATAAATATATTTTTTTCCGTTGTTTTGGGCTCACAAAAACTTTTACTTTAAATTACTGAACTGACTCTTTTTGTTAGAAATGCATTTTTATTTGTTCGATAAAGTAAAAAATACGGATATTATTAGTTAAAAACAAATTCACTCTTTAAATCAATGTAGCGGCAACCCTGCAAGGGGTTGATGGTCGAAAATTTGGATTTAAGCTTTCTGTATGGTACTTTAATGAAATCAAGAAAAAAATTGCTTCCCCAATCTTTTGCAAAAAAAAGTCTAAATTGACTGGACTATTAATTACAAACGGATTTTAATAAATCGACAGTCTTTCGGTTCATAAATTAAAAATAAATAAACATAAAAAGAATTCAATAAAAATATTTAAATTTTAATGCATCAAACATTATTATCTTTTATCTTTGTAGTACCTCGTGGCGTGATGGTTAGTGCGTAGGACTGTCATGCCGAAGGTGTGGGTTCGATTACAAGCCGTGCCACCTAAAAACATAAATGTTTTTCCGAGGGTCACAGGGTCATGACCCCCCCCCCCCTCTTCCCCCGATAAATCAAAGAGCTACGTAGGGAATTATAAGAAAAGCAAGACAAATTTGCAATTTTAATATATAATTTCATAAATTTTCTGTTTAAAGTTTGGGAATAGACTATTCATTGAATAATTTTGAATGAACAACTTGTGTGTGTTACCACCAAGTATATAGGATGGAGTTATAGCCATTCCACGAGAGCCACCTCGATCATCGAACTCCTTTAGTGGTGCTTAGTCTGGTTATGCTCGTATTAATTAAAAAACTGTTTGCCGTCATCTGGGAGCTAACCTAACCATGAACCTTGCGATTCAGAGGCCGATGCAATACACACCGCGACACTGAAACCACATGGCTAGCTCTATCCCAATCAGCGTTGCCGCCAAAAAAAAAAATTTCGTGCCACATTTTTTGAAAAAACGTGCCATTTATGAAATTTTCGTGCCATATAAAAAAAAACTCAATTTGTTCTTTAAAAATAAATTTTAATTCAATACTATTACAAAAACAAAAATCACTTCCTCTATTCGTGTAAGCATTGTCCAGAAACAGGAATTTTTGGCAAGTTCATAACTACCTATTTCACATCACATAATGAGTATTATTATTATTTAAAAATAGGTATAAAGAGTTTAATAAAGCTTTGTATGACAACTGAATATTGAAAGATCTACGCTCTACTACATTGTAATGAAATAAGTGTATTCATACTAGCCGTTTTCCTTTGGAGGTGGCAAAGTACTTATGAGTAGATGAAAACCCTAATCTAGCACTACCAACTGCACATGCTCTCATGTTCGAGTAGATACATTTTCCATGGGAAAGCAATTAGATGTGTTCCATTGAAAAAAGCTAGCAAAGTACTTGCAAGTACTTCGCCACCTCCAAAGGAAAACGCCTACTATGAGTTAGAATTGATGCATCCAGTTCTGTTGAGGTGATAAAGTAGACACGTCCAGTTCTTTTGATGAATATTGACACTGCGTTTATACTATGAGTTTAAATTTATGTAAGATAATAAAAATAAAAAAAACGTGCCATATTGAAACTTTTCGTGCCACGAGAAAATTTCCGTGTCAAAATGGCACGATCGTGCCACATCGGCAACGCTGATCCCAATAGTGAGGCGGCTTAGCGCCCATATGAAGCATGATTGTGCACTTTGTGATAAAAGCAAATAATTTTAATCATTGTTGGCACATTATAAAAGAATGATTTTAAGATGTTGGGCCACTTCGTATCTCCACCCATTTAGGTGGGCGGGGCAATTTTGTTTTGAAAATGACTTGAAATGGAAAAAAAATTATAAAAAAATAACGACAACACCTACAATATTTTGCTATATCTTTTTTGAAAGCCAAACGCCATTCTTAAATTCTGTTTTTAAATTAAGGTATTTGAGTAAATAGTTTTCGAAAAAATAATTTTCAAACTCAAAGTTTTGAAAAAAATATGTATTATGATTTATTTTTAACTTTGCGTAGTTATATAAAAATTAAATTTTTATTTTTCAATGCTCCTATCAATTTTGGGTCGAATTTTGAAAACCAATTTCTTTTAAGTCCCTTAGTTTTTGAAAAAAATTGAAAATTATAAAAACCATTTTTTTCGTTGTTAATCAATTTCAACAGCGACTAGCATTTTTATAACACACACAAGCTTGCTGTTGTTCAGTCGGTTTCTTTCTTTTTTCCCATGCACCGATTCGTGAGCCAACAATTCGTTGGACATACAAGGGGGGATGAGTTGACGCTAGTTAAGAATTAGTTTACAAATTAAGTGGGTTTTTTTTGAAGTGCATCATAGGCCTCTGAATCGCACGGTTCATGATTCGTAAATCGTAATCCATTCACCAAAAAAAAATTTTAGACTGAATCTGAATTAACCAGAGGATTTTGGACTTGTCTTGGAATAAATTTTTAAGGGTCCCAAAAATTGTATTAATCTTTTTTTTGTAGATTTCTAGAATTATGAATCAATGAATCAAATAAAAATATAAATTCATTGGTACCTACCGGTTTTTCCAAATTATTTGTATGTTAAAATTATCATGAGAAAAACTTGTTTTTTCATAACTAATCAGAAAAAATTATTGCATGAGTTTTTTTCTAAAATAGATCCAAGAAAACAAATATTTTAAGAAGTAAAAAACAATAATATTGATTTTCAATTATTCATATATATATTTTGACCAACTTTGAAAATTTTACGGAAGAATGTTGCCCCTTTCCGAAAACATTTATTTTATACACACTTAAAATTCATGGAAAAGGAAATCTTAAATTAACACATTTTTGAACGATCGAAGACCTTCTTTGGTCTGCATTAATTTTTGTTGACATGCGGTCAATAATGTTTACGTTTTGTGCTTCAATAAAAAAAAAAAAAATATTGTGGAAGTTATGAATTTTTGTCTAACATTAGAGAAAAGCTAATTTTTGATCGATTAAGAATAAAATTATCTCCTCTTATTTTTTATTGATTATTTTGAAACATCAGTTAAGAAAAAAAGTAATGAAAATTGTCGCTAAAAACTGTCTTTGAGCGTCGAAATATGTATGAGAGATTTGTAAAATTTTCAGATTACACACAAAGATCCACATGATTGGAAAAATTTTTTTTGGCGCACACGAGGCACGACCTCAATTTCTTATTTAAAATAGGGAGTGGATAAAATTCTGGTTTCAAAATTCAGCTCTTCAATTTTTTTTCAGGAATCATGTCTTTTAGAAATCTACTTTTTTCAGTTAAAATTCTTTTTTTTTTAATGCTGTAATTCAAAATCATAAACAATAAAATCCTGTTTTATTCAGTTTTTTCTCAAATAATTCATATTTATGAACGCAAATGAATAATTTTCCAACTCGGTTAACAAATAAAATTATTCGATATTTAAATTTTAAGACGAGGCACAGGAAATTGAAAAAGCAAGAAACAAAAACGCCCTTTTAAAATTAATTTTCCAAACCTTCTTTTTATTATTATCAGAATTATATAAACAGAATTTGGAAAATCAAAATTTTTTGGAGCGGAATTTCAAAGGTAAAATTTTGCAAAACGAATTTTGACGTTGCAAAAATTTCGACCCAAACACTTTAAAATCTTAAAAAAATTGGTGGGACCAGCAGAACTTATTAAATAGGTACATGTGTATCTACTAACCTTGATTTTATTGAGGTCTGAATTATAACTCCAGTTACCTATAAACCTTTTTAGCTGTCCAAATCGACGTTGTATTTACCACAAACAAACAATTGAAAAAATTGTAAAAGAGGGCTGGGATGGGGCCATAATTTTATAGAATATTGTTTTTTTTTTTAATTCTGAAATTTTGTATCAATTTTTGTACTTTGAAAATCGGCATTGGATACAGAAAATCAAATTGCGCTTTCACACACATGCCCGGCAGAGTTGCTGTCTTAGCGACTTTGTCGCTATTTCTAACGACCTTTCTAGCGACTTTTGAAGACGTGAATTTGAGATTTAAGACATGAAAATAGTACTTTTTGTTTCATATTATGGCCCTCGTAATACTAAATCCATGACATTTGAATAATAATTTGACAGTTGCTATTGCAATCATTGGAAACTAAAACTTACCAAACAGAAAACTATATAGAAATTGAGAGTCAGCAATTTGTTCTGATTTAAATTCCAAATTCCAGAAGTTCCTGATTTAACGATTTAATTTTATAAGGACGTACGAATTCTTTTTGCGTAAATATTCGGCATTTAAGTTCACATTTTATTAACAGTGTGGACAATTTCCATTGTTTTATCTCTATTCGACTTCTAGCGACTTTTTGGTTTGAAAATTTTAGCCAATCTAGCGACTTTTGGAGGTTGGTCTAGCGACTTTTATTTTCAGATTGCGGCAACACTGATGCCCGGAAGCCGATTAGCCGATTTTTTGTTTTGATGCGCTGTGGAGTGGATTATGTACAGCTCATATGTGTATACATAATGATATGAAGATATAATACAAATTTTTTGACACTAACATATGTAGAGGCGAACTAAGGCCTGGTTCACACGAGATTGTACCGCACGTTTTTTTTATCGCATTCGGCTTTTTCCGAACAAATATCGGGTGTTCACACGATATTTATATTTATTCGTTTAAAAATCGAATAGCTGCAGTATAATGAAAATGTATGGAAAAGTTTGAATTTGTGAAGTATTTTATTTTTATCTTTTTAAAGACAAGGGCTAGAAAGCAGAAATTTGGATGGATGATAGAAATTATTGATTTAAATATGAATTAAAAAAATAAGAGTCCTAGAATACCGTTGGACGGAGATAACGGCAATATTTGAGCGCTTTCACATATGAACTCATATCTCTTAAGTGCATTGATGAATTTTCTTGTTGTTTTTAAATGTCGCATACAAATAGAATTACGGTTATTGTGATACCTCACAATATTGATTTTAAATTGATCAAAAAATCAAAACAATTGCATTGAAATTACCTGCTTGGACCATTGTCCACGACAGTGGCGGATCCAGGGGGGAGGTCATGGGGGTCATGATACCCTCCCAGAGCTCCAGCGAAAACAACAAACACGAGCAATCTTAACTGATTATTCAAAAAATTAGAGGACAGAGAAAAACTTTTTGGGTTATTCCATATTTGTTAGTAATCTACTATTTATACAAAAAACATGACCTATTAATGGTTAGCTTCTATTTTCTTAACAAAGCCAAGCTTCTTAATAAAATGGACAGCAAAGAAATATTGATCGAAAATCACTACTAGCCCTCGAGGATACACTAAATTGTCTTAGATATCCATCCGACTTAAAATTCTGCGGACTCTCTTAAATAATAAAGGTTCCCCACAGTCAACATCATCGCAAAAAATAAGACTCTGCCGTAGTTTGACAAAGATTAAGCTATTTAAAGCAAACGGGACCCTTAATCATAAAATCCGTTATAACTCGAAAGCAAACGAAAATGAGAAAAATACCTCTTAGTAACCCATGGTTTTCATCTGCGGTGATACCCTGTATTTAAAACATTATAACTACTTACTTAACTCTGTTTTATTTTCAATTGAAAAGAAAATAGTTTTGGGTGTCACAGACATTTTGTTACGGATGCACCGATCAAAAAAGGTAGCATTCTTTTTTTGAAAATTTTACAGCAGACGATCTATGTTAGTTGCTTATTTTAAATTTTCTAAAAATATTACTTGGATGTCTTCGTTTCTTAATGTGATTGTGCGTGAAGTTAGCACCGCCATTTTTGATTTTCGAGGATAAAATTGTGCTGTATTGCATTGATTTTGTGCTGCCTTGAGTCGTGAATATTAAAAAAATCGCAAACTTGCAAATTTTGCGAATTCATTTTTTTTTTTAATTTCAATATTTCTTAAAAAAGAAAGTTTTGTTATTTTGTACACAGATTATGCTGCTAGGCGCCAAAGAGATAAAAATAAAATTCGCAAAATTGCAACTTTAATGAACAAGACTAAAATGCGAAGGGCTGTAGCGTGAAGTTAGCACTGCCATTTTCGCTATGCTGTATTGTGATCAACTTGGGCCGTAAATTAAAAAAAATTGTAGACATGCAAATTTTATGAATGATTTTTTTTTCGAAATTTCGCAATTTCTTAAAAGTGAAAGGTATGCTGTTTTGTGCTCAGTTTGAGCTGTCATGCACCGAAAAGATAGACAAAAATTGCAAAATTTCAACTTTTAGGCCAAAACTTATACATACCTACATATATACCTTTTTGTATAGGTAAGTTTCACATTTTTATAAAAAAAAGCTTAACTGTGCTATTTCGTGCTCAGTTTGTGCTGCCATATAGAGATACAAAAATTCGCATATATGCAACTTTTACGGCCAAAAACCAACAAACATTTAAAAAAAATTCTCATCCGTAAAATTTGAAAATTCTCGATTTTGTTTAATAATTACGGCACAAGGCAGCACAAGTTGAGCAGAATACAGCACAACTTTTTTTTTATCGAAAATGGCGGTGCTAACTTCACCCACAGCTTATCTTAACTAGCCTTATTCTTTGAAATCAAGTACAGTATTGAACTAATATGATCATATAGTTTTATTGTGTAAATATTGTTAAATTGATATAAATATTTTTTGGGTTACAAGCAAATTTTTTTTAATAATATTACGTAATAGGAAAATACCCTCTTTTTTGCTTTGATAGCAGTTTTTTTTCTTACGGCAAGGAATCCACCATATTTTTCGCAATTATGTCTATCTTTTTTCATCTCAAATTGACGCTTGATACTTGAATTACCCCTTTTGATTTTTTTTTGGTTTTACATATTTTATATTACATATTCTTTGTAAATTGCTCAAAAGTTTTCAAAACAACCGTTTTCGCGTCAATTTCGCTTCCAATCTTAAATGTTTATCTTATCCTCATCACTGTCCTAAAAGTATGAAATGAAGCTAAATCTTGTTGATGAATACAGTTTCTAGCTCAAATTACATATAAGCGGGAGTCCGATTAAATCTTAAGCTTCTCCCTGATCAAGCCTTCGACTGGAATGAAGCCATGATTAAGCTGGACTTATTGATGTTAAAATTTCATGACCCCCCCCCCCCCCCCCGAAGCTGGATTCCTGGATCCACGCCTGGTCCACGACCATCCACCAGCGAGAAAATCCCGTTATCTACATGGATTTTTTTTATTAAAATTTGATATGGATGGCTTTAAAAAATTATAGCTCCCGTTCTACTGATTGGTTCTTCAAGGTTACGGTCTTTAAAGAAAGCTGACATAACGGGCTATGTTGGGTAAACAAATCATTGAGGAGGGGAACAATTTTCATACTAAAGGGTTGAATAAAGCCCAATTCAATTCCTTTTATTTTATTCTAGATTCAAATGTTGATGAAAATTTTTATAATTTTGAAAAACTAAAAACGCATATTTATTGCCTCATTTCTCTTCTTTATTTTAAGACCTTAACCTACAAGATCCAATGAGTATCACCGGAGTTATAATTTTTTTAAACTAACCATATCTATTAATTTTTTTTTGTACATCGGCTTCTCTCTCCACTGAAGCTCATTCGATGCCAACGAACAAATACCCAACGTGGATTTAAACCATGTGAACGAGACTGTATAAAACTATACGCCACTCGACGACGATACGTCGCAGTTCATTCGTTTTTTGGTAAGTCCGTTGAGTATTCGATAAACGTACTTAGCTGAGTACGTTTTCTTGCCGTACAAACGTCGCGTCGTGTGAAAGGCTATATGTAAAACATATACGCCACTGCTAATTCGCACGTACATATTTATACTGCAAAAAATCGTGCGGTACAATCTCGTGTGAACCAGGCCTAAGAAGAGAATTTTTTTAAATCCCATGATAGGGTAAATAAGGCCAAATGTAGGGTAAAGCTAAATTTTCATTTTCTAAACGGAGACGGTAAGAAATTTTGTTTTTACAGATTTTATAGAATTTGTAATTTTAAGAATGGTGAGGCAAGTTAAAAAATTCTCAAAATAATTTTTTTTTCAAAATATCGACGTTTAAAATTTGAGAATAAAAAAAATTATGTTTCAAAAATAATTCAAAGTAAATCAGGCAGAGGTTCTGGAAAAATGAAATTAATATTTTTGGAAGTATGATAAAAAAAAGATTACTCATGTGTCAGGAATTTTAAAAGTGAATCGCACTTTGAGCACTGGACATTTTTGAAAATGAATAAATAATATTTTATTGTTAAATTATGACTGAACCGAAAAATCTACAAGCCGCGTCCACATTATGTTGAATTGTGTAGATCAACATCGTTGATCAACAGTGTTGAGTAAGTGTAGACGTGTTGATCGACCAAGCCAATCAACATTTGTTGACCCGAACGTAACCCGATTCAAATGGATAGCAATCGACGAAGTTGTTCAACAATTTTGATTTTATTAAAAACATTTGTTGGGTTTTAATTTCATGAACATAATTTATTGATTTTGTGCATTATGCATCACATTTTTACTTAGATGAAAAATGCAATATTTCTTGTGAATAAGTATTTAATGTTAATAATATCGTTTTAACTTTATTGTTCACAGTAAAAAATAAAAAAAGTTGGGTACCATAAGGATTCGAACCCTGAACCCTTCGGTTGGATCCTGACGCATCAATCAGAAAATTCCAAACCACACAAATGTTTGCAAATAAAGTTTTTCATGCACACACTAGCATGTTGATCGACAATGTTAACCAACAATGTTGATCGGCATAGTGTGGACCGTCCTTAAGGATTTGCAAGAAATTATAAATTTTGATGTTGAGTGTTAATTTTGGATTTTGAAAATTTCTTTTATTGGAGATAGGTATTCAAGTTTGAAAAAAAATTTGAAATGTGCTTTTGAGAGTTTTTTGGAAATACCTTCTTAAAGAATAGGTGTAGGTGTTTTGATCTCAAATAAAAAAATTAATTTCCCGAAGAACCGTCTAGTGGAGATAACGGTTATATTAAGAGTGTTCCGGACTGAAATGGTGATTTCATGAAAAAGATTGTGAAGCGTGTACTTGTCCGATCAAAACGATTAAGGCGTTTATGGACAGATAAACTTGTTTTCATCATTGGAAATTTTTTTTAATTTTTTGCTCTTGTTTTTGGTAAAAGCCTATATGAAAACGAGAAAATGGAAAAAATGGCTGTTTTCCAAAGCAAATGTAGCTTACACTATGGCATTTTTTGCAAAACAATGTTTAAAAACATAAAATTTCATATTTTTGTTATGCCACTATTGGAGAAAATTTTTAATTTTGTTCCTAATACAAATTTAAATAATACAAAATAAAAATGCTTGTAAATTTTGAAAAAAAGCATTTTTGGCAGTCAATTTTTTATACCTAACGGAACACTCTTAAGGTTGTTATACATTTATGCTGATTACTCCTCAGTGCATGCATAGATGATCACTTTGGTTTCTCCAAAATTCAATAGTCAATTAAATTTTCGTTATTTCTTATCTCATTTATTATGCTACGATCTACATGAACGTCACAATTTTTGTAATTGAATTTCATAAAAAAAATTCATTGAAATTACCTGCTTGGACCATTGCCGATGACCATCCAACCGTTACGTGAATGGAAGAAATTTGATATGGATCGCTCTAAAAAATCATAACTCCCGTTCTACATATCGGATCTTCAAGATTGAAATTTTAAAATAAAGTCAACATGACACACTTCTTTTTGCGAAACAATCATTCAGGAGGGGCAAACTTTTTTATACTAAAAGGGTGAATAAGCCCGGCGTTAGGAAATAACACCCAAGGAAAAAGCGCCCAAATCGATTTGGAAATAACGGCTTTAAAGCTCAGCTCCAAGATTTGACCCGAACATGCATAGTAAATATATACAAATAAATATAGCCGGTTAATATGTTAAGCTCGTAATTAAAAAAAACTCTTTAACGATTTAAACATTTTTTTTTTTATGTATTCACATTTACTCAAGTAATCTACCGGCGCGCCGCGGCGTGCGTCGTTTCTGAGGTCTAAGCTATTTTACTAGTAATTTTTTCTCAGCTAAAAGAACAAATTTTATGCTTCTTTACACTTTCCTCTAACAATTTTTTTAGTTTTAAGTTCTTTAACTTCAACCATCTTGAAATATACCGAGTCAGGATTTTTTTTTTGAATTGAAATAGTCATTAATCGATAGCTCAACCAGACCAATCAACGAATTGTACTTGAAAAGTACTTAAAATGGAATTGCACTTGAAAAGTACTTGAAAGCGACTTTTGCTTGAAAATGTACTTGGCAGTATTACAGTACCAAGTACATGCACTTGGAACAAAGTACTTGGAAAAGTACTAGTAGTTGGTGATTTTCAAGTACCAAGTACATTGTACTTGTTTTTTTCGAGTACAAGTACAAGTTCAAGGTACTGGGTACTTACAAAGTACTTAAGTACATATTCTATTATTTTACTTTACAACTTTGGTCTAAAGCTTTTGAGTCAAACGATTTTCATGAAGCTGTAGGTTGCCGACAACGATTTTTTATTTCTCTTAAGGAAGGATACCTCGATACTCGATTTTGACACCAAAGTTTGGGAGCAAAATATTTCTAGGGGCGATGTCCGTTACTTTTTTTAATTGTACCTCATTATATTTTTTGTGATGAGCTTTTAAACTTTTAAAATTCGAATTTCGTTTAGGAGAGGATATACCTAGACCATTGTATATAGAATCTATAGTACTATCATGGGTGACGAACGACTGGCACGAACCAAGTGACGGCTTATGAAATTACTGGTGCTGAGCCTAACTAAGTGTGTACAGCTATAGAGTTTAATAATAAAATATTGAGAGAGCTGTATACTTTTTTTATAAGAGTTGGAGGGAGGCAAGAAATCAAGCAATTTAGTTTTTTTCAAAGGTATTGGTTTTGTCAATGAATAATAGGTTGAGAGTTGGGTGCGTATGCGTATTTGGCTCTGATGTGAGCTGAAATGAAAGTATGATTGTTTTTCTTTCTATCGTTGAGAAAGAAAAAATATGTATTTGGAAACAAACAACAAAATATACGCTTGCAAGTTGCAAGTTAAATTGTAAGATTGTATTTGTAAGCATGGTTACTTTAATTCTTTTTATTTGTTTATTTTACTTTTGTGTTTTCTTTCGTGTTTTGTTTTTATCAGATTTCACATTTCAGTCGTAAAAATGCTTTGGTGGGGGGATGTTGCTGCTGTTAGGTATAATTTTCGTTGTCATTTAGTGTGTATATTTTTGGGTTGTTTTGTTAACTTTCGTTTTTTGTTATTTTTATTGGTTGTTGTTGGAATATGGTAAGCACGTAGGTGGTTGACGTTGACAGCTGCTGTTGCTCATGCTCGGCTGCTGCTGCCGCCGCTCAGCGTACGATCGGAATATTTTTGTGCTGGGGTAGGTAAAAAAACCAATTTTGTTTGGGGTGGTTGGTTGCTTTAGGTCTGTTTTCGTTTGGATGTTCTTAGCATTGCTTTTGCAGCACTTTTCCAGTTTGACACAGTTGGAATGAAAAAGGAGTGCAAAATAAGAGCCCTGAACAATCAGTGAAATATCTATCGATAATTAAACAATACCTATGAGGGGAGATTACGATTACTCGGACGACAAAGTTTATTGACAAATTTGTATAGAACAGTTATTTACAATCATTTTTTACAATAAAAGAGGGGGCGGGGGGGCTATCTCACCCCATTTGGGCGGGAGGTGCAATTTTCTAAAAAAACACTTTAGATAAAAAAAAATATTTAGAAATAATGGTAATACTTTCAATTAAGAATTACACATTTTTTAAAGCTTAAAGTCTGTTCTATCATCTTGATTTTAAGTCAAGTGATTTATTCCATGAATAGGTTTTGGAAAAACTAGTTTTAAAAATTTCAGAACAAAAAATAAAAACAAAAAACTAGTTTATACTGTCTTTACTCCAAATTTTGAGACTACATACTAGTTTTTTTTAACTATTTTTTTGCTTTTATTAGTTTTTAATCGAATACTGAAAACTAGATGGTTATAGATATATTTAGGGGGTGCCTATTGTTTCGTCTTTTTCATTTCGCTCACTGTTATTTCGTTTTGGTCGAAATAATTTCCGTTCATTTCATTACTTAGTTTTGGGATCATTCCATCTCACGATTACTTCGATTTTGTTATTTTGTTTTTTATTTGTTTCGAATTTTCATTGAAACATCTACGGATTATTTAAGCTAAGGTTATTTCGTTAAATATTGTTTCTCATTTTGTCTCTATATATTTCTTTTGTTTTGCAATTCCATTATTTTAGTTTATGATTGATTCTGGGTCACCTTGTTAGGTTGACGATAAAAGAAAAATTTAAATAGTTATGAAAAAAACACGTAGAGTGTGGAATTGGAAAAATATTGAAAAGGTTATTAATTTCCAGATATAAAAGGAAGAATTTGGTAAAGATTCCAGAATCAAGACTTTTATGGACAAAAAAGACGTATATTCTGATAAAGGACTAAAAAAGACCCTTTATATAAGAATGCAATTATACAAAATTATGCGGAAACATAGCATACGTTTAATTTGAATTTGTTTGTTTTCAATTATTTATCAGATATTAATTTTTAAAACATTTACATATTTTATTTAAAGTTTTTTTTTGTAACATTTTGGAGTAAAAATAAGAATTAAAATACATAGTACCTACAGGAAGCTCAGATTTTTCTTATAACTAGGCACCTAAATGCGTGACAAAAAAAGGGCATGACCGTTTAAAATGTGTATGTTTGTATTAATTTCCAACAAATATTAGTGAATGCAAGGCGTATGGTAGGTTGTGAAAATTGAGAAAATTGAAAATTCAATTTGAAATTTCAATGATTTCACCATCGTTTATTGGCCTTATGAATTTTAACGCCTTTAGGTTCTTTACATGCACAAAAACCAAAAAGCCAATCAAACGATGCACAAAGGAGTATTTGCCTACAAAACTCGGCCAAAGTCGATTTTTCAAGTGTCAAAATTGAAAGGGGAACTTTTTCAGACAATAGCTAAGATCCCATGGAACAATAGGCTAAAATATTTTTTTTATTGCTCAACATATTTTGGCTATGATATTAGTTCAAAGTCTTCGATTAAGAATTTGTCACTTCTTTTTGTAATCAACCTTCAAAAAATTTGAAACATTTTATTAAATTATTTCTTAAAAATGTTGTGTAGTCTGATGAAATTTTTGGTATATAAAAATCAACTACAGATGTTCACTATTATATTGAGCCATTTTTACGACAAATATTTTAATTTAAAAATGCAAAAAAAAAAAAAACACTATTTTTGTTGGTTCTTTTTCATTGGGAAGTAATTTTTTTTATAGATGTAGGTGGAATTGGGTTCTCATTTGTATATGGGTGGGTAAATGAACAAAAAACTTTGCAATTAAAATCGAAATGATCGAAAACGAAACAATTAAAGACGAAATAAACTTAGGATGAAATAATTCAGAAATGAAATAATCGAAAAAAGAAACAATCAAAGACGAAATAAAGTTTGACCGAACTAATTGCAAAACGAAATTAAAATTTTCTGAACAATAAAAAACGAAATAAATGAAAAGTGAAACAATGAAATTCGAAACAACAAAATGCGAAACGACCTAGACGAAACAACAAAAAAAAGAAAGAAAAAGCCGAAACGAACCATACCCATTTTTAGGGACTCTCTGGACTCTTGGTTCTATTGACTAATGAAACATTTATTCCAAGTTCCACTGACATCCCATTATTTTAAAAGGGTTTTCGGTAATATTTCGGATTTTGAGGGACTTTGGATATGCTATTTCAAGGTTCCCCATACGATTTGAGTTACTTTTTCTGGTCTACAAACAGTTTTTTTTTTTTGAAGAAAAAGCTACAAACATATTATTCAACAATATTCTTGTCTCTTATATCTCGAAAGCAAACCAATCTTTGCACTATTCACTTGTTTGCATATTGAACACCAGAAAAATAAAAAATAATAATAAAATTACATTGGGCCTCTAGCTTTCGAGGGCACCAATGGGAAGCTACCAGTGTGGGTAAAACCTTTATTACTTGCGATATATGTACATTGTACATACTATATAGTCCAGTAACTATATACATTAGACCTTGCGTCAGGTCCGGTAGTTCCGATTTTTTGCTGAGTTGTTTATGATGTTGGCCTAGTATTAAATCTGATTTTTCGACCTCGAGCGCCGAACGCAACATTGGTAAAAATCCAAAAAACTCGAACTAAAACATTCGCCTCAGATAACTCACTGGTGGGTACTGAACTGAGTACTGTTTTAGTTCGAGTTTTATATGGTTGACTTTAAAAAATCATAACTCCGTTTCTACTCATCCGATGGTCATGATTAAGATCTTAAAATAAAGCCAACATGACACGCTACACAGTATACAAAAATCATTGAAAAGGGGCAAACGATTTCACACAAGGGGTGAATAAGCCCCCTTCAATTCGATTTGCAGCATTCTAAATTCAAAAGTTGATGAAAAAATTCACAATTTGAATTGATTTTTAGCTCAAATTGAAGCCCATTTAATTATTTTGAAATGGAAGAGCAAAGTTATAATCGAAAACCAGGCCTTAAAGGTTAAAATATCCAACAACTGAAAAAACCGCGAAAATTTCTCTGAAAACAGTGAAGTTGATCATATTAATTTCAGTTTTCTCAAAAACTAGAAGTCATTTTAGCATTTGGTTTTCAGTTTTTAACTAAGAATTAATAAGGGCATTGAAAATCAAAATCAAAAATAGTACTTAATACCATAAAATAGAAAAAAAATCGTCTTTTTCTCAAAATTTTGAGTTTGAAAGTAAATTTTTCAAAAACTATCAGCTAAAAAAACTTTATTTAAAAAAAATTAAAGAATGGATTTCTGGCTTTGAGATGAGGAATGGATTTTCGTCCAGATATTACCATTGTATTTTTATGGTTATTTTTCTATTTGAAGTCAACTTTTCTTAAAATTGCCCCTCCCGCCTAAACGGGGGGATATATACCCCCCATCCAGTACTATTGTTTTCTTCTTTTGGCCCAATCTACACGCAATATTGCTTTGATGCAGCATATGTCAAAGGCCATGTTTTTGTTATTATACTGTTTTATATACTACTTGTTGTTTTAAATTTTTTATTGCTATATTGTTAAATGCCGTCCCTTGGAAACTGTTATGTCTACAGAACCGGCCTTGGAATCAAATTGAAGCAAATTTAGTAAGGTTGAAATCGTAGAGCAATGTTTTATTCGGAAGCTAAGGCGTAATGGTTAAAATAGCAAATAAGTGAAAAAACCGCGAAAAATTCGCGGTTTTTCGGATTTTTACCAATGTTGCTTTCGGCGCTCAAGGTCGAAAAATCAGATTTAATACTAGGCCAACATCATAAATAACTCAGCAAAAAATCAGAACTAACGGACCTGACGCAAGGTCTCAGTACTATGAAACTACAAGGTTACTGGACTAATAGGGCAAGTTTTGGATTCGTGCAGACAACATTTTTGAGACAACAATCAAAGATATTACGATGATAAAGAACACGAAAAAAAGGGTGGCACAATTCTGTCTGCCTGTCTGTCTGTCTGTCTGTCTCTCTGAAAATGTCAAGAAAAAAAAAATATATTTCCCCCGCTTGGACAGGCGGCAATTTTATAAAAAAAATACTTAAAATGAAAAAACATATGTACATAATGAATATTAAAAAACAACTTTTGTTCATAATTTTAAGTCTGAAAACAATTTTTGTCGAAGCTGTTTACGAAAAGAACTTCATTTGAAAATAAACCATGAACAATGGACTTCTGGTTTTCCAAAAAGCTACAAAACAATACTGTAAGTGGTTGTTTGTTAATAGGTATACTTTTTCCATTCTAAGTACCTAGGTACCTACCTATTTTTTTTTTATAAAATTGCCCCTTTTTTCCAAGCGGGGGGAAATAAAACCCCCTCCCGTAGGATTTTTTTTTTCTTGTCTACTTTTAACCAATAGTGAGTGTCATAAGTGATTAAACACAAATTATTTCTGGAGTTGCATGAAATTTAAACAAACAAATAAATACAAATTTCATCCCAATAGTTATAAAAAAAAGGTTTTATTCAATAGCAATAGATCAAAACAAAACTATTCAAAATAAAACCTAATGCAAAACTTAATATACTCAATACTCCTTATTTTACGCGATGATGGTTTAAATTCCATGAATTGTTATCGTAGGACTGTTATTAAAATGTTATAATAAAATTTTGAAAAAAAACTGATAAAATACCTACTACCTACCTAAGGCAAATACAAAAAATAAAAATACCGCAACATATCCTTAAATAATTCCTTCATAGATGTGGTGAAAAGTAGCAACATTGCTACAAAGATTAAAAATTTCAAGATTTGAAAAACAAAATTAAAATAATAAACTACAATAATCTACATGCCTACCTACATTATGTATGTACGTATAAATCTATAAACATACATATAACTTATACCTCAAGCTCACATACAAACACAATCGAGTCATAGAAAGCAATTTGTTTTATTTTTATTTCCTTTCATGTATGCTTGTCGTTAGTATGGCACCAGCAACTGATTCATTTGTCTCCCTTGCTCCCCTTATTGTTGCGAGAATCAATATAATTTAACCCTCTCTTACGTCTTTTTCATGTTGCTTTTACATTTGTCTTCTATTTCAACTCTCAAATATCAAATACATTTCCATATTAGCGCCGCCTGGTGAAGGCTTATGAAAATAAAAAAAATTGGCTGATGATAGTACTATAGATTTTATATACAAAGCCTAGACTACAATAATTTAAAAAAAATGCTCTAGGTAGAGCATACTTTTCTCTAGATACGATGTTCCTTCATTTTTTTTTATTTTTTACTATTAAGCTTTTAACCATATGAAAGTTTCAAAGAAATAGAAGAAAGCTTAGATGCTTATAACTTCGGATCAACGAATGGTAGGTAAAAAAATACATGCAAAAATTGCATTTTCCAAACTCTAGAGGCGATGTTTTTAATTTTCTTGATATTTGATGTTCTTAAGTTTTTATTGTTATGCGTAAATTATGACAAAAAAGCAATAACCATCTTAATTATTTTGCTCTACAATATTTTGTTTATATACCTAAATATGTATTTAGATCTAAGAAAACAAATATTGTAAACATGAAGCTAGTTTGTAAGTTTTATATAAAACCAAAAAACTAAAGATTAATTAAAGATACCGAGTTTTTCTTGTAAAATCTTTTCGGTGAAAAATAAAAACCGATCTGAAATTTAGTTTTAAGGTTCTTATGCCGAAAGGCATTAGTATTAAGTTATTATAGTTTAACTTTTAGAGCGCCCGATTGGGGCCAGTAAGTTAGTTATAAGAAGATTGATAAGTAGGCTAGTTTTTATGAATTTTTGTCTAGCTTTAAGATATAGTTTTAAGAAAATGGAAAAATAAAAATTAAAAATTAATTAAAAAAAAATTGTATAGATCTAAATATGTACCTAGTACATATGTATTTAGGTAGGTATATAAAAAAAAATATGATAGAGCAAAATAAGATTGTTATTGCTTTTTTTTGTCATAATTTATACATAGGTAAAAGGTAACAATAAAGACTTAAGAACATCAGATACCAAAAAAATTAGAAACATTGACTCTAGAGTTTGGAAAATGCAATTTTTGCGTGTATTTTTTGTACCTACCATTCGTTGATCGGAAGCTATAAGCGTCTAAACTTTCTTGTTTTTCTTTTAAAGTTTCACGATTTAAAGCTTAGTAATAAAAAAAACTAAGGAACATCGCCTCTAGAGAAAAGTATTCTCTACGTAGAGTAATTTTTAATAAAAAAAAATTACTGTATTCTATATCCTATGTATATAAAGTTAGCAGGACCTTTCGGACATTCATGTTAAAAACTATCCTATCATTAGTTGCTACTTAAGCATAGTTTACAGTTCCGATGCGAAAAAAAAATCAAAATTTTCAAAACGATTTTCCACCTATTCTGCGCACCAAGTTGAATAATATTCAAGGCGAAAAACGTTTGCTTTCGCCTAAACCACCCATTGAGTCATTAATTTAGCCTTAATTGACAAACTATAGGCCTAAAAATGGAAAATAATTATTTTTGGATGCGAAAACCATTTGCATGCTAAAAATGCCTTGAGGTGAATTTATTTTTTTTTCGGAAGTATAAACCGACCATCAAAAAAAAAAATATTTTATTCACCACACTTTTTTTCGCATGCAAATCAATTGCCGGTCCATTGTTTTGCATGACATTCCATGACAGCATAGTTTTTTTTTTTTGCATGAAACTGTAAACCAATCATACAAACAATTAATTTTACATTTCACCTCAATTATTTTTGACATGCGAGAATATTTGCATAGATTTTTTTTTGCGCACGGGAACTGTAAACTAGGCTTTAATTGCGAATTAGTTACGCAAAAAAAAATTAATTGCTTTTTTGGTTTAAGAAAAAATGGGTGTCCTGCTAACTTCATATGAACTTAGCAGGACAACTTTCTCAAAAATTTGTATAAACGATTAAAAAAATGATTTTGAGATCTAATTAATTGCGAATTAGTTACGCAAAAAAAAATGTATAGCATTTTTGGTTTGCGAAAAAATGGGTGTCCTGCTAACTTCATATGAACCTAGCAGGACAACTTTCTCAAAAATGGAGATAATCAAGCTGACAAAAACTTGGTTGTTGAGAACTAATTAATTTGAAACCTATTAAAAATTAAATGAAATTGATAAAGGTCACTTTCTAAGCTATTAGAAACTTTCTTTCTTGTATAAAAGTGCAATGAAGCAACCTGGACAAGAGGACAAGTCTGTCAAACAGACGGTTTTTGTAAATGATTAGACTGAGGCTATCGGTTGCTATTCTGTTTTTCAATAGCTGTCATGAAATGAGTTCACGGCTGCCTCCCGGACTAGAAAGACTCAAATAAATTGGTCTAGTAAATAAACAATACCTAAAACTTGGATTTTAAAGTTAAAGCTAGGTTTTTTGTGATTAAAAAGAAGCTAAAGCTAGCAGTTAAAAGATGTCTTCAAGTAATAGCTATTTCAAAATAGTCAAAGTTAAATTCATTTAGCAATAGCTTGTTTTTCCAGCTTAAGCTCCAATTTTTGCGAATAAAATTAGCTTTAGCTAGAATTAGTTCTGTCATATTTTATTTTTACCAACAAATTGTGGGGTAGTTTTGCTCCTTTATATTTTCGGGGGTACTGAATCCGAATCTGAGGTTTGCCAACAAAATTTCGTGACGTAACATGGAAAAAACTAAAAAATAAAGCAAAAAATCATTTTTTGGGAGTTTTTCACTAATGACTCGAAAACTACCTATTATTCGAAAATTACATCAAAGTACCATTGTAATTATACAAAATTTCCATTAAATCTATACTTGAGGTTTTTTCTGCCACAACCCATTTTGACTCAAGCGCAAGTCGAAAATTGACGTTTTTCTACTGTTATCGAAAATCCACTCGAAAGCACTAAGAAACTACTTTGTGTGACAAAATTTGAATTTTTGTCTATAACATGAACCAAGATATATTTTTCTGATGCTCTGAGTTCGAATCTGGCCTTGGAATTGCTCTAGCACGTCACATTCTTGAGATATTCGAATCTAAAGGTTTAAAAAAAAAATAATTTTGTATGCAAATTTGGGGTAGTATTTTTTCCTCGAGGTAATTTTTTTCGAAAAAATGTTTATAATCATTCTGAAGTATGAAAATTTTACTTCAAAATTCTTTTTGAATCTTTGAAATACCTCCATTCGTCTTCAAGAAATCCTTAGTTTTTGTAAAAAATCGAAATCGAAGAATTTCAGAATTTTCTCGCTGAGTGTCCTTATGAGCCCAAATTGACTGGATTTTTGAATTAGGTAGTAGGACGGTAACTAACGATTCCTCGAAGATGAATGGAGGTATTTGAAAGATTCAAAAAGAATTTTGAAGTAGAATGTTCTTACTTCAGAATGACCACAAACATTTTCTCGAAAAAAATTATCTCGAGAAAAAATATTAGGTACCTCAAATTTGCATAAAAATGCATTTTTTTTTAAATCTTTAGATTCGAATATCTCAATAACGTAAAGTGCTAGAGCAATTCCAAGGCCAGATTCGAACTTAAAGCATCAGAAAAATATAATTTGGTTCATGTTATAGACAAAAATTCAAATTTTGTCACACAAAGTAGTTTCTATTGCTTTCGAGTGGGTTTTCGAAAACAGTAAAAATACGTCAATTTTCGACAAGCGCTTGAGTCCAAATGGGTTGTCACAAAAAAAAACCTAAAATAGAGATTTATTGGAGATTGTGTTTACTTTCAATAATACTTTAATGTAATTTTCGAATAATTGGTAGTTTTCGAACAATTTGTGAAAAACTCCCAAAAAATGCATTTTTGCATTTTTTCATGTTGCGTCACGAAACTTTGTTGGCAAACCTCAGATTCGGATTCAGCATCCCCGAGAACATAAAGGTGGAACAAAAATCAAAACTACCCCACAATTTGCTAGCAGAGTCTTTTTGAGCACAAATTGACTGGACTAATACTAAAAGCAAGACAAATATCAAGATTCCTGGACCCCTGACTAGAAAGTTTTGATTAGTTCGTTTTACATGAAAACAATATACATACTTGCCATATAGAGCGAGGAAACAGTTTTGGTAAATCAACATCCAAAATCTCCTTGCTTTGCATTCCGGTGCCAAAAATTTCAGTTGTAGGCTTGCTTCTAAGACGTTACATGTGAATAAACAAACGAAAGTTAAAATTTTCTTGCTTAAGCTGTTAAGTGTAATCTTTTTGTTATTCACATACAAAAGTGGTAAAGTTAGAAGTGCCTAGCTTTAGCTACTAGTAAAAGCTATGACTACAGCTAGGTAGCTTCTTCCAAAAATAGCTCTTGCAAGCGTTATCATATCTATCACTTCACAGTTTCACAAATCGAGAATTTTCCCCCTGGTCAACGTGCGTCGCGTCATCCTTGATATATGTACGTCCTTATCTTTAGAGGTCTACGTTTAATTTAGATAAATCCATGCAATTTATGGAAGTGCTGGGGTTTCATGACAGGTAGGGGAAGGGCTGGCCGACTGCGTCATGACTGTAGTATATTTCTTTCTTTCTTCAGTTTTTTTCACTAAATGTGAATATTTGTCCTGTCAATTATTTTTTCTGAGCTCTAATGACTGGAGGGGGTGTCTTGAACGGGAGAGGAAGGGTCGTAAGTGAAGGGGGGGAGGGGTCATGACTACGGGGGTAGCATGACTAGAAATATCATGATTGGCTAGTTTCATGGCACCGTCCTAGGATAAGCAACTGATTTCTGCACAGAAAAACAGTTAACAACACTGCGTACTAGAAATAACAACCTAAAGCAACACCCAAATCAATCCGCCGCGCCATTTTGAAATTCGTTTTTGGGGGTGTTCTCATGGACAGATTTTGTCTTATTTTGGATATGTTGTACAGAATCTATAACACGACTATTAAGCCCGAAACTATGCGGGACTATACCAGAACGTATAATACTCGTAAGTGCGAAAATTTTAAACGGATGACTACGATTCACCAAACTATGAAAATGGAGGGCACTTTATTGTAGCTTGGCTTTAAGTTGGCAACCCTAGGAGGAAAAGTGCCAAACAACATATATATAAAAATGGAGTTGGATGATTCCTATTGGTAGATACATTAATAAAGAAGGCCTATGAATAAAATATTAATGATGGAGTCGTGGGGATAAATTTATACAAAAACGGGGTCGGAGTTAGGCACAATTAGGATCTAGGAAAATTAAAATGCCGGTGATGGTTGGTATTGGTTGAACAAACGTATTGATTATGTAGGTATATAGGTTAATATGGTGGACAAGGCCGCAAAGGGGAACATTTTACGAACACAGGGTCGGAGTTAGACATAAAGAGGAATACCAGGAAATTTAAAGTGCCGGGTGATGATTGTTATTGGTAAGGCAAGAGCATTGTTTAGGATGGTAAATAGGTAAATATCATTGACAGGGCCGCAAGGGGGTACATTTACACGAACACGGGGTCGGAGTTAGACATAAAGAGGAATATCAGGAAATTTAAAGTGCCGGGTGATAATTGTTATTGGTAAGGCAAGAGCATTGTTTAGGATGGTAAATAGGTAAATATCATTGACAGGGCCGCAAGGGGGTACATATATACGAACACGGAGTCGGAGTTATATATTGTTTTGGATGTACATAAATAGATAAATATGGTTGACAGGGAGGCAAAGGAGTATGAATATCTCAGGGTACGGAAATGCTCCTGGGGATCAATATATTGCAACTTCTTTGTTTCTTGAGCGATTTCGATGAAATTAACACAGGTGATAGCGAATACAGATTTTTAAAAGAAAAAAATATTTTCAAAACAGGGTGTTTCAAAAATGTGTCAGTATATTGAAACTTCGTTGTTCCTTGGTTGATTTGACTGAAACTGACATAGGTGATAGCTGATACATAACTAAAAAGGAAAAAAATATTTTCAACAGGGTGTTTAAAAAAAAAGTCAACTTCGTTGTTCCTTGAGCGATTTCAATGAAATTTAAACAGGTGACAGCTGATACAGATTTTAAAAAGAAAAAAATATTTTCAAAACAGGGTGTTTCAAAAATGTGTCAATATATTGAAACTTCGTTGTTCCTTGGTCGATTTGACTGAAACTGACATAGGTGATAGCTGATACATAGGTTAGGGTAGGTTAGGTGGGGTGATGATCCGGCAAGCCGAAAACATCTCACTCGGATCTCAATGGATCCATTGTGCTCCCCGGGATGTGAGAAATGTAGGAATAGGAGGGAAAGAGGAAGGATTTAGTGGAAGTTTTGGGAATGGGGTGCCTCCCTGAACCATCCTGTGCTTTGAATGAATTTCAGGATGTTTTTCAGTGGCAAAAGAGAGACGTCGCCCAGTTCGTCGAAGAAATATTCTCCGAGGGCTGCTGTTCTTGTTCTGGCTAGGCTGGGACATTCACAGAGGAAGTGAGACGAGCCCTCCTCCACCTCTTCGTCCTGACACCCTCTGCATAAGTCAGATGTGCCGATGCCCATTCTGCTCATGTGGGTTCCCATTGAGTTGTGACCCGTAAGGATTACAACCAAGAGAGACAATTGAGGTCTGCTTAGCTTAAGTAAGTACTCCGTTTTGTTCTTTGAAATATCTGGCCAAAGATTCCTTGAAACCCGACAGGTGTCGATTGTTGACCATCTATCGTTAGCGGCCTTGAGGAAGCTTTGGTGAATTCTACTCTTTTCTTGCTCCAGTGGCATAAGTACCCAAGGTACAGTTTGGCTCGGTTCAAGTAGCGAACCGTTTTTGGCCAATTCATCAGCCATTTCGTTACCATAAATGTCACGGTGACCAGGGACCCATCGAAGAGTGACTGAATTTGTTTCGCCAAGTAATCTCAATTCACTACGGCATCGATCAACTAGTTTTGACTTCGTGACAATTGACGAAATGGCTCTGATTGCCGCCTGGCTGTCTATGAAGATATCAATGTTTTTGTTCGTTAGTTCGCATATTGATAGGCATTTTGCAGCCTCGCAAACTGCAAGTACTTCCGCTTGGAAAACGCTGCAGAAGTTTGGGAGCTTCAATGACCTATTTATGGGTGGATTGTCTGAGAAGATACCTGACCCTACCCCTGTGTCTGTTTTGGAACCGTCAGTAAAGACCGATACATGATTTGCGTTTATGACCCGGTTTTCCTTCCATAATTCCCTTGTCAGGATATCTATTAGTGCGACTGGGTTAAAATGTACGGTGAAATATAGTCCGTTTGAATGTCTGTGTCAGTGAAGTTCATTATAGTTCTGTGACCATAGTGGTCCTTTTTCCAATTTTCACACTCTTTAAGAGCTGATACATAATTATTAAAGAAAAATAATAAAATAATACTTATTTTTTTCGAAAAACAAACATGTTGAAAACCAAAAATTTATTAAAATTTAATTCTTGACAAATATTAAAATTTGGAAGTTAATACAAAATATATTAAAACCTAATTATATCAGATATTACAAAGGAATACGAAATCTGTATATATTTTAATACAAAAGTATTATAATATAATACTTTATTTCTTGAAATTTGATTTGTAGATCCTTTTCATGAAAATTAAAATATATTACAAAAATAATAGTAATAAAAGACTTTTTTCCAAGAGTATTTATCTTCTAAGTCAATCAATGATGGCATTACTATATTTATTTTTTCACATAATGAGAACTAAAATCTTAATGCGATTGAAATTTTATCAACTTATTTGTATATTTTACCTCGAAATATTTCAACGCGCCTTCAAAATAATATATTTTAATTGTTTATTTTATATTACTAAGCCGAAAAAGGGTTGCCACTTTTGTTTTATTGCTGTTTTAATACAATCTGTATTGAATTTTAATACTTTGGTATTAAAAACTTATGCTTCATATTCATATTTAAATATGGCTGATGCTTGCTTGTAATGGCTTCCTGTTGTAATACAAATTGTATTAGATTTTAATACTGTTGTATTGCAAGTATACGCATCTAGCAATTTTAATACAATTTGTATTAAATTTTAATACTTTTTGTATTAAAAATAAACGCGTCCCGAATATTTTAATACAATTTGCTATTACAAATAACAATTTTAATACTAATCTATTAGAATGTAATACAAAGTTATTAGAAAATTTCTTTAATTTTTTCTTTATTGAATACGGCTGTAATACAAAGGTTGTATTAAAAAATACCCCAGAATGTTTAACCGTGTAAGAAAAAAATTGTATAAGGGGAAATTTGTATCTCCCCTCCTTGAGGCAGGAGGGGGGGGGGGCAGTTTCTCAAACATTGACTTTCAATCAAAAAAAACATTAAAAATCAACGAAAACACATCCAATAATGTGCTATAGTTTTTTTGAAAGCTAATACTTCACTCTTATAATTGATTTTTGAAAATAAAGTTGTTTTAACGAATAGTTTTTGAAGAATTAAATTTAAAAGTCAAAATTAAAAACAAAAATTGTGATTTTTTTTTTTTAATTAGGTAAGTGCATTTTGTGGGCTCAATATTCAATTTCAATTTTCCAAATGGAAAAATATTTCTTAGTTTTTGAGAAATTAAGAAAAAACAAAAGGTACTTTTAGCAAAAGAGCCCGAAAAAAAGGGTTAAATTATGGATAGTTCATGAATAATTTAATTTTTCGGGCTTTTTTGGTAAAAAGTACCTTTTGTTTTTTCTTAATTTCTCAAAAACTAAGAAATATTTTTCCATTTGGAAAATTGAAATTGAATATTGAGTTTGTTTCTCGAAAAAAATAAGTAGGTAATAAGTAATTTGAAAAACATAAATTTAAATTACAAATTCACGAGGTTAATCAAATTATTAAGCATGAAGAAAATGTGTGTAGTTACAAAACAGACAAAAAGGATTATACAAATACGTACTATAATTTAATAATTAATGCAAATAAACCATCAAACATTAGAAATAATGAGAACCAAACTATATTGTAACTCTTTTTGATATTAACTCAATATTTTGCTTGTTTTGTTTTATAGAATTTTTGTTTTTTGTTATCAAAAATTAAAATTTGTCAATAATATTAATTTGTAATCAATTAGATAACGTTTCTATGTTGTATTATACGAGAATAATAGTATTTTAGGTAAATATTCCTTTTTAATATATTATTATAATGCTATTGTATATTAATTTTAGACCCTGAAGATGAGGAATAAACCTCGAAATATATTGGTGTAATTAATAAAATATGGCATTATTATTGAACTTAAGGAAGCAAAACAAAGAATAAATACAATTTAACTTAAAAGTTCAGCAAAACAATAATTAAAATATAAGTATTATTTTATTATTTTTCTTTAATAATTATGTATCAGCTATCACCTAAGTCAGTTTCAGTCAAATCGACCAAGGAACAACGAAGTTTCAATATATTGACACATTTTTGAAACACCCTGTTTTGAAAATATTTTTTTCTTTTAAAAATCTGTATTCGCTATCACCTGTGTTAATTTCATCGAAATCGCTTAAGAAACAAAGAAGTTGCAATATACTGATCCCCAGGAGCATTTCCGTACCCTGAGATATTCATACTCCTTTGCCTCCCTGTCAACCATATTTACCTATTTATGTACATCCAAAACAATATATAACTCCGACTCCGTGTTCGTATAAATGTACCCCCTTGCGGCCCTGTCAATGATATTTACCTATTTTCCATCCTAAACAATGGTCTTGCCTTACCAATAACAATCATCACCCGGCACTTTAAATTTCCTGATATTCTTCTTTATGTCTAACTGCGACCCCGTGTTCGTATAAATGTACCCCCTTGCGGCCCTGTCAATGATATTTACCTATTTACCATCCTAAACAATGCTCTTGCCTTACCAATAACAATCATCACCCGGCACTTTAAATTTCCTGGTATTCCTCTTTATGTCTAACTCCGACCCTGTGTTCGTAAAATGTTCCCCTTTGCGGCCTTGTCCACCATATTAACCTATATACCTACATAATCAATACGTTTGTTCAACCAATACCAACCATCACCGGCATTTTAATTTTCCTAGATCCTAATTGTGCCTAACTCCGACCCCGTTTTTGTATAAATTTATCCCCACGACTCCATCATTAATATTTTATTCATAGGCCTTCTTTATTAATGTATCTACCAATAGGAATCATCCAACTCCATTTTTATATATATGTTGTTTGGCACTTTTCCTCCTAGGGTTGCCAACTTAAAGCCAAGCTACAATATAGTGCCCTCCATTTTCATAGTTTGGTGAATCGTAGTCATCCGTTTAAAGTTTTCGCACTTACGAGTATTATACGTTCTGGTATAGTCCCGCATAGTTTCGGTTTTTGTATTTGCGTCAGTCTCCCATTCATAATAATACTTTGTCAGTTATTTGAAAAGCGACATGAATCGAGCCCATCAAAATCTGTGTCAAACAGAGCTCAGATGGTTGTCAAAAGGTAAGGTATTTTTAGATTTAGAGCCCCCAGCAGATTTTGGGTGATTGATAATAAAAAAGAAGTATAAGCATCGAAAGCTTCATTAAAGGCTAGGTATTCAAAAAATCGAAGTCTTGTTGTCCACAACCGTGGCCTTAGTGATAAAACAGTGAATCGAAAAAAAGTATGAATGCAACCTCGAATGCAATCGTGTAAGCCGAAATTGAATTTCATCCCTCCCTATATAAGCTCCTCGGATCCCATATCACGGAATCTGAGATCATTTGAGTAATTCACCCTGCCAGACTGTTAAAAAAAAACGTTTTTCACTTAGAATTTTAAATTTTTTAAACGGTCTGGAAGGGCGAATTAAACACTCAAATGGTCTCGGATTCCGTGATATGTGATCCGTGGAGCTTATCTAGGGAAGGGTGAAAAGCAACTTGGGCTAACACGATTACCCGGGAAATTGCATTCAAACTTCATTTTTTGCTATCACTCACTCAAGAAATCTGCTGTGGGCATTAAAAGCTGACTTATTAATGTTTGTACAAGATTCAAAATCGGGATAATCAAATCATTTTTCTGTCCCCACTCAGCTTTTAAAATTATCATTTCTCGCTGATCTTTTTGCCCACTTTAACATCTTGATACAACTCCAAGGGAGACAAGAAAATATTTTGACTGCAAAAGACAAAATCAGAGAACTCCTCGAAAAACTTCGTTTGCAAAAAAATGTATGATTTTTTTCCCTGGGTTCAGAAAAATCTCGACGAAATTTCATCAGATGAATCCATGCCATGACATTAAGCGCTCACAGTTCTCTCATGAGTCATGACAGTTTGCATAATTAGGAGAAAAAACTAACTATTAAATGACTTTCCAGAACTCTTTTCTGAAGGTGGAAATGGACAGATATAGATACTCAATCCTTTTTTGAATATATCATTCCATCTGGCCGGTTTTCAATAGGTAAAGATGATAGAAAATTTATTTATTTAGCTGCAGATGGTATGCTCTGAATTCAATGTAAAAACCATTGATAGTTTCTAGATAAAGAGAAGAGGAGAATATCTAGAGCTGGCAAAAGAGGCTTTAACATTGTTAGTGCCATTCACCACTTCATACCTATACATATATGTGAACTCACGTTATCTTCCTTCAATAGGAAAATGCTTTAATTGTTAAAATCTCAAAGATACAACCAAGTTTTGAACATTTTTAATAAAAGAAAACCTTTTTTAGTTCCTTGTGGCTTGCGACCGCGACCCCCCTAATTATTCTTGGCGACTCCCTAGGGGGTCGCGACCCACAGTTTGAAAAACACTGGCCTAGACTTAAGGATTTATAGGAAAGTTAAAAAGATGTCCGAAAGATTTGAACGGAATTTTAAAGAAAAATATAAGTAGGTACTTTCAGGAATCTGTGCTAGTTTATTTGAAAAAAAAAAAAAAATTATTCACGTTGTTACATAACCTCAAAAAGAGCGAAAAAATGGTATTTCGAAAATCCATGCTGTTGACTTAAAATGTATGACGGATTTGAATCCAGTGCCAAAAACTAAAAAAAAACAACCTGACTTTTAATTTCCCAAGCCCAAAAATATTTAAATTGCCTTTAAATTATATCAAAAACTTAAATTCTTATTTTTAATCGGTTTTCTATTGGTATTTATTATACATTTCAGTTATTTTTGCTTGGACAGCTCGCAAACAAAAAACGAGCGCATTGAAATTCTTTTAGTAAATTTGTATATTTCTTATTAAATACGGTCTTTATACAGGTATACATATTATTCCTCAAACTTTGGAAACAGAAGAGCAAGTACGTGCGATATCCAGTTGTGCATTTTATTATTTTTGGTTTCATTGGTAAGCTAAAACAATAAACAAAAAGTTTTTTTATAAAAATTTGTATTATTTATTTACAGATACATATATATATTTTAAAAATGAATAAAGGCAGAGTTACAAGGCAAAACTCGGAATGGAGTACCGAAAAAACGGCACTTTTCATTAATTTATATGAGGCCCAAGAGTGCCTCTGGAATTCAAATCACGAGTCTTATAAAAATAAAGACGTTCGAGCTGTGGCCATGCAGGAGATTTGTTTGGCAATGGAGGTATGTAAAGATACAACATTTTAAAATATCAAGCATTTAAGCGTTACGTTAAGTATACAGTAGACGCTCGATTTAGTGAATCTCGAAATAGTGAACTATCCACAATAGTGAACACACAAATTTTTATCTAAAAACGTATTTTGTATAAAAATTTCGCGCAAGCATTATACATAGCTTGCTTGAGGAATTGTTTCTGTTTTATGTTTAACTTGAGTGAAAGATTTTGTTAATGCTTAAATTAAAATTAAAAAACATTCACATCGTAGAAATGTGCGTTTTGAATCAAATTCGCCTGTGAACAGGCCTTATGGTATTTATTACTTCACTATATCGAGCGTCTACTGTATTCGCAAATGGTGTGCAGTGTAACATCTCTTTGCATCGAATAAAAGCATAAATTAAGAAATTTTCGCGCTTTTTTCAGAAACTGTCCATTTTATACCTGAATGACTATATTTTCTTATGAAAACATTGCTGTGATTTGAAACAAATTAAACTTGCATCAATTTGAGCCAAGAATCATTTCCAAGAAAAGTAATAAATAATTTTGTTTAAACTATCAATTAAAACAACCTTTTTTAAACAGAATATTGAAGAATGGGTTTTTGGCCTAATAGCAGCTAAAGGATTTTTCTCTAGATATTAACCTGTTTTTGAATATTTCTTTTTCTGTTTTTGAGTTACTTTTTAGATTTTTGCCCCTCCTGCCTGAACGGGGAGAATTGCACCATCTTTCTCTTCTATTTTTTTCTTCTTTTGACCCGCCCGCCCTACACATTTATTATTGATACATTTTGAAAGGTTGTCTCTTGGAAACTCTTGGAATTACAGAGACGATTTTGGGCTCAAATTGAAGTAATTTTAGTAATTTTAAATCGTAGAGCAATGTTTTCATCAAACACAAGTCCTTCACGTATTTTTTCGCGTTTTTTTTTTTATTTTTATCATGTTATGTTCGGCGCTCGAGGTCGAAAACTTGGATTATTTACTAGGCAACATCATAAAAACACAGCAAAAAATCAGAACTGCCGGATGTGAAGCAAGGCCTCCCTCCTATGAAACTACAAGTTTATTGGACTATTTGTAGGAAAATGTGCTCGAGCGAGAAAATTGTTATTTTCTCTCTTAAACAAGTTACACCTCTTACAATTAAATTAATGTTCATTTGAATAGTTATAATTATACAAAATTATTTTTGATTTAATTATCTTTCAGTTGATACCTCATTTTTGAAGATCAAGTTAGAATTGCAAAGTTATAAGAATTGTATCAACCAAAGGGTGGGCGTGGTCGAAAGATATAATCCATTATGTTTGCCAAAAGGAGAATCAATTTACCAGTTTTGTACTTTAAAAGCGCATTTTTACTTGCAATATATAGGTACATACTATATGACAAGCTATGCACTCGTTAACAAAATTCAACTCGAGATTTTAATCAGACTTGTCGTAACGATGGTAGAGAAGACGTAAAAAGAAATTCTTACAATTCTGTTTGTCTATCTGTTCGACTAAAGCCAAACAACTGTGTGATTCTGCCTACACGTTTTTTTCCATTTTTTTTTTTTTAGAATACCTTAATACAATTTTTTGGACAAATTTACAAAATCTTATTTTTGTCAAAAACGGCTCCAGAACTTTTGTTTAAAAAAAATCAATACATTTTTTAATCTTTGTAAGTAAAACTTTCCATAGGATAAGGAACTATTTTCCTAAAAATGGTTATTAATGGTACCTCCTAAGGGACCATTTATTTTATTTTCGAAGTTTCTAGGGAATATAAACAGTTTTGTTTGCCAAAATAAAAAAAAATACTTTCTGGATTTTTGAAATTCCAAAAAACTGTTTTTTTGTTTTAATTAAAAAAAGTTTCAATTCTTTTTTTTTTTGGAAAATTCGATATCTCGATAGCGGGTTGATAATTTTTTTTTAATTTTAGTTAGATTTGCATCTGAAAATTTTTCCTTAAAAATGTTTTAAGAATTTGATATATAAAAAAAATACTGTTTTTTAAATCACTCCAAGTTGTATGCATTCGTAAGAAAATCGAACTCGAGATTTTCATAAAACTTGTTATTACGATGATATTGAGCACGAACAAAGTGGGTGGTATAATTCTGTCTGTATGTCTTCAAATTTTGAACATAAGGTTTTTTTATAACTCTCCAGAGGGGAAATTGAATTTTGTTTTTAGCTCCAAAAATAACGGTACTTTCCATACAACCGTTAAAGAAAAGCTTATCTATCTCAAAAACGGCTCCAGTTATTTTGAAAAAAACTGTTATTTTTGTAGAGACAAAAGTACCAAAAACTGTTATTAACGGTACCTGCCATATAACGGTTTTATGATTTTCTCATTAACGGCTGTACGGATTTCAATCAAAATTTTTATGAAAAAGCTCCTTTAAAACATCAATAATGTTGGATATATTACAAAATATTACATTTTTTTTTTGAAAATTCAATATGTACCTATGTATTTCTGAAACGTGGTAATGATTTTTTTTGAAACTATGTTTACAAATGTTTACTATTTAGTAACCAAAATTTTTGTTTAAAAATGTTGCCAAATTTTTATATATACAAAATTAGTTTCAAGAAAGCCGCTCCAACGAATTTAAATTTTTGTTTGCATATATTCATATTTTTTCAAAGATTCAAATGATATACTTTGTTTTGAGCTTTAACTTATTTAACGGGTTGTTTTAACAATTAAAAGAACGATTTAATCCTTTTTGTTATAATTTTTCTATAATCACTTGCATATTTTAAAGTTCTTAAGTTCAAAGCAACTTGAACATAAGAGGAAATATGTGCGATACAGTCGTGCAATATTTTTTTTTAGAATCAAAAATAACAGTACCTAGGTACATACTTAGCATAAAATTATTTGTATCAATTATACACATGCCTTCACAACTTTTCTTTAAAAATAAATTCAATAAATTAACTTAATTAAGGGCAACCTTTGGGTGGGAAACCATTTTTCCAAAAATGGTTATTAATGGAACCTCCGAAACAACCATCTTTTTAATTTACTATTTTATTTACAACAATATTTCTGATTTCAATAATTTTGTTTATACAGAAGCTTCCAAAAAGTATATAAATATTATTGTTTACCAATTTTTTATAAAAAGTATTTTTAGATTTTTAAAAAAAGTTTTAAACTTTTTTTGAAAATCAAATATGTATTTCGAAAACGACATGATCGATTTTTTTGAAACTCGACACTTAAAAGTTTTTAGCATTCTTAAATATTTTAAGAAAAAAAAATCCATACAGAAGTAAAAAAAACGTTAAGGACAATATCGGCTCCTACAATTTTGATTTATCTTTTTGCGTATGCTTAATTAAGTGCGATCTACTACCAAAGAATTATAAAAATTTAAACCTCACAACTATAAGTATACCCCTCATACAATGTTTTTTTTCTAGATTAATTTTTCAATATAAATATTTAAAAAAAGTGTTAATAATCAAAATTTTGAAAAAAGAAATTTTTGATTTTTTTTAAATGTTTCAAACTCCTTTTTTTTTTTTAACTCGATAACGGGTTGACCGTTATTTGTTGAAATTTTATTTTTATATGCATATAAATAGATACTAAAGATTTACATATACCAAAATTTTTTAAGAATTTGATGCATAGAAAATTAATTTTTTAAAATAGCACCAACATTTTTTAAGAATTTGATGCATAGAAAATTAATTTTTTAAAATAGCACTCCAACGACTCGGTTGCACGAACTTGCTTTAATTTTCAAGTGCCTTAGAAATTTAAAGAAAACTTATACAGGGTGTTTTGCATAAAATACATAAGACCGCTAGAGGTCGCTGGTTGGATCGAAACAAGAACAAAATAGTATGAGAGGAGCTGTATGTGTCTCCATTAAGGGGAGGGGTAAAGTTTTCTAAAAAAATTGCATTAAAATAGAAATTTTTTTTTTTAAATTCAGTGACCTGGAACACCTGTTTCAAAAAATGACCATAAAATCGCAGGTTTTTTCTTTTTTTTTTGACTGGCCGCTTTCAACTACGTGAAGACGTTGTTAAAGTCAACTGTAGTTAGTTTTTACGTCTGATTGCTTCCGAAAATGATATCCGAGACTACCATCATAAAAATACCAATGCTATAAGACATTTACTGAACTCTTTCAGTTATTTTTATATTCAAAAATTAAATGTTATTTTTATTTAACATTTTTGTCTTAGATTCTAGTCTACCGCTATGTTTAATACATTAAAATAGATTTTGTATTCAATTTTAAAGCGAAATAAAGATGATTCATTAAAATTTGTTGGTTATTAAAAAAGTTATTAAAATTTTAGCGAGCTTGACACAATGAAAAAAAAGGCAATTTAAATATTATTTAATTCTTGGTCTAGTGTTGGATGTATAACTGTTAAACAACCTACATCAGTAATGGGACTTGGGAAAACTAAAGTGGTGGTAGATAGCCCAAAAAAAAGGTGGTAAAAAAAAATGTTTTAATGGTACATAAATCATTTATTTATAACTATTCAATCAAAAAACAAAACCAAAACAAAATCAGTCCATTAAAATTAAAATTATAAATCACATGTAGTTCACAATTGATAAAATTATTATTTTTTAAAGCATCCGTCTTTGAAATTGTATTTAGAAGCATATTTAACCAACAACTCTGGGGATAAAAATGTTCCCCTTTGCCCAAAAGTTCTTTCGGAGCTAAAATGTTGTGAACAGTTGTTGTGTTTCATTTATTTCCTTTGCCATTTTTTATATTTTTAAGCTGTGAAAATTTACGTTCAGCTGCTTCGCTACTGTGTGGTAAACAACAAAGCTGTAATGTAACATGTATCATGACAGGTTTTCAAACATTAAACCTCCCATACCGTCTTTCAAATTTTTAATAAAAATCCCCTGTGGTACAATGTCATCAGTTTTGAAACTTTCTATAATTTTGAATTCGCTGATGAGTTTTCTCCACTTAACATTGAGCGTTTCAATGCTTGTAGCGTTGACGGAAAATATTTTGTAAGTCCAAAGACTGCTGGCATTGTTCCAGCAATGACTTTTTTCGGACCTAAATATTTTGTTACTTTAATTTTATTTCAAAAAAAAGTAATCGTTCTTGAATTTGTACACATAACTCAACATAATAGCTGCATAACTTTTCGTAGCTCCAGGATTTTATTTTCATGTATTTCATTTTCTAGTATATGTATAGGTATGCTTCAAAATATAAGCCAAGATACATTTGACTGTATGGCAAATAGTTTTCAGAATTTTTTACATCCGTATTCTAGTCAATATTTTCTTGTTTGATAAAATTTTTCATTTAACTTAAAAGATTCCATACTTTCGACTAAGAGATGGATTTTTGTCGTCTCAGATTGAAATATTCTTTTCAAGTCGTTAATTATTTTTAAATTCAAGGCAATAAAAAAAAATGTATTTTCTTTATTTTTCAGAAAATTGAAAATGCTCATAGCTTTTGAGTTAGGCTCTTCGAATGAATGTAATATAAAGAATCAAATAGAGGAATCCACTGCTCTATGATTCTTTTGACGATCATTCTAAAGAGAGCCACCGAGTTTGACAAACTTTTAAAATTTGATGTTCATCAACACCAAGTGCTCTCTGAAAAATTATGAATTCTTTTTTTTTTTCGAGCTATGACAGAATTAGAAATACATATATGTATGTCCCTCAATGATTTTTCAATGTTTCTTGGTCGAAAAATACTTTGTAGCATAAGAGGAGCACAAGCTTAAATTATGGTAGCTACATCCAATAGTTAAGACATTAGGATTCACATTTTTTAACCGTGTGCCAAGGCCATCGCCAGTCAGTGTACCCGTCATAACAGCAGCATTGTCTGATGAAAAGCCAATCATATTGCCAATCAGGTTGCTTCGGCTCTAGACTCTTCTAATTCAAATAAGCCAAAGAATTTGTCCTTAACAGAATAATTAGCCACAGAGTCAAAGTATCTTAACGAGACATTTTTTTGAAGAAACGTCAGTGGTTTCCGCATTTTACTCGTAATATTTTTTGGTTCAAATAATAATAATAATTTTTATTAAAAATGTACATAAATATCAAATGCAAAAAGCCATCGACGCACAGAAAGAAATGAAACTTCAAAACAAAAGCGAAAATACACCACGATCCACGACTATGTAGCATCGCGCAGTAGAGGCTAGTGAATGAGTTGGATTGAAAATTGGAACATTGGAATTTTTCAATTGTGTGTATATGGGTAAAATGTGATTTCCCAAGCAATACAATGATAGAAATGAAAAATTATTATTACTAGCAGCAAAATGATAAAAGGTAGTAGATTTTGAGTTGGAGGTGGTAGGATTTTAAAACCAAAAAAAGGTGGTAGAAATACCACTTAAGTGGTAGAAGTCCCATCACTGAGTCCTACATACATATATACATATATATAAAATATAGTTAAGGTCCCTGGAGACGCTCGAACATGGTGCGAGTGAACATGCTTCGAATACTATGTTCGAGTTGATTTTACTTGTCTGCGGGCTGGTTCGAGTACCAATTATTTGGTGTCACTAAACAAAAATTTGGTCTCAACAAAATCAAAAGGAGTTTGATATTTTTCGATGTTCGAGGGCGGGGCTAATTGTTTGTCGTACCAGATTCGACTGTTTGCGGACCGGTTTCGTATGTTTACTCGAACATTTCGGTTTAATTTTGAGTTCAATATCAAAAATAAAAAGAAAAATGTCAAATAACCTGAATAAAAATAAAATAAATGTGACAGTGAATATTGTGAATGACATATAAGTCGTAAGAATAATGAAGTTCAAGTAGTTTGGTTTCTGCTTGGTTTCAGTCACTGCGGAGTTTAGTCGAACTATGTTCACTCGCACCATGTTCGAGCGTCTCCAGGGGGTCAATTCTCGATCTGTGAAATGAAAACAAAGTTATCATTTCAGTTTTCACAGAGTTTTATCATTTTATCACAAGCACGCGCAATGCGATTCTCGAACTCGTTATGAAAAACAGCTGTCAAAGTGAGTACTAAAAAGTACTAACATAAGAAATGCTACCACTTGCTCATAGAAAAAGATGAATGTGACGTCATAAAAAGACCAAGATGGCGATTGGGTGTATCAAATGAGCACAATTTGTATCTGTTTATCATTTTTCTTTTCACAGGTTTTCACAGATTGAAATGATTGTGATAAACGAATTATCATATGAAAACATTTTGGCATTTGTTTTCATTTGTTCACAATTTGAGAATCGCATTTGTCGTGAAGGCATTATCATATTTATCACTTCACAGTTTCACAGATCGAGAATTGACCCCCAGGGAGTCAATTCTCGATCTGTGAAACTGTGAAATGAAAACAAAGTTATCATTTCAGTTTTCACAGGGTTTTATCATTTTATCACTTCACAAACACGCGCAAGGCGATTCCCGAACTCGTTATGAAAAACAGCTGTCAAAATGAGTACTAAAAAGTACTAACATGAAAAATGCTACCACTTGCTCATAGAAAAAGATGATTGTGACGTCATAGAAAGACCAAGATGGCGACTTGGATGTATCAAATGAGCACAATTTGCTTCTGTTTATCATTTTTCTTTTCACAGGTTTTCACAGAATGAAATGATTGTGATAAACGAATTATCATTTGAAAACATTTTGGCATTTGTTTTCATTTTTTCACACTTCAAGAATCGCATTTGGCGTGAAGGCATTATCATATTTATCACTTCACAGTTTCACAGATCGAGAATTGACCCCCAAGGCCCTTTTATAGTTTTTCTAAACTTTATTATTTATGCCGCTTTTTCAATTATTACATACATAAGTAGGCTAAAAAAAAAATTAACTCAAATTGTTTTTACATTTTTTTTTTCTAAGTTTCCATGTAAAAGTTGATAATTATTTCAATAATATAACAGTTAACAGTATTTCAAGACCTTAATCATGATAATCCATATAGAACTTCTTGAGTAATTACTGGTCCACAATGGTTCAAGCAGCCAGCAGTTAATTTATATGCATTTTTTTTTATTTTCGATCAATAAATTCATTATTAAGATTGTGACATTGCGATTGTGTGTATACATCGTAGGATATTAAATAAGGTATAACCATAATTTTATTTATATGTGAAACTAAGAATAACCAAAAGGTCAAAACCATCGATGCTCAAAAGACGAAAAAAGTAGGTGCCACAATATACTGTTTGTCAAACAGACGTCTGCTCGTCTACAGCTCTTGGTTCATACAAAGGTGTTTCTGATGATTCTCCTCACACGTTTTTTTTTTTAAATGGTTATTAATGTTATAAGAAGGTTTTATAATACAAATTCTATATACTACTGAAATAAATCAGCCAAATAGACGACTTAGCATTAAGGATTGGACTTGTTGAATTATTGATTCAAAATAGCTTTTTATGGCCTTTAGTCCTACAAATTGGCGTTTCGTTCGGCTTACTCACTTCAACTTATCAGTGACATAGTGAGGGCTTTGCCTCAACTTTTCTTCCCAAGGAACCATTGTTTTTATTTTCGATTTTCTTCAAAAGTTAAAAAAATAACAAAATGTCAAAAGATAGAACATTTTTTTTTATTTTTAAAATATGCTAAAATATATTTTTTCTTGAAGATCAAAAATTTTGAAGATTATATGATCGATTTTTTTTTTAGACTCGCTATTTAAAGTTTGTTTTTTAAACTCTAGTACCTATATTTTAAGAAAAAATTTACTTTTGAGAAAAAAATGGTACCTTCGGTTCAAATGATAAAAGCAGTTGGGGAAAATATTTAGTTTTTTCTTCAAAACGGCTCCTATGATTTTTATAAAACTTTTTCTCTATGCTATTATTAGTGCGATCTACTACCAAAAAAAAGTACACTTAACAACTATAAATATTACCTTCTTTAAATAAAATTACTTTCAACAGTCCACGAAATCAAAAACAAAAATAATAAATTTTCTATTTACGTTTTAATTCTTCATTCTATTAATATTACTGCTCTTTTAGCATTTAGATTAATTTTTGTATACAAATTTCAAATAAGATTTTAAAATATTGCATATGAAAATTTAAAAAAAAATTGAATTTTTGAAAAAAGGCTGAATATTTTTGTTTTGAAAATACGATATCTAAAAAACGGGTTGACAATTATTGTTTTTGAAATTTCATTTGCATTATGTACATAAATAAATACTTAAAATTCGCATACCAATTTTTTATCCTTAAAATTGTTTTAAGAGTTTTATATATAAAAATGATTTTTTTTTTAAATTTATGTTTTTCCATGCAATCATATTAGCCAAAAATTCATATATCATTTTTCTTTTATCACCTCAAACTATTAACGGAAACGGAGTTATTTTAAATAATTTAAGTATTTCATGCTCTTAAACATTTTTATCTCATAATATCCATTTCCTTATACACAAGATTTTTAAACCTCACAGACTTTTGAACATAAGAGCAGGTACGCGCGACCCATTCCTGCATTTTATTTATTTTTATCGGAAGAAATGTATCAAGGAAATTTATTTTCACGAATTTACCGCTTAACCGATTTAAAAGATGTTACACATAAAAAAAAATTTTAATTAAATTAGTTTAAGGAAATTAAAACAAATTAAAAACTAAAAACTATTAATCTAATCTAATCTTAAGGTATCCAAAGAGGCTTTGAATAAAAAAATTCATACGCTCAGAACCCAGTTCCAGCAGGAGCTGAAGAAGGGGGATAGCAGCAAATGGGAACATTTTAAAGCCCTGTCGTTCCTCTGGGATCATATTCATCCTCGGGTGGTGACCTCAACCCCATCCGAAGTTGAAAGAGTAAGTGCCAAAAATAATTAAATTTATGTTAACTATGTCTTTAATAAAAGTTTTATTTCTAGGATGAAAGCATTTCTTATGAGGATGTGGACGAAACGGACGTCCATACCTCAGGCGGGGAGGCCAGTGGGAGTGGGGAGGTACCTGCCCACTCGAGTGGCACCCAGGGGGAGGCTGAAGACCAGTGGGAGGTGTTTGGGAGGTTCATTGCCTCCCATATAAGGGCACTAAAGTTGGCGGAGGCCAAGAAGTTTGCCCAAACAAACATTTTAAAAATATTGATTGACTCCACTAATATGGACGAAGGATGAAATAAAAATAATTTAAAAATGAGCTTCGTCTTTTTTTTGTAATTGTTTTTTATTGGTTTGGATGTAGCTGATATAATGTATAGGTCAAATTAAAAGTTTTGCGACCTTTAGTCCAAATGCGTTTCGCCCAGGTACAACAGTTGGGCTCATCAGTTAGATGCTGTTGTACCCTTCTAAGACGCATTGTTTTCAATCGATGGGCGAAACGCATTTGGACTAAAGGTCGCAAAACTTTTCGTATTCGTATTTTTCTCAAAAACGGCTCGACAACTTTTCTTAAAAAAAATTCAATAAATTTATTTTAGTAAAGGCTTTCTTTGGGTGGAAAACCATTTTTAAAAAATGGTTATTAATGGTACCTCCCAAGGAACCATTTTTTTTTGATTTTCTTCAAAATGGTATGACCGATTTCAATTATTTTTTTAAAACAGAAGCTTCCAAAAAATGTTAATAGTTTGGGTACCAATATTTTTGAAAAAATATTTTTTGGATTTTTAAAAAATATTTCAAAATTTTTTTTGGATAATCAAATATTTCGGAAACGGCATCATAGATTTTTTTGAAACTCGATTTTTAAGACTTTTTTAGTATTTTCTAAAATATTTTCAGAAAAAATTTTACATTTATGAAAAAATAACGGTACCTTCCATACAAAAGTGAAAAAACCCGTGGGAAAATATTTTTTTGCTTGAAAACGATTCCTACGATTTTGATTAAACTTTTTTCATATACTAAAATTAGTACGATCTACCATTAAAAATTATAAAATTTTACACATAGCAACTATTAGTAGTACCTGTCATAGAACGTATATTTTTATTTTGAGTTTTCTCGTTATCAGCTTAACGGATTTAAATGAATTTTTTTATATACAAATTTCAGATAAGATTTAATAATATTGCATATCAAAATTTTCAAAAAAGAAGTTTTTGAATTTTTAAAAAAAGTTTAAAACTTTTTTTTGAAAATTCGATATCTCAAAAACGGGTTGACAGTTTTTTTTTCAAATTTTGTTTTTATATACACATAAATATATAGTTTAAATCTGCATACCAAAATTTGTTCTTAAAAATGTTTTAAGAATTTTATATATAAAAAATTAATTTAAAAAAAAACCGCTCCAACGATTTTAAAATTTTTTTTCCCATACAATCATATTCCATCATGAATTAAGACGGCATACTTTTGACCTGTGGAATTGAGAAGCAGCGCGCAGATGGTGTCAGTGGGACGCAGAGGTGCCTGCGGAGGCTGAAAAATCCGTATCAGACGAATGGGAAGCACTTGGAAGACTTATAACTTCCAATCCAAATTTAAACTATTAAAGTTGGAGAATTCCAAAAAGCGCTTGAAAACTAAAATATTAAGGGCTTTAACTGAAGATGACGATGATTGTCAACAAGGTTGATGTTGTTGCTTTTCAATAAATTTGAAGTAAATAGATTTCATTAATTTAGAAATGAGCTTCATCTTTTTTATTATTGTTTTTTTTTTTTTAATTTATATTTACAAATTTGGCTCAGGAGAATAAGATATTGGTTAGATGAGATTTTTTATAGAAATTAATTACAAGTAAATTATAGGTTTACAATGAAATTATAGACTTGCTCCGGATCGAAAAGGTTTGTAATATTTTTTTTTTAACACTATCAGATCTTTTCCGAAGAGAGCTTAGTACAAGCGACATCTTGCGACCAAAGAATTACCAAACACAAATTAAGTGCTTATCAGGCTCATCACTTAGAGTAGTGTTAGTAGTTAGTAAGCAACAAACTACTTAAGACATACACTTTACAAAATAAATTTAAAAACAATAATTATAAAATAAAAAGGACAATGAAATTGAAAAAAATTAACAATTAGAAACATTAAAGAGCGTGGTACACTGGTCTTCAATGCTTTGAGTCTATTCTTACTTATATTAAAATCAAAAAAATTAGAGTTCAAATTCAGAATGTTGCACATGCGGGTAAAAGGCTCATGCATTCCATAATTGGTACGGTGTTGAGATATATTAGAAAAGCAAGATAGCTTGGAGATTGGCCTGTAATTGCATATATCAGATCTGTTACCCTTTTTAAAAACTGGTGTAATAAATGCTTTTTTCCAAATACTTGGAAATTTACCGGAGCTAAGTGATAGGTTAAACAAATGAAAAAGAGGGGGTGCTAATATTGATTAACATTTTTTCAAGATTATTGGTGGGATGCCATCAGGTCCAGATGAGTAATCATCATGAAGTAAGGACATATAATGTAAAATTTTTTCGATTATAATTGGGATTATTATTGAAGGTAGTTTGTGGGCAGTCTTTTAAGTAGAGAAAAAAGTTCTCATCAACATCGACAGGGGTATCAACGAAAGACTGGCGAAAGTTGTTAGCAAACGCTATAAATGATTGGATAGGTTTTTAAACTCATCACACAAGGAAATATACAATTCTCGGTCCTCAAAGGACATACCTTTTATGAAGTTCTTCCAAGCTCTGTTTCTTTTATTACGAAGAATTTTGAGTTCTTTCGTATACCATGGATGACAGAAACTAGAGTATTTGGGTATTTTGTGTGGAATTATGTCATTAACACATTTGGTCAATAATTGATAAAAGAATGAAACTGCAATGTCAATGTCGCCTGAAACTGGTATATTTTCAATACCAGATACACTTAAATGCTCAGAAAGCTGGCTTTTTTTAGGTAAAAAACAACACAAGTCGAAAATGTGGCCAGGAAAACCAATTAAATTTGTGTCGATAAGTGCTCAAATTTACTTATAATATTTTATTTATGCTGTATAGTGTTAAGAAAGCAAGTTTCAACCAATTCGGGTATTCCATTTAGAGAAAATAATCTAAGACATCTAGAAAATCGATCTATTTTTCGGGGGGATTAAATGAAAAAAATTTTTTATGATATTTTGACAAGCAGATTTTAATGCTTTTTTCTTAGCAACAGTTTACAAAAGCTAAAAAAAAATCATCATTTGTTATTGTGACCTCATATAATATTGGTTTTTCAGACCGCTTTTTCGAATTGAGGTTTTTTAACCTAAAAACGGCCGCGGGGTCTCAATATTCTATTTTGCCAAATACTTCTAAATTATAGATTAAAATTAGCTTGTATTAAGCCGAATAAATGGGGGTTTTGCCCCCACAAAAATTTAAATTAAATTGACGATTATTGACTTACGTAAAACAAATAATTCATCACCAAAACGAGATCGCCAAGACGATATCTACTACTTAACGTTATCGTCTAAACGATATCGTCAGGCGATAATCGAATTACGTAATGACCCCCCAGATCAAAAAGTTAAAGTGAAAAATTACAGATCATAATTCAACTTTTAGTATAAATGGATTGAAGTGGTTGTAGGTACCCTAGACACAAACATTTTAATAGCGCTATTTTCAACCCTCGTTCTTAACACAGGGGTCAACAAATCCTTCCAGACTTTTGCATTCGATATCAAAGATGCATATGACCCTTCAAGCCGTCATATTTGCTTTTTTGGCTAGGCGTTCACCTGCAGAACTTTCTACCGACTCTAAGGATGCTGCTGTATACTACATATTGTTGTGTGTCCTTCCCTTTGGTGATTACATACAAATTCAGGGCACTGGGCACACGTGAATATTATACATACATACATACATACATACATACATACATACTTACATACATATACATACCTGGCTATGGGAAAATCAAAACTTTCTTTGAGAAAGTGTCTCATCACCCCTCAAGGCAGTCTCTTTAATTGGGTATGAATAGATTTTTTTTTATCGAGCAATTTTTATTGCCCAGGCTTGCTTCTGTTCCATTTAAACCAACGTTTGTGAAGCATATTAAATACAAATGCAACACCAAAATTGATTGAATTTTTTTTTCAAATTTTATTGATTCATTTTTGTTTCCTATAAAATGAAGTATGAAAAACAGAAATGATTTATCCGAGGTACTGCCTCTTGCGAGGAACTGAAAAAACCTCCAAGAGTATACTTATCATGAATAAGTGCTGCTCATTTAGCCGTTTGGACTCGGCAGAAAATTGTAGGTATTTTTCGAAAACACGGCTCCACAACTTTTCATTTTCCAAAATATGGTTATTAATGGTATAATATCGTATTTCAAGCTCTTAAACATTTTTTTCTCATAATATCCAAGTCTTTATACACACGTTTTTTTAAGCCCCACAGCCTTTTGTACTTAAGAGCAAGTACGTGTGACCTATTCTAGCATTTTATTTATTTTAACCGGAAGAAATGTTTCAAGGAAATTGGTTTTCACCAGATTGAAAAGATGATACACATAAAAAAAAAAATATTAAAGTAGTTTAAGGAAATTAAAACAAATTAAAAACTAAAAACTATTAATCTAATCTAATCTTAAGGTATCCAAAGAGGCTATGAATAAAAAAATTCATACGCTGAGAACCCAGTTCCAGACCGAGCTGAAGAAGGGGGACAGCAAATGGGAGCATTTTAAAGCCCTGTCCTTCCTCAAAGAAGGAATTATGTCTTTAATAAAAGTTATATTTCTAGGATGAAAGCATTTTTTATGAGGATGAGGACGAAACCGATGTCCACACCTTAGGCGGGGAAACCAGAGGGAGTGGGGAGGTACCTGCCCACTCGAGTGGCACCCAGGGGGAGGCTGAAGACCAGTGGGAGGTGTTTGGGAGGTTCATTGCCTCCCATATAAGGGCACTAAAGTTGATGGAGGCCAAGAAGTTTGCCCAAACAAACATTTTAAAAATATTAATTGAATCCACTAATATGGACGAATGATAAAATAATAATAATTTAAAAATGAGCTTCGTCTTTTTTTTGTAATTGTTTTTTATTGGTTTGGATGTAGCTGATATTATGTATAGGAATATGAATCTATCCAAAATATTTAAAGGTCTCATGGAAAATATATGTATGTTTGCTCTGGGTTTAAAAGGTGTGATGTTTAATGCAGGAAAAATCGGTAAGTGAAGACTACCGCTGAAGTCACCCGTGTAAATGGTATATGGAAGTGAAAAGACCTGTGGCTGAAGAATCCGTATAAGACGAATGGGAAGCACTTGGAAGACTTATTATAGCTTCCAATCCAAATTTAAACAGCTAAAGTATTAAGGGCTTAAACTGAAGATGACGATGTTCGTCATCAAGGAAGAGGTTGTCGCTTTTCAATAAATTTGAAATAAATAGATTTCATTCATTTAAAAATGAGCTTCGTCTATTTCTTATTTATATTTACCTATACATACTTGGTTCAGGAGATTTGTAGGATAACCAATAGATGAGATTTTTATAGGAATTAATAACAAGTAAATTATAGTTATACAATGAAAATATAGACTTGCTTGACTTGACTCAAATGGCTGACGGACTTCAATGCAACGTCAAACTCAAAAACTACCTGAATTTTAATTTCCCGTGTCCAAAAATACATTAAAAAAATTGTCTCTAAATTATTATTTAAATTCTTATCTTTAATCGGTTTTCTATTTGTCTGTACATTTTAGCTATTTTTGTTTGATTCGCATTTTTATAAGAGAATGATCATAGTACAATGCAAATGAAATGAAACACGGCCATTCCAAAAATTTCGAAACCAAGCAACTCAATTTCAAATTAAGGAAAAAAATATATTAAATATGCCAATATTTGCAATATATATTAGATTTAACGAAAAAATTGTATATATAAAATTTTACTTGTTTTTGTAAAATAGGCAAGTGATCAAAAAAGCTCATACTTTATCTTTCGTATCTGGGAATTTTTCGGCATTTTTGCCGCTATCAGTTCTCTATAAATTGTGATGCAAATGGCGATGTGCAGTTAGGTTTTTATAAGTGTTTTCAATACACTACTTAAATTCAGAACTATTTTTCAGATAGGAGTGCTGTAAAAATAGTATTACGCCTCAAAATGACTGAACATTTCATGTCTTCTCCGTTACCGAAAAATGACTAAAGTTGGTATAAATGGTGAACTATATTAGTGTTTGTAAAATTATTCCGCATACAAAGCAAGACTTGAAAAAGGATTATGGTGGATTTTTTATAGATTTTTAAATCATGTCTTACTGTCTAAAACAGGGTAACGGAGAAGACAAAATTGCACTTTCTCATCCAAATTTCAACGACTCACAGGCACTTTTTTTTTTTAAGTCTGAATTACTTTGATCCCCTTGCTTAAAATGGATCAAGGTAACTAAAAAAAATATGTGTTAAATTTCATTGAAATCGGTTGACGTTTACACGTGCTAGCGAGCACTTGAAGTTTTTCATATAAAAAACATGGTGTTTTGATAGTCTTTTACTCAAAGGGCCCGTAAAAGTGTAAATGTTGATGGAAAAACTTTAAACTTGGCGAATATGCTAAATACCATAAGGAGTATACAAATATATTTTTTTTATTTTTGTAAACAACAGTTACTCCATTTAAAATAGCAACAAATGCACAGAAATAACGATTTTTAATTAAATTTTTTGATGGGGTTAATATTATGCAAAACTATTGAAAATATTTTTTTTTGATACTCCTAACAGTAGTCCATTTATGTGCCAAGTTTAAAGATTTTCCATCAACTTTTACAATTTTGCTGATATTTTGAGTAAAAACTGTGAAAACCCCATGTATTTTGAATGAAAAATTTCAAGTGCTCGCTAGCACGTGTTAACGTTAACCGATTTCAATGAAATTTTTACACACATTTTTCAATTGCCTGAATCACTTTTATCATTGATGAGAATAATTTAAAAATACGAATTTCAATATAACTGAACAAAAAAGAAATCTTTAATCGTACGTGTCTTCTCCGTTACCATTAGCTGTCTTCTCCGTTACCATCTTTCATATTTTTTTCTGTTAGTAAAATGAAACTTGACATTAAACCAAGGATGGTTGTTGATAAATGTTGGTATTATTAAAGTGTGCAAAAAAAATCAACTTCATATCTTAATGGACGTTGCAGAATTTTAAACTTCAAGGCAATGGTCGGAAATCTCTAAATCGTACGTGTCTTCTCCGTTACCGTCTACTTTTGAATAAACTTACTAAATTTCATAATTTTTTGGTGAAACTTCTGTTTCATAAAAAAATATTAATTTCTTAACAAGAAAAACCTTACTACAAGCGTCCGATTGTCTTCTCCGTTACTTTGGAATGGCCGAACACGACTCCATTTTAGATTTGGATGCTTTTATTTTCTGTATCCAGAAATTCTTTTAGTAAACTTGTATATTCCTTAATTAAATACGGTCCTTAAACAGGTACATTCATTATTCTTCTAACTTTGGAAGCTGAAACAGAAGAGCAAGTATATGTGCAATCCAGTTGTGCATTTTTTTTTTGTGTAAGTTGTTCTTAAAACAATAAACAATAAGTTTTTGCATTAATATTTATACTATTTATTTACAAATTTATATTTTAAAAATGAAAAGAGCCAGCAGAGTCACTAGGCAAAGCTCAGAATGGAGCAGCGAAAAAACTGCCTCATTAATAAACATGTACGAGACCCAAGAGTGCCTTTGGAACACGACCCACACGAGTCGAACAAGAACAAGTACGTGAGAGCTTTACTTACAGATTTATATTTTAAAAATGAAAAGAGCCAGCAGAATCACTAAGCAAAGCTCAAAATGGAGCAGCGAAAAAACTGCCTTATTAATAAAAATGTACGAGACCCAAGAGTGCCTTTGGAACACGACTCACGAGTCGTACAAGAACAAGGATGTTAGAGCTGTGGCCATTCAGGAGATTTGTTTGGCAATGGAGGTATGAAAAGAAACAACACGATATTTAAAAAAATCAAGCGTTTAAGTCCCGGAGTATTTTCGCAAAATGTCTCTTTATATCGAATAAAAGCATAAATTAAGAAATTTTGGCGCTTTTTTCATTAATAATCCATTTTATACCTGAAACCTGAATTATAATTTTTTTATGAAAACATTGCTGTGATTTGTAATTTATTAAACTTGCATCAATTCGAGGCAAGAAGAGCCAAAACTAATTTTTTTAAAAGCTATAAATGGGGTTTTGGCCTAAGAGCACCTATCTAAGGGATTTTTCTCCAGATATTACCACTGTTTTTGAATATTTCTTTTTCTGTTTTAAGTCTAATGCAAATTTTGTGTTGTTTTAACCTTTCCATAGTTACTTTATTTTTTGAAATAGAAGCAATATTTCTCAATTTATAGACAATTTAATTAATTGAAATTAAATTGTGAAGCTTGTGAGAAAGTTATTGCTATATTTTATATATTTAAATGTTTATTTTGATTTGTTAAATAGAATTTTGAAAAATTGAAATCATTCGGTGGACGTGGTTGAAAGATATAATCCATTAAGTTTGCCAAAAGAAGAATCAATTTACCAGTTTTTGATATATTTCCTTAAAAGCGCATTTTTACTTGCAATACTACTATATGGCGCGTTATGCATTCGTAAACAGAATTGAAAACGAGATTTTAAACAGACTTGTCGTTACGATGATATGGAAGACGACATTTACATTTTTTAAGTAAAATTTACCGTGGGTAGGATATGGAACCATTTTCCAAAAAATGGTAATTAATCGTATTTCATCCTCTTAAACATTTTTCTCTCATAATATCCATGTCTTTATACACCCGTATTTTAGGCCCCGCAGTCTTTTGAACATAAGAGCAAGTACGTGTGACCTATTCCCGCATTTTATTTATTTTAACCGGAAGAGATGTATCGAGGAAATTGGTTTTCACCAATTTACCGCTTAACCGATTTAAAAGATGTTACACATAAGAAACAAAATTAAATTTAATTAGTTAAAGGAAATTAAAACAAATTAAAAACTAAAAACTATTAATCTAATCTAATCTTAAGGTATCCAAAGAGGCTTTGAATAAAAAAATGCATACGCTGAGAACCCAGTTCCAGAAGGAGCTGTAGAAGGGGGATAGCAGCAAATGGGAGCATTTTAAAGCCCTGTCGTTCCTCTGGGATCATATTCATCCTCGGGTGGTGACCTCAACCCCATCCGAAGTTGAAAGAGTAAGTGCCAAAAATATTTAAATTTATGTTAACTATGTCTTTAATAAAAGTTTTTTTTCTAGGATGAAAGCATTTTTTTGGAGGATGTGGACGAAACTGATGTCCACGCCTCAGGCGGGGAGGCCAGTGGGAGTGGGGAGGTAACTGCCCACTCGAGTGGCACCCAGGTTTTAGCAGAGGGGGAGGCTGAAGACCGGTGGGAGCTTTTCGGAGGTTCGTTGCCTCCCAAATAAGGGCGTTTAAATTGGAGCGGTCCAAGAAGTTCGCCCAAACAAATATTTTAAAAATATTAATAGAATCGACAGAAATGGGCGATTAAAAAAAAATAATTTATTTAAAAATGAGCTTCGTCTTTTTTGGTAATTTATATTGTATTGTTGAATACAGTAAATGGGAGCATTTCAGAGCTCTACTGTATCCAAAAAGGCTATGAATAAAAAAATTCATACGCTGAGAACCCAGTTCCAGACCGAGCTGAAGAAGGGGGACAGCAAATGGGAGCATTTTAAAGCCCTGTCGTTCCTCTGGGATCATATTCATCCTCGGGTGGTGACCTCAACCCCATCCGAAGTTGAAAGAGTAAGTGCCAAAAATAATTAAATTTATGTTAACTATGTCTTTAATAAAAGTTTTTTTTCTAGGATGAAAGCATTTTTTTGGAGGATGTGGACGAAACTGATGTCCACGCCTCAGGCGGGGAGGCCAGTGGGAGTGGGGAGGTACCTGCCCACTCGAGTGGCACCCAGGGGGAGGCTGAAGACCAGTGGGAGGTGTTTGGGAGGTTCATTGCCTCCCATATAAGGGCACTAAAGTTGACGGAGGCCAAGAAGTTTGCCCAAACAAACATTCTAAAAATATTAATTGAATCCACTAATATGGACGAAGGATAAAATAATAATAATTTAAAAATGAGCTTCGTCTATTTTTGTAATTGTTTTTTATTGGTTTAGATGTAGCTGATATAATGTATAGGAAAAGGAATCTATCCTAAATAATTAAAGGTCTCATGGAAACTATATATATTTGCTCTGGGTCTAAATGGTGTGATGTTTAATGCAGGAAAAATCGGTAAGTGATGACAACCACTGAAATCACCCGTGTAAATGGTATATGGAAGTGAAAAGACCTGTGGAATTGAGACGCAGCGCGCAGGTGGTGTCTGCGGATTCAGGTGCAAGTGGGACGCAGGTGCCTGCGGAGGCTGAAAAATCCGTATCAGACGAATGGGATGCACTTGGAAGACTTACAGCTTCCAATCCAAATTTAAACAATTAAAGTTTGAGACTTACAAAAAGCGCCTAAAAAAATAAAATATTAAGTTCTTTTACTGAAGACGACGATTTTCGTCATCAAGGTTGAGGTTTTCGCTTTTCAATAAATTTGATATAAAATGATTTAATTTTCATTTAGAAATGAGCTCCATCTGTTTTATTATTGATTTTTTATTAATATTTAGATGAGATTTTTATAGGAATTAATTACAAGTAAATTATAGGTTTACAACGAAAATATAGACTTGATCCGGATCAAAAAGGTGTGTTATATTTGAATATATACGCTTCGCATCGAAACAAAAATAAAAAAAAATACATATGCAGGTACAAGGTACAATTTAAAAAATAGTAAAAAAAATAGTAAAAAAACATATATTGAAAGCCAATCCATTAATTATTTTGATTTTTTGGGTTGTGCACTTTAAATGAATGAATTTATTTTTCAGATTTTAATAAAGAAAGCATTGAGTATATCAAGATCGATGGTGCATTTGGCATAAAGTTGGAACCACTCCTGCTTTAACTGATCAAATAAAAGAAACTTACTTCACTACTTTAACGACACCTGAAAATATTCTCAATTTGCCCAACACCATATTAAGCTTTAAAAATGGAAATTCGGGAGCGAACCATGAACCTTGCAATTCAGACTAAGCACCACTAAAGGAGTCTGATGATCGAGGTGGCTCTCGTGAAATAGATATAACTCCAGCCTACATACTTGGTGGTAACACACACAAGTTTTTGTTGTTTGTTCAAAATTATTCAATATAAATTGATGTACATATAATTCGCAGCATGAACTGCACTTGTGTGGATTTTCATTGACGCACAAACCCCTATTAATTTATTTTATTTTATTTTATTTCATTTTATTGTATTTTATTTTATTTTATTTTATTTTATTTTATTTTATTTTATTTTATTTTATTTTATTTTATTTTATTTTATTTTATTTTATTTTATTTTATTTTATTTCATTTTATTTTATTTTATTTCATTTCATTTTATTTTATTTTATTTTATTTTATTTTATTTTATTTCATTTCATTTTATTTTATTTTATTTTATTTTATTTTATTTTATTTTATTTCATTTTATTTTATTTTATTTCATTTCATTTTATTTTATTTTATTTTATTTTATTCTATTTTATTTTATTTTATTTTATTTTATCTTTGTGTGAATTAAAGATTAGAGTTCAATGAAGATACAAACACGCCTGTTCACGGCAAGATTTATTGGGAGAGTAGAATATACCTATTTTATTTTTATTTTATTTTATTTTATTTTATTTTATTTTATTTTATTTTATTTTATTTTATTTTATTTTATTTTATTTTATTTTATTTTATTTTATTTTATTTTATTTTATTTTATTTTATTTCATTTTATTTTATTTTATTTCATTTCATTTTATTTTATTTTATTTTATTCTATTTTATTTTATTTTATTTTATCTTTGTGTGAATTAAAGATTAGAGTTCAATGAAGATACAAACACGTCTGTTCACGGCAAGATTTATTGGGAGAGTAGAATATACCTATTTTATTTTATTTTATTTTATTTTATTTTATTTTATTTTATTTTATTTTATTTTATTTTATTTTATTTTATTTTATTTTATTTTATTTTATTTTATTTTATTTTATTTTATTTTATTTTATTTTATTTTATTTTATTTTATTTTATTTCATTTCATTTCATTTCATTTCATTTCATTTCATTTCATTTCATTTTATTTTATTTTATTTTATTTTATTTTATTTTATTTTATTTTATTTTATTTTATTTTATTCTATTTTATTCTATTTTATTTTATTTTATTTTAATTTGCTTAAATTTTTTAATTTTTTTTTATAATTAACGTTCACTCAAGGGGTTATGACTACCCTTAGTATGTTGAACACAGTCTGAGTCTTAGGAAAGTAGAACATTGTTTAAAAGGAGATACCGATGCACATTGGTTTTGAATTACTGAATATCACAATGGGAAGGAAAAATAGAGTAGGATAAAGCATTCCACATTCGTGTTGTGCGGCTAAAGAATGAGTCTCTGTACTTGACGGTACGCCCGAAATTGGGATCAAGGGTAAACTGATAGGCATTCCTGGAAGCGCGAGTATTACGGTTAAATTGTTTCAAGGGAGGAATGCAAAGGTATTTGACTGGAACATTGGTTAAAAATAGTGATAAGGAGGGAAAGACATGAAACATTACTACGGTGCTCAAGAGAATCAAATGTTTCCGTTATGTTCCTTTCATCTATCATTTTCAAAGCTTTGTTTTTTGTATACTATCTACAAGGGATAAGTAGGTTGAAGGAGCACCTACCTAGATATGCGAGTTAGACTCCAACTTTAGACGATTGTAGGCCTTATAAATAACAGCAAGTTCGGAAGGGGAGAAAAACTTCTTGCATCGTCGAAGAAAACCTAAGCACTTGGCAGCGTTCTTGACAACGTCGAATATTTGGTCATTGCACAAAATATGATCTGGGATACACATACCGAGAACTGATAGCTGTTCAGTTTCCTGGAGGCAAGCACCACTCATGGATAGCGGCATTTGGGGTGGGTTTCGCTTAAGCGACAGGAGACAGCATTGAGTTTTGGAAGCATTAAATTCTACACTGTTTTTGATTCCCCATTGGACAATGCTGTCGAGATCTGAATTTAATGAGCTTATCATACGCTGCCGTTCAAGTTCCACATCCGAAGAACAAGTAATTGAATCATAAAACGAATATGAAAAGTTGAGGGTACTGTTGTCTGCAAAAAAATTCAATGAAAATAAGAAAGAGAGTTGGAGACAAAACGGAGCCCTGGGGCACACCAGCATTTATTTTATGATTATCAGACTTGAAACATCCAATACGACTTGTATTGAGCGGCCTGAAAGGTAATTTCAAATCCAACGAAGAAGAGATTAATCGATACCAAATGCACGTATTTTCAATAAGAGAGCTTGATGCCAAACTCTATCAAATGCTTTTGAAATATCAAGTGCAATAATCTTACTTTCTCAAAAACGATTTAAAGATTTGTTCCACTGTTCGGTGAGATTTTCCATCCACTCGGAAAGAGACCTGTAGAGTAGGCCATAAGGAAAAGCTTACGCAGAGGTTTTTCCAGCGTTGAAGAACACCTCTTCAGAATAATGGGAGGGATACTATCCAAACCAGCGGATTTGTGTAGATGGAGATCTTTCAGGACTCTTGCAACTGCACGAGTGCGAAAGAAGACTCGCCCCATAAACTCGTTAGTGCTCTCAGGTACAGGAGAAGTCATAACACTCTCTGGCAGCGTCGAATTGACAGCAAACTGTGCTGCAAGCAAATTGGCTTTTTCTAGTGAGCTTACATAGGGTAGGGAGTGTCATTAAAGACGAGCGTTGGAACCACGGACGAAGTAGAGTTACGAATGTTTTTTGCAAATGACCAAAAATTCTTACTACCTTTGGGACATTGTAGTATTTTTTGTCGTAATTTTTGGTCATGCAAAAATTTGCTCCTTTGGATATGGCCGGTGCAGTACTTTCTAGCTTCTTTGAACTTATTCCGATTTTCCTCAGTAGGGTTGGCCTTATAACAACGGAAACTTACTTCTCTGACCTTGATAGCCTCTTTACAACTCGAATCAAACCATGAGTTTTCTTTCGGTTTGATAGATTTTATCCTATTCGGAATAAAATTTCTCATCCCGTAAAGAATTAATTTTGTAATCATATCTACACTGGAGTCTACGTCACTATCGAGGAAGCATAGTGACCGACCAGTTAAAGTTCCTGAAGAAATCGTTCAGACTGTCCCAGTTGGCTTTTTCTCGTATTGCCAAACGGTTCTCTGATGGATTTTTCTCTTTAACTGAGGTTTTTTGGCATGAGAAATTTGCAGATATGACACAATGGTTTGATGTGCATAGAGGCGATAATACACTAATAGTGTGTTTATCTTGATTTTTCTTTTTTGTTGTTGTTGGGGTATTTCACTTGTGGGTATTGAATTTTAACAGTTAACAGACGGGGACATATGTTTTACTTTAAGAATTAGAAAACTATTGATAACACAACAGGTTCTCGCTTTCACAGCAAAGACGGAAATGATGTGCATTCGTTTGTATGCAAATCGGCACTATTTCATTTTATTTTATTTTATTTTATTTTATTTTATTTTATTTTATTTTATTTTATTTTATTTTATTTTATTTTATTTTATTTTATTTTATTTTATTTTAGTTTAGTTTATTTTAGTTTATTTTAGTTTATTTAATTTAATTTAATTTAATTTAATTTAATTTAATTTAATTTAATTTAATTTAATTTAATTTAATTTAATTTAATTTAATTTAATTTAATTTAATTTAATTTAATTTAATTTAATTTAATTTAATTTAATTTAATTTAATTTAATTTAATTTAATTTAATTTAATTTAATTTAATTTAATTTAATTTAATTTAATTTAATTTAATTTAATTTAATTTAATTTAATTTAATTTAATTTAATTTAATTTAATTTAATTTAATTTAATTTAATTTAATTTAATTTAATTTAATTTAATTTAATTTAATTTAATTTAATTTAATTTAATTTAATTTAATTTAATTTAATTTAATTTAATTTAATTTAATTTAATTTAATTTAATTTAATTTAATTTAATTTAATTTAATTTAATTTAATTTAATTTAATTTAATTTAATTTAATTTAATTTAATTTAATTTAATTTAATTTAATTTAATTTAATTTAATTTAATTTAATTTAATTTAATTTAATTTAATTTAATTTAATTTAATTTAATTTAATTTAATTTAATTTAATTTAATTTAATTTAATTTAATTTAATTTAATTTAATTTAATTTAATTTAATTTAATTTAATTTAATTTAATTTAATTTAATTTAATTTAATTTAATTTAATTTAATTTAATTTAATTTAATTTAATTTAATTTAATTTAATTTAATTTAATTTAATTTAATTTAATTTAATTTAATTTAATTTAATTTAATTTAATTTAATTTAATTTAATTTAATTTAATTTAATTTAATTTAATTTAATTTAATTTAATTTAATTTAATTTAATTTAATTTAATTTAATTTAATTTAATTTAATTTAATTTAATTTAATTTAATTTAATTTAATTTAATTTAATTTAATTTAATTTAATTTAATTTAATTTAATTTAATTTAATTTAATTTAATTTAATTTAATTTAATTTAATTTAATTTAATTTAATTTAATTTAATTTAATTTAATTTAATTTAATTTAATTTAATTTAATTTAATTTAATTTAATTTAATTTAATTTAATTTAATTTAATTTAATTTAATTTAATTTAATTTAATTTAATTTAATTTAATTTAATTTAATTTAATTTAATTTTATTTTATTTAATTTAATTTAATTTAATTTAATTTAATTTAATTTATAGGCGAATAGGTTGAAGTAAAAAATGAAAAATGACTTTTTGCAAACTGCTTCACAGCACTTTAATTCTGATGTTTTAACTTTTTGGAAAGAGATTGTATTTGCATTTGTACATCCGATTTCAAGGTCATCCGAATTAAGTGCTGCGTTGTTATTGCAGCACTTAATTAGCCCCTAAGTAGGACGTAATTTTTGCATCATTAGATTTTCGAATTTCGATCGTGGCAGTGCTATCTTGACGAAAGTGCATTCTTCGAAATAGTTATTTGGCCCTTTAAGGGCTAATGGGTTGAAGTTAAAAATTGAAATATAACTTTTTGCAACATACTCAACAGCACCTTAACTATGGCGTTTCAACTTTTTGGATAGAGGTCGTATGTAAAAAGTCTACATTTTTGTTGGCATTTCTGCATCCGATTTCAAGGTCATCCGAATTAAGTGCTGCGTTGATATTACAGCACTTAATTAGCACCTAAGTAGGACGTATTTCCTGCATCATTAGATTTTCGAATTTCGTTTGTGGCGCGCAACCTACCCCACATCACCACAAGTTCCACACGAGGTCCACAAGACTGTTTGACCATGAAGGGGTGGGAGTAAAAATTCAAGATGTACCTTTTTGAACAGAGCTCCGGGAGCACTTAATTATGGCAGTTTTTTTTTCTTTGTGGAGTCATTTTTAAGCGATTTAGGCTTTTTGGCTAAACTGTTAAAGTGCATTTCAGGGTCACTCGAATTAAGTGCTGCAATGATATTGCAGCACTTAATTAGCACCTAAATAGGACGTAATTTCTGCATCATTAGATTTTCAAAATCTCTTGTGGCGGCGCTATCTTGACGTCAAGATAGCGCACAGTGCGTCGACCAGTGGACAAAAATCAAAAATAAAAAAATGCAATTTTGTTCTATTATGCTTTGATTCGGGTCAAGCACATGTTGAATAACTGTCATTTAATGTTTTTTTGTTGTTTGCTTTTTTTAGGTGATAGATAAGCGAAATTGTTTAAACCATATAAGGTAATAATAGTCAGAGTCTTGTTGTGAAACGCGATTTTGTGTGAAGTGATTTAGCTGGTGAAAGAAAAGTAATTGAAGAAAAAAATTTTTTGGCAGTGATTATTAATAATGGATTCATTCAGAGCTGCTATGACTAATTTTATTTGGTTTTTGAAATAATTTGTAAGTTAAGTGAATTATTGAAAAAATTCATATTTTTAAGGCATTTTTTTCTATTTGGTTAAGCTTTTAAGAAAAGTTTAGCAAAGTGTAGCAGAATTTTTAGTGTCATTACATTGTCTTATAATTTTACTTTGCGAAAATGCAAAGTTTTCATGCTACTTTTTGCTAACCTTCAAAATATTCAACTTTTTGTAGAACAAGGTCAAACCTTTAAAAATCAACAAGTTGGTGAAAAATGAATTTCTTTTGATAAAAAATCATGAATTGAAGATATTTTAACATTTATTTTGAATGAATTGAAGAAAAATAAATGTCCTTTTAAAATTAAAAATGATTTAAAGTACAAAATTAAGTTTGTTGACTCAAACCTTGAACGACGATGGAAACAATGTTCAAGGAATCATGCTCTTTTCAAGAAGCGCCATGAGGCTTGGCTTAAAAGTAGATTTACACTACCTGATAGCATTTCAACCTATCTGCAAAATGTATCGCCTTTTGATGAACCAGGAACTAGTTAGGGAAGACCCCAAACACCATTTTCAGAAGCGTCAAAAAACACGAAAAAACGAAAAATTGTGAAACTTTTAGCTCTTCAGTTGAATTGGACAACTGAAGAGTTGAGGTTCGCAACCAACGAAGATATTTTGACAGTCCTGCTTCTCAGATTTGATCCTTTGATTTCAAATTTAAGAAAAAAAAGATCTAAAATTATCGAAGGAAGATCAAGAAGAAATTGCACAGTATACATATACAAAATACTGAATGGGTTGACAAATCTTTGGCTGCGCTTACTTTTTTTATCATTAAAGATTTTGAAAATAGAACTCTGATTTTTAATTTTTTAAAGAAGAATTGTTCATTTTTATACACAAATTTATATTTTTTGGTCTTGTTTATATGTGTTGTCAGAGTTTATCTAAAAAATATTATTTTAAAGTCATGTTTTTGTGAAGTATTGTTCACGATTTAAAAAAGGCGTGGCAGGGGGCGAATAACGTTAACAATATTTTGTGTTTTTCAACTCACTAACTAATTCAAATTTCCAAAATATTATTCAAATCTTAAAAGCGGTTTATTAGAAATAAACAATATAAAAAAGTGGGCGTGGCAGTGGGCGGATAGTGTCCACACCATTTTTTGTTTTTGAACACACCTAGAAAGTCAAATTCTCTAAATTTTATTGAAATCGTGCAGACAATTCTTAAGATATAAACCATATTCAAAAGTGGGCGTGGCAGGGGGCGTGAAAATTTCGTTAGATTTTATAAAATATCTTTTTTATTACATTTCCAATAATTTTTTTTTGCAAAGTCAACTTAGTTTTGGAAATTTGATTTTTGTCCACCATCTCCATACAATCGACGCACTGTGTAGCGCCGCCACAAGTTCCACAAGTTCCACAAGGTTCCACAAGCCTGTTTGGGAATGAAGGAGTGGCAGTAAAAAGTTGAGATGCACGTTTTTGAAAAGCATTTGGAGAGACCTTTAATTTGATACCACTTTTTTTAATGTGCAATAATTTTTAGGCATTTTAAGTTTTTGGAATGCACTTTTCTGATGCATTTCAAGTTTAAGATTGCAGCACTTAATTAGCACCTAAATAGGACGTAACTTCTGCATCATTAGATTTTTGAATTTCTTTTGTGGCGGCGCTATCTTGACGTCAAGTTAGCACCGCCACAGGTTTGAGGGGGAAGGGAATTAAGTGCTCAGCTAAGATTGCAGCACTTAATTAGCACCTAACTAGCACCTAACTATTGCATCATTAGATTTTTGAATTTCCATTGTGGCGGCGCTATCTTGACGGACCTTATTTTTTGGTTTCATTGCGTAAATATAAACTTTCCATGGACTCAGTAAATAATTATGTGTAGGTTGTCGCATGATGATGTACTGAGTTCAGCTAATATGCACTTATTAAATTAATGTAAATAAACCTATTTAGGCATTTTTTGAAAAAATTGTTAGTTTTCTGCGATTAGTACAGTGTCTATGCACTCAATAAATAAATATAAATATTTTATGTATGCATTTACTTAAAACAAACCGGTTATCTGTGATAAGTACAGATTCTTTGTAGTGAGGACAGATCAAATTTGTATGTAATGAGTACATATTTATGTAATGAGTCCATATGTTTATGTACTCCATGTGTGTATGTCCTCACTACATATGTTTGTATCGAGTCTATGTACTCAATTCATATTTATGTAATGAGTCCATATGTCTATGTACTCCACATATTTGTGTAATGAGTCCATATGTCACTAGACATTTATGTTATGAGTCCATACATTTAAGAGAATCCTCTGTAACGTTTCACCTTATTCTGAAAGTTTATTTTCTAGATATTTATTTTATTTTAAAAATACTTTGTGATACTTACTCGGATTTGAACTGGGAACCTTTCACACACGAAGATAGCACGCATCCACCAGGCCACTTGGGGGCACAAAAAACCGGTGACAAAACTGAATAAGTTGAAACTCATTGCTTGGATGGCTGAAGTGCTCAATATACACATAGAGTCAGTACAAGTTGCGTGGACTCAGCACTGTAGCTAGTCAATAGATACATGTGTAGGTATTGAGTATATACCGTCTGTATTGAATAAATGTCGAAATGGCACACGTCGTATTTACTCAACACATAACTTAATGTAACCTATAACAGTTTCAGTTGCATGGGTTGCGCTTGATATGTGTTGAGTATATACCGTCTGTATTGAACGAATGTCACCATAGACTCTGTGCAGGTTGCATATACTCAGTACATAACTTTATGTAATAAATGTTTTCTATACTTTGATGGCTGGTGCTTGATATGAACTGAGTAAATACCATCTGCATTGAATAAATCTCGACAAAGACTCAGTATACGTCATATTTACTCAGTAACTTCATGTAATAAATGTTTTTTATTGGTGGATGGCTGGCGCTTGAGTATTAACTGTTTGCATTGAATAAATGTCACTATAGACTCAATGCATGTTGCATATACTCAGTATATAACTTTATGTATCAAATGTTTTTTATTGTTGAATGGCTGGCGCTTGATATGCGCTGATTATATACCGTCTGCATTCTATAAATGTAGACATAGACTCAGTACACGTCGTATTTACACAGCACATAACTTAATGCAGTTAATAATTTTTTATTTAGATGGCTGGCACTTGATATGTGTTGGGTATTAAACGTCTCTATTGAATAGATATCGAGATAGACTTAGTACACATTGCTTATACTCAGCACATAAACTTAATTTTTAAATTTAAATTTTATTAAATCGAAACATATTTGACTTTAGCTGGTCCATAGTTTTGTAATGAGTATATTACGTCTTTATCCAATACACAAATCGGTACTCTAGATTGTTAGTTTTATTCGATACATAACTTGAATTATAACTAGTACACATTAACTTTACTTAGTGAATAGACCTTCGATAGCAATCCTTTGCAAACATCGGTACATACAATTTACATTTATGGTTCTGTACGGAGTGCATTCATTTTTCCCTCAGTGCATGTTCTTCATTTAACTAGAACTAACCAATATTGCACAATTTTTCCAGTGCACACCGATGAGAGTGATGTTTTATAACCTCATTTCTATCAAAGTTCTTCCGCCTCTGATAGAAGTTCTTAAGTTCTTCAAGCTATGCAAATATCTCAGAAATAAACAATTTTACCTAATGAAGATTTTACTTCCCATTCTTCATTATCTTCTGTATGTGGTAAATAGCCTAACTCCTCTTGCTTAAATTGCCTGCAAAATGACAGAAGAAAGGGATAAAATAAAATTAATTTTCGAATTTATTTAGAAGGTAAACATTAGTTACCTATCTACATTTTTGGTGTAATTTTAGTAAAATAAATTGTATTTTTTATTATTAGAATAAATTTTGCTTTAGTTTTTAAATAAATGTTTATCTAATGCTCCTTTATGTATTAATAATATTACTTATATTCTCTTTTTATGGCCCTTTTGATTTTTTACAGCGGCAATACTGCGCATACGATGGCGCGTAGGAGAAAAGATCAACACCATTATATAACTACCAGCTTATTCTGAATTTATAAAGACAGATATTATGCATATGTGGTAGAAACATGATAACGCCATTTTATGATTTGCGTCCTTATCAATTATACATGGAGCTAGAGCCTGCTGAAACAGCTTTCTTCAAATGTTAAACACAATTTTTTAAAGAATAAGTTAATAGATATTCTAAATTTGAAGAAATTGGTTCACACGTTTAGGCTCTACCTATATGTAAGGTGGACGTAAAGAGTTATTATATATCTACCAAGCACCACAGATAAATAAGTTGATGTCTACCTTCCTATTCAAATCCAAAATAAAAAACTACATCACAAAATCTATGCAAAGTACACGATTTTGTTCGCCTCTTGGTGATACCTCGGCCACTTCCGCCTCTTGGGAATACCTCGTTAAAAAAGCTTTGCAGAGTCTACCCCTTGGGTAAGAAGGAAATTATTTTTTCCACCCATAACCGCAAGTGATGAAGCTTGCGTAGGGCGCTAATTCTGCTCGGGCCGGCCCTGCGTAGGAGTAGTGGAGGCCCTATGTCCCGCAAGGGGAAGGTAAAAACGTAAAAGGTCCGAGGACCTAAGTGAGTAAGTAAGTGAGTATGTACGATTTATTGTAATGCCAAAAAATCGTCAATGATTTCAGCAGTCAATCTCTAAACAAAATCAAAACAAAAAGCAAAAATATTTTTAAGTGCAGCTATATAATCTTCTGAGTAAGTTGATAAGACTTTCGTGTTTAAACCTAGTACGCTGCTGATGCGAAACAAAAAATCGCATACAAAAATGACACAACGAAATCATAAACTAAAAATGTAGCTCTACTTTTAATTCTGCAGTACGCTGTTCGATGAGCGAAATTGATAATTGTAGCAGATTATTTGGAGAAGTCTACACTCTTTTATCGCACACAATTAATAACCACAGATTATAGTGCACGAAAGCATGACATTTGTGCTTTTTCTTGATTATTTTCGTGGTTTAATTCAATGCTGCTTTCTTTCATTACAGCTGCTTGTGATTTTTTTTGCATTTGCATTTGTTTTAGTTTTTTGTATTTGTGCAACTGTCAATGAATATTTTTCCGATGTATATAAAGTTAGCAGGACACTTTTGGAAATTCATGTTAAAAACTATCCAATCATTAGTTGCTACTTAATTGCGAATTAGTTACGCAAAAAAAAAATTAATTGCTTTTTTGGTTTAAGAAAATATGGGTGTCCTGTTAACTTGATATGAAGTTAGCAGGACACCCATTTTTTCGCAAACCAGAAATGCAATTAATTTTTTTCTTGCGTAACTAATTTGCAATTAACTAGTTCTCAATAACCAAGTTTTTTCAGCTCGATTATCGCCTTTTTTGAGAAAGCTGTCCTGCTAACTTCATATGAAGTTAGAAGGACACCCAATTTTTCGAAAACCAAAAAAGCAATTAATTTTTTTTTGCGTAACTAATTCGCAATTAAGTAGCAACTAATGAAAGGATAGTTTTTAACATGAATTTCCAAAAGTGTCCTGCTAACTTTATATACATATTTTTCCGCTTAGTTTTCGTAGTCTTGTTGGAGACCAACTAAAAATTTCGTTTCGCATCAGCAGCGTACTAGGCTTTATGCTGTAAGACTGTAATAAATTAATAAAGAATTTTTAAGAAAACAATAATTAGCTACTGAAAAAAATATTGTAATTTAAACGTTAAATGTTATTTTATTTTTATGAAAATAAATTGGGCTTTCATAATTAAATGATATCAAAGAACCAGAAATAAACAACATACAAAGTTAAAAAAAATGTTGTTTGGTAATAAATTGCGGGGAACTGATTGAAAGCAAAAGAAGAAGTTATAGTTCAGGCTAGAGCGGCAAAAAAAAATTTAAGAATCCGTGGTAGTTTTGCGATTATATACAGAGCCAAGCCAGTTAAATTACTGCAACACAAAAGCGAAAGCGGGAGCATTATACCAATAAAGTTTTTAGTCTTAAAATCACATTAAGAACCCATGATTTTCGTCTGCGCTGTGACGGTCACTGTATAACTGTATAGGTACATACATATAAATGTATATATGGCAAGCTATACATTCATAAATAAAACGCACGACTGGGTCGCTCGTACTGGCTCTTATATTCAAGACACTGCGGGTTTAAGAAAAAAAAATGTAGAGAAGCATGAAATACGATATTTAAATTAGCTAAATCAATTCCTTTGACCGTTTTAGGTTAAAAAAAATGGTATTCTTAATTCTTTGTTGAATATGATTGTACAGAAAAAAAGGTTTAAAATCGTGGGAGCGGTTTTTTTAAAAAATAATTTTATATATATAAAATTCTTAAAATATTTTTAAGGAAAAATTTTGGAATATAAGTTTAAAGTATATAAAGTATGTATGTGCAGATAAAAAAAATTAAAAAAAAAAATTGTCAACCTGTTTTTGAGATATCGAATTTTCAAAAAAAAAATTTGAAACTTTTTTTAAAAATCCAAAAACTTTTTGATATGCAATATTATTTAATCTTATCTGAAATTTGTATATAAAAAAATCATGTATCAAAATTCGTTAAGCCGATAACGAGAAAATTCAAAATAAAAAAATACGTTCTATGACAGGTACTATTAATAGTTGCTAAGAGTAAATTTTTTATAATTTTTGGTAGTAGATCGTACTAATTTTAGTATATGAAAAACTTTAATCAAAATCGTAGGAGTCGTTTTTAAGCAACAAATATTTTCCCTTGCGGTTTTTTTAATTTTGAATGGAAAGTACCGTTATTTTTTCATAAATGCAAATTTTTTTCTAAAAATATTTTGGAGAGTACTTAAAAATTCTTAAGTATCGAGTTTCAAAAAAATCGATCATGTCGTTTTCGAAATATTTGATTTTCCCAAAAAAATCAATTTGAAACATTTTTTAAAAATCCAAAAAATATTTTTTCAAAAATTTTGGTACACAAAACTATATATATTTCTTGGAAGCTTCTGAATAAAAAAAATAGTTGAAATCAGTCGTACCGTTTTGAAGAAAATCAAAAATTAAAAAAATTGTTCTTTGGGAGGTACCTACCATTAATAACCATTTTTGAAAAATGGTTTTCCACCCAAAGGAAGCCTTTACTAAAATAAATGTATTTAATGTTTTTTTAAGAAAAATTGTCGAGCCGTTTTTGAAGAAAATACGATTATATAAGATTGCTTAAAAAAATGAATGGTGGGTACCGTTATTTTTGGTTCTAAAAAAAATGAAAAAAACGTGTGGGCATAATCACTACAAACCACTATGTACCAGGTTTGAAGAAAATCGATGGAGCCGTTTAGGCTGTAGACGAACAGACAATCAGACGGAATTGTGCCACCCACTTTTTTGGTGTTCTCTATCATCGTAATATCATATTTGATTGCTATCTCAAAATTTTTTTCTTGCACGAATCCAAAACTTGCCTTATAGTACCTATATCGCTAGTAAAAATCAATTTATTGGTTGTATGGAATTCGACATAAGTTTTCTTTCGCTTAAGAGAATATAGTTTGAAAATGTCATTCAGAGATATTAAGTAATTGGAAAAGCGAGCTTAGCTAGAGGCTAAATTAAACTAAAAACATTTGTTTCGACTTGCTCATAATTTCATTAAAATTGTTAGAGCCCCTTCAAAGAATCAAATAAATAATAAAATTGGCATGGCATTTAACTTAATTTGTTTCGAAAAATAAATTTTTAAATAATTTTCTCTTTCCTTCTCCGATAGAATTTAGTCCGAAACGCGTTCTTTAACTTCTATTCATTCACTTCCCAAGCAAAACAGAATTATTAAAAATCTCTAGTTTAAATATAAATTATTTTCGTTTTTTTTTGTATTCAAAAATTGCTTTCACCATCGGTACCACCCCGAAGGTTTACAATTTCCTTTTCTCAAAAAAAAAAGCGCTGACGCCCTTTTTCTTTTCCAACGCCCCTGGGGCAACATTATCATTTCCTTTGAATTTATTCAAATCAATAAAAATCAATCAATATAAAATATGTGAGCCCACCCCCTTAATTTGATCTAGCCGGGCGCGGTTCAAGTGCTACCTCGGGTTGCATTTCCGAATTCGATAATCGTATATCGCTTTGTCTCCTTTGTGTTGACATTCTTGTGACAACCATACCATAATTCGTGTAGTCCTCGAGGTGATCGGTCGCGTTTTTTTTTTGTGGTTAAATTAATAACTTAGTAGTTAAGTGAATTTCTTTGATTCATTTATGTATTTAAAAAGTGATCAAAGTAATAAAAAAAAACTATGTGTTAAATTTCATGGAAATCGTTTAACGTTACCACGTGCTAGAGAGCACTTCCAATTTTTCATAGAATATGCATGGTGTTTTCTCAGTCTCTTACTCAAAGTGTAGGTAAAAGTATTAACGTTGCTGGAAAATCTTTAAACTTGGCACATATACTAAATACCATAAAGAGTATACAAATATATTTTTTTTATTTTTGTAAACAACAGTTGCTCCATTTAAAATAGCAAGAAATGCACAAAAACAACGATTTTTAATTAAATTTTTTGATGGGGTTAATATCATGCAAAACTATTGAAAATATTTTTTTTGATACTCCTAACAGTAGTTAATTTATGTGCCAAGTTTAAAGATTTTCCATCAACTTTTACAATTTTGCTGATATTTTGAGTAAAAACTGTGAAAACCCCATGTGTTTTGAATGAAAAATTTCAAGTGCTCGCTAGCACGTGTTAACGTTAACCGATTTCAATGAAATTTTACACATATTTTTCAATTGCCTGAATCACTTTTATCATTGATGAGAATAATTTAAAAATACGAATTACAATATAACTGAACAAAAAAGAAATCTTTAATCGTACGTGTCTTCTCCGTTACCATTAGCTGTCTTCTCCGTTACCATCTTTCATATTTTTTTCTGTTAGTAAAATGAAACTTGACATTAAACCAAGGATGGTTGTTGATAAATGTTGGTATTATTAAAGTGTGCAAAAAAAATCAACTTCATATCTTAATGGACGTTGCAGAATTTTAAACTTCAAGGCAATGGTCGGAAATCTCTAAATCGTACGTGTCTTCTCCGTTACCGTCTACTTTTGAATAAACTTACTAAATTTCATAATTTTTTGGTGAAACTTCTGTTTCATAAAAAAATATTAATTTCTTAACAAGAAAAACCTTACTACAAGCGTCCGATTGTCTTCTCCGTTACTTTGGAATGGCCGAACACGACTCCATTTTAGATTTGGATGCTTTTATTTTCTGTATCCAGAAATTCTTTTAGTAAACTTGTATATTCCTTAATTAAATACGGTCCTTAAACAGGTACATTCATTATTCTTCTAACTTTGGAAGCTGAAACAGAAGAGTGCAATCCAGTTGTGCATTTTTTTTTTGTGTAAGTTGTTCTTAAAACAATAAACAATAAGTTTTTTCATTATTATTTATACTATTTATTTACAAATTTATATTTTAAAAATAAAAAGAGCCAGCAGAGTCACTAGGCAAAGCTCAGAATGGATAAGCGAAAAAACAGCCTTATTAATAAACATTTATACGAGACCCAAGAGTGCCTTTGGAACACGACTCACGAGTCGTACAAGAACAAGGATGTTAGAGCTGTGGCCATTCAGGAGATTTGTTTGGCAATGGAGGTATGTAAAGAAACAACACGATTTTTTAAAAATCAAGCGTTTAAGTCCCGGAGTATTTTCGCAAAACGTCTCTTTATATCGAATAAAAGCATAAATTAAGAAATTTTGGCGCTTTTTTCATTAATAATCCATTTTATACCTGAAACCTGAATTATAATTTTTTTATGAAAACATTGCTGTGATTTGTAATTTATTAAACTTGCATCAATTCGAGGCAAGAAGAGCTAAAACAAATTTTTTTAAAAGCTATAAATGGGGTTTTGGCCTAAGAGCACCTATCTAAGGGATTTTTCTCCAGATATTACCACTGTTTTTGAATATTTCTTTTTCTGTTTTAAGTCTAATGCAAATTTTGTGTTGTTTTAACCTTTCCATAGTTACTTTATTTTTTGAAATAGAAGCAATATTTCTCAATTTATAGACAATTTAATTAATTGAAATTAAATTGTGAAGCTTGTGAGAAAGTTATTGCTATATTTTATATATTTAAATGTTTATTTTGATTTGTTAAATAGAATTTTGAAAAATTGAAATCATTCGGTGGACGTGGTTGAAAGATATAATCCATTAAGTTTGCCAAAAGAAGAATCAATTTACCAGTTTTTGATATATTTCCTTAAAAGCGCATTTTTACTTGCAATACTACTATATGGCGCGTTATGCATTCGTAAACAGAATTGAAAACGAGATTTTAAACAGACTTGTCGTTACGATGATATGGAAGACGACATTTACATTTTTTAAGTAAAATTTACCGTGGGTAGGATATGGAACCATTTTCCAAAAAATGGTAATTAATCGTATTTCATCCTCTTAAACATTTTTCTCTCATAATATCCATGTCTTTATACACCCGTATTTTAGGCCCCGCAGTCTTTTGAACATAAGAGCAAGTACGTGTGACCTATTCCCGCATTTTATTTATTTTAACCGGAAGAGATGTATCGAGGAAATTGGTTTTCACCAATTTACCGCTTAACCGATTTAAAAGATGTTACACATAAGAAACAAAATTAAATTTAATTAGTTAAAGGAAATTAAAACAAATTAAAAACTAAAAACTATTAATCTAATCTAATCTTAAGGTATCCAAAGAGGCTTTGAATAAAAAAATGCATACGCTGAGAACCCAGTTCCAGAAGGAGCTGTAGAAGGGGGATAGCAGCAAATGGGAGCATTTTAAAGCCCTGTCGTTCCTCTGGGATCATATTCATCCTCGGGTGGTGACCTCAACCCCATCCGAAGTTGAAAGAGTAAGTGCCAAAAATATTTAAATTTATGTTAACTATGTCTTTAATAAAAGTTTTTTTTCTAGGATGAAAGCATTTTTTTGGAGGATGTGGACGAAACTGATGTCCACGCCTCAGGCGGGGAGGCCAGTGGGAGTGGGGAGGTAACTGCCCACTCGAGTGGCACCCAGGTTTTAGCAGAGGGGGAGGCTGAAGACCGGTGGGAGCTTTTCGGAGGTTCGTTGCCTCCCAAATAAGGGCGTTTAAATTGGAGCGGTCCAAGAAGTTCGCCCAAACAAATATTTTAAAAATATTAATAGAATCGACAGAAATGGGCGATTAAAAAAAAATAATTTATTTAAAAATGAGCTTCGTCTTTTTTGGTAATTTATATTGTATTGTTGAATACAGTAAATGGGAGCATTTCAGAGCTCTACTGTATCCAAAGAGGCTATGAATAAAAAAATTCATACGCTGAGAACCCAGTTCCAGACCGAGCTGAAGAAGGGGGACAGCAAATGGGAGCATTTTAAAGCCCTGTCGTTCCTCTGGGATCATATTCATCCTCGGGTGGTGACCTCAACCCCATCCGAAGTTGAAAGAGTAAGTGCCAAAAATAATTAAATTTATGTTAACTATGTCTTTAATAAAAGTTTTTTTTCTAGGATGAAAGCATTTTTTTGGAGGATGTGGACGAAACTGATGTCCACGCCTCAGGCGGGGAGGCCAGTGGGAGTGGGGAGGTACCTGCCCACTCGAGTGGCACCCAGGGGGAGGCTGAAGACCAGTGGGAGGTGTTTGGGAGGTTCGTTGCCTCCCATATAAAGGCACTAAAATTGACGGAGGCCAAGAAGTTTGCCAAAACAAACATTCTTAAAATATTAATAGAATCCACTAATATGGACGAATGATATAATAATAATAATAATTTAAAAATGAGCCTCGTCTTTTTTTTGTAATTGTTTTTATTGGTTTAGATGTAGCTGATATAATGTATAGGAATACGAATCTATCCAAAATAATTAAAGGTCTCATGGAAAATATATATATTTGCTCTGGGTCTAAATGGTGTGATGTTTAATGCAGGAAAAATCGGTAAGTGAAGACTACCGCTGAAGTCACCCGTGTAAATGGTATATGGAAGTGAAAAGACCTGTGGAATTGAGACGCAGCGCGCAGGTGGTGTCTGCGGATTCAGGTGCAAGTGAGACGCAGGTGCCTGCGGAGGCTGAAGAATCCGTATCAGACGAATGGGATGCACTTGGAAGACTTACAGCTTCCAATCCAAATTTAAACAATTAAAGCTTGAGAGTTACAAAAAGCGCCTAAGAAAATAAAATATTAAGTTCTTTTACTGAAGACGACGATTTTCGTCATCAAGGTTGAGGTTTTCGCTTTTCAATAAATTTGATATAAAATGATTTCATTTTCATTTAGAAATGATCTTCATCTGTTTTATTATTGATTTTTTATTAATATTTAGATGAGATTTGTATAGGAATTAATTACAAGTAAATTATAGGTTTACAATGAAAATATAGACTTGATCCGGATCGAAAAGGTGTGTTATATTTGAATATATACGCTTCGCATCGAAACAAAAATACATATGTATGTAGGTACAAGGTACAATTTAAAAAAAAAATAAAAATAGCAAAAAAACATATATTGAGAATAAGCTCTAATTTAAATGCTCTTTAAAGATGGAACTAAATTTTTGTATCTTTTAAATGCATTGCTATTGTGAAAAAATTCTTTTTTCAACTTAATCTCCAAAAGTGAATAGAAAAAGAATTCGATGCTCTTTCCCATTGCAAGTTCCAAATCTTCGAAAGTCCAAAAACTATCGAAATACTTGTCATAGTCTGTCTATTAACTTGTGCAACTTGTTATAGCTTTCATTGAAATTCATCAACATTTTTTCTTCAATTTTGAGGCATTTAGAAAGCCAATTCATTTATTATTTTGATTTTTTAGGTTGTGCACTTTAAATGAATGAATTTATTTTTCAGATTTTAATAAAGAAAGCATTGAGTATATCAAGATTGATGGTGCATTTGGCATAAAGTTGGAACCACTCCTTCTTTAACTGATCAAATAAAAGAAACTTACTTCACTACTTTAACGACACCTGAAAGTATTCTCAATTTGCCCAACACCATATTAAGCTTTAAAAATGGAAATTCGGGAGCGAACCATGAACCTTGCAATTCAGACTAAGCACCACTAAAGGAGTCTGATGATCGAGGTGGCTCTCGTGAAATAGATATAACTCCAGCCTACATACTTGGTGGTAACACACACAAGTTTTTGTTGTTTGTCCAAAATTATTCAATATAAATTGATGTACATATAATTCGCAGCATGAACTGCACTTGTGTGGATTTTCATTGACGCACAAACCCCTATTAATTTATTTTATTTTATTTTATTTTATTTTATTTTATTTTATTTTATTTTATTTTATTTTATTTTATTTTATTTTATTTTATTTTATTTTATTTTATTTTATTTTATTTTATTTTGCTTAATTTTTTTTAATTTTTTTTTATAATTAACGTTCACTCAAGGGGTTATGACTACCCTTAGTATGTTGAACACAGTCTGAGTCTTAGGAAAGTAGGACATTGTTTAAAAGGAGATACCGATGCACATTGGTTTTGAATTACTGAATATCACAATGGGAAGGAAAAATAGAGTAGGATGTGGATAGTTCCACATTCGTGTTGTGCGGCTAAAGAATGAGTCTCTGTACTTGGGAAATTGGGCTCAAGGGTAAACTGATGGGCATTCCTGGAAGCGCGAGTATTACGGTTAAATTGTTTCAAGGGAGGAATGCAAAGGTATTTTACTGGAACATTGTTTATAAAAATAGTGATAAGGAGGGAAAGACATGAAACATTACTACGGTGCTCAAGAGAATCGAATGTTTCCGTTATGTTCCTTTCATCTATCATTTTCAAAGCTTTGTTTTTTGTATACTATCTACAAGGCTTAAGTAGGTTGAAGGAGCACCTACCTAGATATGCGAGTTAGACTCCAACTTTAGACGATTGTAGGCCTTATAAATAACAGCAAGTTCGGAAGGGGAGAAAAACTTCTTGCATCGTCGAAGAAAACCTAAGCACTTCTTGGCAGCGTTCTTGACAACGTCGAATATGTGGTCATTGCACAAAATATGATCTGGGATACACATACCGAGAACTGATAGCTGTTCAGTTTCCTGGAGGCAAGCACCACTCATGGATAGCGGCATTTGGGGTGGGTTTCGCTTAAGCGACAGGAGACAGCATTGAGTTTTGGAAGCATTAAACGGTTTTTGATTCCCCATTGGACAATGCTGTCGAGATCTGAATTTAATGAGCTTATCATACGCTGCCGTTCAAGTTCCACATCCGAAGAACAAGTAATTGAATCATAAAACGAATATGAAAAGTTGAGGGTACTGTTGTCTGCAAAAAAATTCAATGGATTAGAAGTTTCAGACAAAAGATTACTTATGAAAATAAGAAAGAGAGTTGGAGACAAAACGGAGCCCTGGGGCACACCAGCATTTATTTTATGATTATCAGACTTGAAACATCCAATACGACTTGTATTGAGCGGCCTGAAAGGTAATTTCTAATCCAACGAAGAAGAGATTAATCGATACCAAATGCACGTATTTTCAATAAGAGAGCTTGATGCCAAACTCTATCAAATGCTTTTGAAATATCAAGTGCAATAATCTTACTTTTTAAAAAACGATTTAAAGATTTGTTCCACTGTGCGGTGAGATTTTCCATCCAGTAGAGTAGGCCATAAGATAAAGCTTACACAGAGGTTTTTCCAGCGTTGAAGAACACCTCTTCAGAATAATGGGAGGGATACTATCCAAACCAGCGGATTTGTGTAGATGGAGATCTTTCAGGACTCTTGCAACTGCACGAGTGCGAAAGAAGACTCGTCCCATAAACTCGTTAGTGCTCTCAGGTACAGGAGAAGTCATAACACTCTCTGGCAGCGTCGAATTGACAGCAAACTGTGCTGCAAGCAAATTGGCTTTTTCTAGTGAGCTTACATAGGGTAGGGAGTGTCATTAAAGACGAGCGTTGGAACCACGGACGAAGTAGAGTTACGAATGTTTTTTGCAAATGACCAAAAATTCTTACTACCTTTGGGACATTGTAGTATTTTTTGTCGTAATTTTTGGTCATGCAAAATTTGCTCCTTTGGATATGACCGGTGCAGTACTTTCTAGCTTCTTTGAACTTATTCCGATTTTCCTCAGTAGGGTTGGCCTTATAACAACGGAAACTTACTTCTCTGATTTGATAGCCTCTTTACAACTCGAATCAAACCATGAGTTTTCTTTCGGTTTGATAGATTTTATCCTATTCGGAATAAAATTTCTCATCCCGTAAAGAATTAATTTTGTAATCATATCTACACTGGAGTCTACGTCACTATCGAGGAAGCATAGTGACCGACCAGTTAAAGTTCCTGAAGAAATCGTTTAGACTGTCCCAGTTGGCTTTTTCTCGTATTGCCAAACGGTTCTCTTATGGATTTTTCTCTTTAACTGAGGTTTTTTGGCATGAGAAATTTGCAGATATGACACAATGGTTTGATGTGCATAGAGGCGATAATACACTAATAGTGAGTTTATCTTCTTTTTCTTTTTTGTTTTTGTTGGGGTATTTCACTTGTGGATATTGAATTTTAATAGTAAACAGACAGGGACATATGTTTTATTTTAAGAATTAGAAAACTATTGATAACACAACAGGTTCTCGCTTTCACAGCAAAGACGGAGTTGATGTGCATTCGTTCGTATGCAGATCGGCACTATTTTATTTTATTTTATTTTATTTTATTTTATTTTATTTTATTTTATTTTATTTTATTTTATTTTATTTTATTTTATTTTATTCTATTTTATTTTATTTTATTTTATTTTATTTTATTTTATTTTAGTTTATTCAATTGAATTTAATTTAATTTAATTTCATTTAATTTAATTTAACGTAATTTAATTTAATTTAATTTAATTTAATTTAATTTAATTTAATTTAATTTAATTTTATTTTATTTTTATTTTATTTGTTTTTCGCCTTTCATTTTTCACCTCATTAATTTTTGACATGCGAAAATATTTGAATATATTTTTTTTCGCACGGGAACTGTAAACTAGATACTAGACAGACTATAGCTGATTCCACCCCTGAATGGTCAACCGAATTTTTCGAAAATAATACATAGAAGGCTTATCATTTGGTATGCATTGGTGCAAACAATGTTGGCTGATTAAACGAAAATATAGGGATTCACCGACAACTCAAAATTTTGATAACCTGCCAACCACATCAAATATTGAGAGAAATGTTTATGAAATTTCGCGGAACTTGGAATTTCCAACGCATGTTCTTCATTTAACTAGAACTAACCAATATTGCACAATTTTTCCAGTGCACACCGATGAGAGTGATGTTTCATAACCTCATTTCTATCAAAGTTCTTCCGCCTCTGATAGAAGTTCTTAAGTTCTTCAAGCTATGCAAATATCTCAGAAATAAACAATTTTACCTAATGAAGATTTTACTTCCCATTCTTCATTATCTTCTGTATGTGGTAAATAGCCTAACTCCTCTTGCTTAAATTGCCTGCAAAATGACAGAAGAAAGGGATAAAATAAAATTAATTTTCGAATTTATTTAGAAGGTAAACATTAGTTACCTATCTACATTTTTGGTGTAATTTTAGTAAAATAAATTGTATTTTTTATTATTAGAATAAATTTTGCTTTAGTTTTTAAATAAATGTTTATCTAATGCTCCTTTATGTATTAATAATATTACTTATATTCTCTTTTTATGGCCCTTTTGATTTTTTACAGCGGCAATACTGCGCATACGATGGCGCGTAGGAGCAGGGCCGGGTAAGCTATACGTGCAAGAAGTGCAAATGCGCAGAGCGCTGAGCCCAATAGGTGCCTTGAGCAAGCATTAAAAAAGCCACTACCTTGTAACCACTTCTAGGTACCTACCCACTTTTTTAATTTTCATTTCTTTTTAAAAGATCAACACCATTATATAACTACCAGCTTATTCTGAATTTATAAAGACAGATATTATGCATATGTGGTAGAAACATGATAACGCCATTTTATGATTTGCGTCCTTATCAATTATATATGGAGCTAGAGCCTGCTGAAACAGTTTTCTTCAAATGTTAAACACAATTTTTTAAAGAATAAGTTAATAGATATTCAAAATTTGAAGAAATTGGTTCACACGTTTAGGCTCTACCTATATGTAAGGTGGACGTAAAGAGTTATTATATATCTACCAAGCACCACAGATAAATAAGTTGATGTCTACCTTCCTATTCAAATCCAAAGTAAAAAACTACATCACAAAATCTATGCAAAGTACACGATTTTGTTCGCCTCTTGGTGATACCTCGGCCACTTCCGCCTCTTGGAAATACCTCGTTAAAAAAGCTTTGCAGAGTCTACCCCTTGGGTAAGAAGGAAATTATTTTTTCCACCCATAACCGCAAGTGATGAAGCTTGCGTAGGGCGCTAATTCTGCTCGGGCCGGCCCTGCGTAGGAGCAGTGGAGGCCCTATGTCCCGCAAGGGGAAGGTAAAAACGTAAAAGGTCCGAGGACCTAAGTGAGTAAGTAAGTGAGTATGTACGATTTATTGTAATGCCAAAAAATCGTCAATGATTTCAGCAGTCAATCTCTAAACAAAATCAAAACAAAAAGCAAAAATATTTTTAAGTGCAGCTATATAATCTTCTGAGTAAGTTGATAAGACTTTCGTGTTTAAACCTAGTACGCTGCTGATGCGAAACAAAAAATCGCATACAAAAATGACACAACTAAACCATAAACTAAAAATTTAGCTCTACTTTTAATTCTGCAGTACGCTGTTCGATCAGCGAAATTGATAATTGTAGCAGATTATTTGGAGAAGTCTACACTCTTTTATCGCACACAATTAATAACCACAAATTATTGTGCACTAAAAAGCATGACATTTGTGCTTTTTCTTGATTATTTTCGTGGTTTCATTCAATACTGCTTTCTTTCATTACAGCTGCTTGTGATTTTTTTTTTGCATTTGCATTTGTTTAAATCTTTTGTATTTGTGCAACTGTCAATGAATATTTTTCCGATGTATATAAAGTTAGCAGGACACTTTTGGAAATTCATGTTAAAAACTATCCAATCATTAGTTGCTACTTAATTGCGAATTAGTTACGCAAAAAAAAAATTAATTGCTTTTTTGGTTTAAGAAAAAATGGGTGTCCTGTTAACTTCATATGAAGTTAGCAGGACACCCATTTTTTCGCAAACCAGAAATGCAATTAATTTTTTTCTTGCGTAACTAATTCGCAATTAACTAGTTCTCAATAACCAAGTTTTTTCAGCTCGATTATCGCCTTTTTGGAGATAGTTGTCCTGCTAACTTCATATGAAGTTAGAAGGACACCCAATTTTTCGCAAACCAAAAAAGCAATTAATTTTTTTTTGCGTAACTAATTCGCAATTAAGTAGCAACTAATGATAGGATAGTTTTTAACATGAATTTCCAAAAGTGTCCTGCTAACTTTATAGAGATTCAAGATTTTTATTTCAAATAAATTTACATTTTTTCTATAATATAAAATAACATAAAATAAAATAATAAGGCTGTGGCGTTGCCGTCTGCCTGATTGACTTATTAAACTGTCTCTTTATATAATTATATAATACAAAATTTAAAGGCTTCAAGTCCTTTTCAAAGTAACAAAGAAAATCAAATAAACTAATATTGGGGGATTTAAATTACAATATGAATAAAAACTAAAGATATGAAGATTCAAGTTAATTTCTTTTTGATCAAAATTATAAAGCGTTTACAATATAATAATTGACATGCTCATACATATTACGTACATTTTAAACTTTTAGTAATAAAACATAGCGTGGGCTTTGAGTTTAGCTAAAACGAAAATATTTTTACTTATACAAAGAGTATCTTAGACTTTTAGTTTAGTCAAAACAAAAAATAATATTTATATTATCATTACAAATTTGGATTCAAATATCGATTTGTGATTTGTATAAAACAAAACAATAATTTTGGGCTTTTAGTTTAGCTAAAACAAAAATATGATGTGATATGACATTATAGAGATGAAGATGAAACATGACATACTATTTTGACAAATCAATAAATAATTAATTATTTACATTTTTGAAATTTCTTTTTTACATTTACTTGTATTCTGATATTATCATGTTTCTATACGTTGATGCTGTTTCAAGGTAATGATAAAGGTTACTCCAATTTTCACCATTAAGCACTTTGTGTGTTTGTTCCATAGACAGAGTTGATTTCCCCAGATACAGCTTTCTTATTTCTTTGTATATAGGACAAACTGATAAGAAGTGAAAACAATCTTCCTTAGAATTTAAGTTACACAAGGAACACCGCGCATCAGATGATTTTCTATAAGGTGATCCATTCAAATTTAGAGTGTCACTTCTTGCTCTGCAAATAAGGGATATTGCTCTTACGCTGTATTTATCGTTGAAATAGTTTTCTTCAAACTGATACTTAAGCTCTGGGTATAAAATTCTGTCTACTGATGAGATTGATCTTTGTATGCTATCATTTCGTTGAAAAATGTCTATCTCTTCTAATAATTTATAAAGTTGGCTTTTCAGTAAAAGAAGATTTTCACACTGAATATCTAGTTCTACACCACATAATTGAGCCCAGTTTCGCCATTGCTAACTTTATATATACATATTTTTCCGCTTAGTTTTCGTAGTCTTGTTGGAGACCAACTAAAAATTTCGTTTTGCATCAGCAGCGTACTAGGCTTTATGCTGTAAGACTGTAATAAATTAATAAAGAATTTTTAAGAAAACAATTATTAGCTACTGAAAAAAATATTGTAATTTAAACGTTAAATGTTATTTTATTTTTATGAAAATAAATTGGGCTTTCATAATTAAATGATATCAAAGAACCAGAAATAAACAACTTACAAAGTTAAAAAAAAATGTTGTTTGGTAATAAATTGCGGGGAACTGATTGAAAGCAAAAGAAGAAGTTATAGTTCAGGTTAGAGCGGCAAAAAAAATTTAAGAATCCGTTGTAATTTTGCGATTATATACAGAGCCAAGCCAGTTAAATTACTGCAACACAAAAGCGAAAGCGGGAGCATTACCAATAAAGTTTTTAGTCTTAAAATCACACTAAGAACCCATGATTTTCGTCTGCGCTGTGACGGTCACTGTATAACTGTATAGGTACATACATATATATATATATGGCAAGCTATACATTCATAAATAAAACGCACGACTGGGTCGCTCGTACTGGCTCTTATATTCAAGACACTGCGGGTTTAAGAAAAAAAAATGTAGAGAAGCATGAAATACGATATTTAAATTAGCTAAAACAATTCCTTTGACCGTTTTAGGTTAAAAAAAAAAATGGAATTCTTAATTCTTGGTTGAATATGATTGTACAGAAAAAAAGGGTTTAAAATCGTGGGAGAGGTTTTTTTAAAAAATAATTTTATATATATAAAATTCTTAAAATATTTTTAAGGAAAAATTTTGGAAAATAAGTTTAAAGTATATAAAGTATGTATGTGCAGATAAAAAAAAGTTAAAAAAAATTGTCAACCTGTTTTTGAGATATCGAATTTTCAAAAAAAAAATTTGAAACTTTTTTTAAAAATCCAAAAACTTTTTTATAATTTTGATATGCAATATTATTTAATCTTATCTGAAATTTGTATATAAAAAAAATTATCTAAATTCATTTAGCCGATAACGAGAAAATTCAAAATAAAAAATACGTTCTATGACAGGTACTATTAATAGTTGCTAAGAGTAAATTTTTTATAATTTTTGGTAGTAGATCGTACTAATTTTAGTATATGAAAAACTTTAATCAAAATCGTAGGAGTCGTTTTTAAGCAACAAATATTTTCCCTTGCGGTTTTTTTAATTTTGAATGGAAAGTACCGTTATTTTTTCATAAATGCAAATTTTTTTCTAAAAATATTTTGGAGAGTACTTAAAAATTCTTAAGTATCGAGTTCCAAAAAAATCGATCATGTCGTTTTCGAAATATTTGATTTTCCCAAAAAAAAATCAATTTGAAACATTTTTTAAAAATCCAAAAAATATTTTTTCAAAAATTTTGGTACACAAAACTATATATATTTTTTGGAAGCTTCTGAATAAAAAAAATAGTTGAAATCAGTCGTACCGTTTTGAAGAAAATCAAAAATTAAAAAAATTGTTCTTTGGGAGGTACCTTCCATTAATAACCATTTTTGAAAAATGGTTTTCCACCCAAAGGAAGCCTTTACTAAAATAAATGTATTTAATGTTTTTTTAAGAAAAATTGTCGAGCCGTTTTTGAAGAAAATACGATTATATAAGATTGCTGAAAAAAATGTATGGCGGGTACCGTTATTTTTGGTTCTAAAAAAAATGAAAAAACGTGTGGGCATAATCACCAAAAACCACTATGTACCAGGTTTGAAGAAAATCGATGGAGCCGTTTAGGCTGTAGACGAACAGACAATCAGACGGAATTGTGCCACCCACTTTTTTGGTGTTCTCTATCATCGTAATATCATATTTGATTGCTATCTCAAAATTTTTTTCTTGCACGAATCCAAAACTTGCCTTATAGTACCTATATCGCTAGTAAAAATCAATTTATTGGTTGTATGGAATTCGACATAAGTTTTCTTTCGCTTAAAAGAATATAGTTTGAAAATGTCATTCAGAGATATTAAGTAATTGGAAAAGCGAGCTTAGCTAGAGGCTAAATTAAACTAAAAACATTTTAAAAATTTTCGACTTGCTCATAATTTCATTAAAATTGTTAGAGCCACTTCAAAGAATCAAATAAATAATAAAATTGGCATGGCATTGAACTTAATTTGTTTCGAAAAATAAATTTTTAAATAATTTTCTCTTTCCTTCTCCGATAGAATTTAGTCCGAAACGCGTTCTTTAACTTCTATTTATTCACTTCCCAAGCAAAACAGAATTATTAAAAATCTCTAGTTTAAATATAAATTATTTTCGTTTTTTTTGTATTCAAAAATTGCTTTCACCATCGGTACCACCCCGAAGGTTTACAATTTCCTTTTCTCAAAAAAAAAGCGCTGACGCCCTTTTTCTTTTCCAACGCCCCTGGGGCAACATTATCAATTCCTTTGAATTTATTCAAATCACTAAAAATCAATCAATATAAAATATTTGAACCCACCCCCTTAATTTGATCTAGCCGTGCGTGGTTCAAGTGCTACCTCGGGTTGCATTTCCGAATTCGATAATCGTATATCGCTTAGTCTCCTTTGTGTTGACATTCTTGTGACAACCATACCATAATTCGTGTAGTCCTCGAGGTATCGGTCGCGTTTTTTTTTGTGGTTAAATTAATAACTTAGTAGTTAAGTGAATTTCTTTGATTCATTTATGTATTTAAAAAGTGATCAAAGTAATAAAAAAAACTATGTATTAAATTTCATGGAAATCGTTTAAATTTACCACGTGCTAGAGAGCACTTCCAATTTTTCATAGAATATGCATGGTGTTTTCTCAGTCTCTTACTCAAAGTGTAGGTAAAAGTGTTAACGTTGCTGGAAAATCTTTAAACTTGGCACTAAGTACCATAAGAGTATACAAATATATGTTTTTTAAATAACAGTTACTCCATTAAAATATTATTTTATTTATTATTTTATTTATTATCATTTTATTATGTTTTAAGGTTATTTTCTCGTTTTCGCTTTGTTTTGTTGTTAGCGGCCATTCCAAAAATTTCGAAACCAAGCAACTCAATTTCAAATTAAGGAAAAAAATATATTTAAATATGCCAATATTTACAATATATATTAGAGTTAACGAAAAAATTTTAAATATAAAATTTTACTTGTTGTTGTAAAATAGGCAAGTGATCAAAAAAGCTCATACTTTATCTTTCGTATCTGGGCATTTTTCGGCATTTTTGCCGCTATCAGTTCTCTATAAATTGTGATTCAAATGGCGATGTGCAGTTAGGTTTTTATAAGTGTTTTCAATACACTACTTAAATTCGGAACTATTTTTCTGATAGGAGTGCTGTAAAAATAGTATTACGCCTCAAAATGACTTAACATTAAATGTCTTCTCCGTTACCGAAAAATGACTAAAGTTGGTATAAATGGTGAATTATATTAGTGTTTGTAAAATTATTCCGCATACAAAGCAAGACTTGAAAAAGCATTATGGTGGATTTTTCATAGATTTTTAAATCATGTCTTACTGTCTAAAACAGGGTAACGGAGAAGACAAAATTGCACTTTCTCATCCAAATTTCAACGACTCACAGGCACTTTTTTTTTTAAAGTCTGAATTACTTTGATCCCCTTGCTTAAAATGGATCAAGGTAACTAAAAAAAATATGTGTTAAATTTCATTGAAATCGGTTGACGTTTACACGTGCTAGCGAGCACTTGAAGTTTTTCATATAAAAAACATGGTGTTTTGATAGTCTTCTACTCAAAGGGCCCGTAAAAGTGTAAACGTTGAAGGAAAAACTTTAAACTTGGCACATATACTAAATACCATAAGGAGTATACAAATATATTTTTTTTATTTTTGTAAACAACAGTTACTCCATTTAAAATAGCAAGAAATGCACAAAAACAACGATTTTTAATTAAATTTTTTGATGGGGTTAATATCATGCAAAACTATTGAAAATATTTTTTTTTGATACTCCTAACATTATGTGCCAAGTTTAAAGATTTTCCATCAACTTTTACAATTTTGCTGATATTTTGAGTAAAAACTGTGAAAACCCCATGTGTTTTGAATGAAAAATTTCAAGTGCTCGCTAGCACGTGTTAACGTTAACCGATTTCAATGAAATTTTACACATATTTTTCAATTGCCTGAATCACTTTTATCATTGATGAGAATAATTTAAAAATACGAATTACAATATAACTGAACAAAAAAGAAATCTTTAATCGTACGTGTCTTCTCCGTTACCATTAGCTGTCTTCTCCGTTACCATTTTTCATATTTTTTTCTGTTAGTAAAATGAAACTTGGCATTAAACCAAGGATGGTTTTAGATAAATGTTGGTTTTATGAAAGTGTGCAAAAAAAATCATCTTCATATCTTAATGGACGGCGCAGAATTTTGAACTTCAAGGCAATGGTCGGAAATCTCTAAATCGTACGTGTCTTCTCCGTTACCGTCTATTTTTTTAAATAAACTTACTAAATTTCATAATATTTTGGTAAAACTTCTATGTCGTGTACTTTGTGATGAATTCTTAAAATCCACTGAGTTTCATAAGAAAATATTAATTTCTTAACAAGAAAAATCTTACTACAAGCGTCCGATTGTCTTCTCCGTTACTTTGGAATGGCCGTTAGGTAGGTATATAACTTTTTTAGGTTTTAGGTTCCCGTTTCAGTTAACTGGCTCTATTAGAGTAAGATCCCAGGGCCGCCAGACATACTTCACACACGTACGTGAATGCACACTAGGGTAGGTATGAACGAATGGATAATACGAACCTTGAACCCGGGTGCGTTTCGGAGGTATTAAGTGCTAGAAGTGCATAAAATTGATGCAAAATTACGTTAATTTATCAAAGCTGGTTTTTTGATATGTTTTAAAAAAGTTATGATAAACTTATTTTGAAACTTATCAAACACCTACATGGAGGCACAATGTCAGCCAGACACCTTTTAAGGTGCAAAAAAAAATCGTGAAATTTTAATTATAATATCAAAGCTGAATTTTATATACGTTCTTCGGGAAACTGTTACAATATATTTCCTAAGCTGCCAGACACTTACAGAGGGACCAAATGTCAGCCAGACACCGTTGACGTTTTCAAACAAATATTTTATTTAACGTTTTAGTGTCAAAGCAAACGTTTCATGCACTTCGGAAAACTATTTCACAATATTTATCAAGCAACCAGACACCTACAATGGGGCTTTACATTCACTGGACACCCCAAAGTTGTCAAATTAATCGTATATTTTACATAATATCAAAGTTAAGTTTTATATGGTATAATATGTTCCTTTGGCAGCTTGGGAAATATGTTGTAACAGTTTCCCGAAGAACATTATATTAAATTGAACTTTGATATTATAATGAAAATTTCACGATATTTTTTGGCACCTTAAATGGTGTCTGGCCGACATTGTGCCTCCATATGTAGGTGTTTGGTAAGTTTCAAAATAAGTTTATCATAACTTTTTTTAAAACATATAAAAAAACCAGCTATGATAAATTAACGTAATTTCGCATCAATTTTATGCACTTTTAGCACTTAATACCTCCGAAACGCAGCCGGGTTCAAGGTTCGTATTATCCATTCATTCATTCCTACCCTAGTGTGCATTCACAGACAAAATTCAGCTATGATAAAATGACGTATGTCTGGCGGCCCTGGAATCCTGGTCTATATATTTGCCAATCCATAACGGATTCCAAAAATTTTGCATTTAAACAAAAAATGTTTTCCTTTCTACGGCTCAAGCCTGATTTAACTTTTATCTTGCGTGATGCAGTATGATTAGGGTGACCACCTTTCCCAAAGCCGATTTCGGTACACAACAAAATATTCTTTTTTTAAAACCTAAGTTTAGTTTATTTAATTAGCATTAGGAATATAATAAATGAACGTGCATTGCTTAAATATTGCAGTGGGTGATCAAATTATCATTTTGTGTTTTTATGGTTTAAAAATTAAAAAGTGATAAATTGAAATCTAAGATATCACAAGCAGTTTAGAGATGGACTCCATTTCTCTTTATGGAAATCGATTTTTGTTTTCGAAGTTTTTGAAAGTTTGTGTCTTGAAATTTTTAGTTTTGGATATTCTTAACAAGGTGCTTGGCAAGACAGTGAAATGTTTATTAATTTTCAATATGCTTACATATTTTTAAATTTTTACTTTGGATATAAGTATGAGGCAAGTTTTGCATTCAATGCAAACAAATATTTTGAGATAACAATCAAACATGACATTACGATGATAGAGAACACGGAAAAGTGGGTTGCACAATTCTGTCTGTTTGTATCTGGATATTTAGAGCCTAAACGAAAAGTGCAATTTTCTTCCAGAGTGGAAATTGAATTTTTTTTTTTAACTTTAAAAATAACGGTACTTGCCATACAACCGTTAAGGAAAAGCTAATTTAAATCAATTTTTTTTTTGAAAATTCAATGAATTATTTTGAAATTTCAGTTTTAAATGTATATTAAGGCGCCAGTTATAGCTATCATTGAAAATTTTAATAATTGATTTTGAGACGTTTAGGAGGCAAAATCATTTATTATTTTGATGGACGATCAAAGTTCAAGACTTGATTAATATTTCTAGTCAAACAAATTGTTCAAATAGGCCTAACTTTCCACATAAAAAGACTTTTTTTATTTCAATGACTGAACTACCTTACCAATGATCATTGAAAAATCAAAATTCAATTTTTGTGGAAAGTTGGGCCTATTTGAAATTTTTTTGACTAGAAATATTAGTTAAGTCTTGAGCTTTAATCGTTCATCAAAATGAATGATTTTGCTTCCTAAACGTGTCAAAATTGATCATTAAAGTTTTCAATGATGAGTTTCAATGATAGCTATAACTGGCACCTAATACTAGCCTTTAGGCTAGGACCGCACTTACGATTTTCAGTCGGTGTGATTAAAAAATCGGTGTCGCAACAAATAATTGTCATGCACTCACTTGCGACTATCTATCGCGCGATTTTTTAGTCGCAAGAAATAGAACATAAAGCTTTTAATGTGAATGCACGCACATGCGTCTATTTAATTTTGCGACAGAAAAAACGCTCAAAAAATAGATCTGGTTCCAGTTTTTTAATCGCTGCGATTTTAAAGTCGCGTATGTGTGCATTCACATTTAAAACCATGTGTCTCATTTCTTGCGGCTAAATAATCGTACGTTTGAAAATCGCAAGTGCGTGTATAATTTTTTCTATTTGCGACTACGATTTTTTAGTCGTGCTATTTTAAATCGCACAACCATCTAAGTCCATTTGTTTCATTTTAACTTTCGACAATCGCATCGCCAGAAAAATGGAACAAATTTACGACTTTTAATCGTAGTGATTCCTAGGTCGCATGTGCGTTCATTCTAATTAAAATTCATGTATTATATTTCAGGCGACTAAACAGTCGCGCGATTGAAATCGCAAGTGCGGTCCTAGCCTTTACCCGTGGCTTCAATCGCGCTAGTGATTATGTCAACCGATTGATCGATCAATTCAGAAATCATTAACGAAAAAAACTCTTAATTTTTTTTATTTCAGGTTAATGGTTAATACAGATAGAAATAAAATTATTACAAAAAGAAAAATATTTACTGCAGAGTAATAGATTCTGCCTATCTGCGAATTGAATAACCCACTTTTATTTAGTCCAATAGCTGGCAGCAAATTTTTTGGGTGAACGCATTGCCAAAATATGAGATTAAGAATCAGCAGGTGAATGCATATTAATGTCAAATTAAAAAATGTCTGGCAGGATTTTTCGACACCCGTGTTGGGGACGCCCCACAGGGTGTTGAAAATAAAGCTTTTTCCCAATTTTTGTGACAGGGTTTCAACCACATCAATTCATTTTCAAAAAACCAGGGGGTCATTCCGTAATATTTTAAAACAATAATCATTAAAATCGATTATCTTTAACGTTATCGTCTACAATTTGCTTCACGTAACTCAATCACTATCGTCTCGTCTATCGTTTTTTTTTTTTTAATGAACAAAATGAATTTGGAAAATTAAATTTTGCTATCAAAACTAAAAATCCTTGTCGTTTTATTTAAACTGTCACATTATTTTAAAAATTTAATTGCAATATCATCCGGTAAAGTATGTATTTGCGGATAAATTGATTCTTACGATGCATAACAATATAGCAAAAAGTCGTGAAAGCAACTGGTCCATCAGAGTGTCCACTAAAAAATACGACTTTGGCTTATACAAGCGGCCCAGTGTGAGTAGTTGAGTACGAATATGAAGATACAAAAAATATTCGATAGAATATACAGCTTGAGATATGTTTTTGCAACAAGAAAGTGCCTTTAATAACGGTGCGTGTTTTTAAGGGTTGACATAGCCTCTCCTCTCAACCTCTACGATTACGATTTCCAATTCTTTTGTTATTTAAAAAGTGCAAAATTGTCAAAAGATGTATGATGTCCATCGAAATTTGTTTATGGAATATTAGGGGTGTCGGAATCTGTTTTTATTTTTTATTTTCCAAATGGGTATGGTGGATGTTGTAAAGGGTTTAGAAAGACGAAATTTTTGTTCTGGGACTTTTTCCAAAATTTTGAGACCACGCGGCTTTTTTTAGGTAAAAAACAACACAAGTCGAAAATGTGGCCAGGAAAACCAATTAAATTTGTGTCGATAAGTGCTCAAATTTACTTATAATATTTTATTTTGGCTTTCTTTTTTCATTTGTATTGGCCGATCATCAATTTAAATATGCTGTATAGTGTTAAGAAAGCAAGTTTCAACCAATTCGGGTATTCCATTTAGAGAAAATAATCTAAGACATCTAGAAAATCGATCTATTTTTCGGGGGGATTAAATGAAAAAATTTTTGTATGATATTTTGACAAGCAGATTTTAATGCTTTTTTCTTAGCAACAGTTTACAAAAGCTAAAAAAAAATCATCATTTGTTATTGTGACCTCATATAATATTGGTTTTTCAGACCGCTTTTTCGAATTGAGGTTTTTTAACCTAAAAACGGCCGCGGGGTCTCAATATTCTATTTTGCCAAATACTTCTAAATTATAGATTAAAATTAGCTTGTATTAAGCCGAATAAATGGGGGTTTTGCCCCCACAAAAATTTAAATTAAATTGACGATTATTGACTTACGTAAAACAAATAATTCATCACCAAAACGAGATCGCCAAGACGATATCTACTACTTAACGTTATCGTCTAAACGATATCGTCTGGCGATAATCGAATTACGGAATGACCCCCCAGATCAAAAAGTTAAAGTGAAAAATTACAGATCATAATTTAACTTTTAGTATAAATGGATTGAAGTGGTTGTAGGTACCCTAGACACAAACATTTTAATAGCGCTATTTTCAACCCTCGTTCTTAACACAGGGGTCAAAAAATCCTTCCACACTTTTGCATTCGATATCAAAGATGCATATGACCCTTCAAGCCGTCATATTTGCTTTTTTGGCTAGGCGTTCACCTGCAGAACTTTCTACCGGTTCTAAGGATGCTGCTGTATACTACTACTACATGTTGTTGTGTGTCCTTCCATTTGGTGATAACATACAAATTCAGGGCACTAGGCACACGTGAATATTATATATACATACATACATACATACATACATACATACATACATATATACATACATACATATTCATACCTGGCTATGTGAAAATCAAAACTTTCTTTGAGAAAGTGTCTCATCACCCCTCAAGGCAGTCTCTTTAATTGGGTATCAATAGATTTTTTTTTATCGAGCAATTTGTATTGCCCAAGCTTGCTCCTGTTCCATTTAAACCAACTTTTGTGAAGCATATTAAATATGTAGTATAAAACCTCAAAATAATAAAAAAAAACTATCGAGCAAATGCAGCACCAAAATTGATTGATTTTTTTTTTTCAAATTTAATTGATATTTTTTTTGTTTCCTATAAAATGAAGTATGAAAAACAGAAATGATTTATCCTCTTGCGAGGAACTGAAAAATCCTCTAAGAGTAAACTTGTCATGAATAAGTGCTGCTCATTTAGCCGTTTGGACACGGCAAAAAATTGTAGGTCCCCTCCATTCCTGCCAACAACACGCACACAGGAATGGTTGTGAGTTGTTAGTCACTAGGCCCTGGTTCTCCACGCGCTGTTGTCCCACCCAATTTTTTTTTTTTTTATGAAATGAAGTTTTTTTGGTGCCAAATATTTGTTTCTTTTTTTGTCTCATGTGGGTAGAAAAAAGTATCCTATTGACGTTTCTAGACTCCCATATATCTCTATATAATAATTCATTACAAGTTATCTATCGGTCTATTTATACAAATATAAAGGCCGATTAAAATGGTTTTTTATACTTTTTCTATAATTATTACTTGAATATTTTTAAAGTTCTTTTGTTCCACCCAACTTGAACATAGGAGCAAGTACATACGTGCGATCTAGTCGTGCATTTAATTTTTAAGCAATTTAACATCATCATATTTTTCGCAAACACGGCTCCACAACTTTTCATTTTCCAAAATATGGTTATTAATGGTATAATATAGTATTTCAAGCTCTTAAACATTTTTTTCTCATAATATCCAAGTCTTTATACACACGTTTTTTAAGCCCCACAGCCTTTTGTACATAAGAGCAAGTACGTGTGACCTATTCTAGCATTTTATTTATTTTAACCGGAAGAAATGTTTCAAGGAAATTGGTTTTCACCAGATTGAAAAGATGATACACATAAAAAAAAAAATATAAAAGTAGTTTAAGGAAATTAAAACAAATTAAAAACTAAAAACTATTAATCTAATCTAATCTTAAGGTATCCAAAGAGGCTATGAATAAAAAAATTCATACGCTGAGAACCCAGTTCCAGACCGAGCTGAAGAAGGGGGACAGCAAATAGGAGCATTTTAAAGCCCTGTCCTTCCTCAAAGAATGCATTCATTCTCGGGTGGTGACCTCAACCCCAACCGAAGTTGAAAGAGTGAGTGCCAAAAATACTTAAATTTATGTTAATTATGTCTTTAATAAAAGTTATATTTCTAGGATGAAAGCATTTTTTATGAGGATGAGGACGAAACCGATGTCCACACCTTAGGCGGGGAGGCCAGTGGGAGTGGGGAGGTACCTGCCCACTCGAGTGGCACCCAGGGGGAGGCTGAAGACCAGTGGGAGGTGTTTGGGAGGTTCGTTGCCTCCCATATAAGGGCACTAAAATTGACGGAGGCCAAGAAGTTTTCCAAAACAAACATACTTAAAATATTAATAGAATCCACTAATATGGACGAATGATAAAATAATAATAATTTAAAAATGAGCTTCATCTTTTTTTTGTAATTGTTTTTTATTGGTTTGGATGTAGCTGATATTATGTATAGGAATATGAATCTATCCAAAATATTTAAAGGTCTCATGGAAAATATATATATTTGCTCTGGGTCTAAAAGGTGTGATGTTTAATGCAGGAAAAATCGGTAAGTGAAGACTACCGCTGAAGTCACCCGTGTAAATGGTATATGGAAGTGAAAAGACCTGTGGCTGAAGAATCCGTATTAGACGAATGGGAAGCACTTGGAAGACTTATTATAGCTTCCAATCCAAACTTAAACAGCTAAAGTATTAAGGGCTTAAACTGAAGATGACGATGTTCGTCATCAAGGAAGAGGTTGTCGCTTTTCAATAAATTTGAAATAAATAGATTTCATAATTGAATATGAATATGAACTTTTAACTTTGAATTATAAATAGATTTCATTCATTTAAAAATGAGCTTCGTCTATTTCTTATTTATATTTACCTATACATACTTGGTTCAGGAGAGTTGTAGGATAACCAATAGATGAGATTTTTATAGGAATTAATAACAAGTAAATTATAGTTATACAATGAAAATATAGACTTGCTTGACTTGACTCAAATGGCTGACGGACTTCAATGCAACGTCAAACTCAAAAACTACCTGAATTTTAATTTCCCGTGTCCAAAAATACATTAAATTGTCTCTAAATTATTATTTAAATTCTTATCTTTAATCGGTTTTCTATTGGTCTGTACATTTTAGCTATTTTCTTGTATTCGCATTTTTATAAGTGAATGATCATAGTACAATGCAAATGAAATGAAACACAACTCCATTTTAGATTGTGATGCTTTTATTTTCTGTATCCAGAAATTCTCTAAGTAAACTTGTATATTCCTTTATTAAATTCGGTCTTTATACAGGTACATTCATTATTCTTCTAACTTTGGAAGCTGAAACAGAAGAGCAAGTATATGTGCAATCCAGTTGTGCATTTTTTTTTTTTTTTGTGTAAGTTGTTCTTAAAACAATAAACAATAAGTTTTTTCATTAATATTTATACTATTTATTTACAAATTTATATTTTAAAAATGAAAAGAGCCAGCAGAGTCACTAGGCAAAGCTCAGAATGGAGCAGCGAAAAAACTGCCTTATTTATAAAGATGTACGAGGCCCAAGAGTGCCTTTGGAACACGACCCACCAGTCGTACAATAAGAAGGATGTTAGAGCTGTGGCTATTTACTTACAGATTTATATTTTAAAAATGAAAAGGGCCAGCAGAGTCACTAGGCAAAGCTCAGAATGGAGCAGCGAAAAAACTGCCTTATTTATAAAGATGTACGAGGCCCAAGAGTGCCTTTGGAACACGACCCACCAGTCGTACAATAAGAAGGATGTTAGAGCTGTGGCTATTTACTTACAGATTTATATTTTAAAAATGAAAAGGGCCAGCAGAGTCACTAGGCAAAGCTCAGAATGGAGCAGCGAAAAAACTGCCTCATTAATAAACATGTACGAGACCCAAGAGTGCCTTTGGAACACGACCCACACGAGTCGAACAAGAACAAGTATGTGAGAGCTTTACTTACAGATTTATATTTTAAAAATGAAAAGAGCCAGCAGAATCACTAGGCAAAGCTTAAAATGGAGCAGCGAAAAAACTGCCTTATTAATAAACATTTATACGAGACCCAAGAGTGCCTTTGGAACACGACTCACGAGTCGTACAAAAACAAGGATGTAAGAGCTGTGGTCATTCAGGAGATTTGTTTGGCAATGGAGGTATGTAAAGAAACAACACGATATTTTGAAAAATCAAGCGTTTAAGTCCCGGAGTATTTTCGCAAAACGTCTCTTTATATCGAATAAAAGCATAAATTAAGAAATTTTGGCGCTTTTTTCATTAATAATCCATTTTATACCTGAAGAGGCAAGAAGAGCTAAAACTAATTTTTTTAAAAGCTATAAATGGGGTTTTGGCCTAAGAGTATCTAAGGGATTTTTCTCCAGATATTACCACTGTTTTTGAATATTTCTTTTTCTGTTTTAAGTCTAATGCAAATTTTGTGTTGTTTTAACCTTTCCATAGTTACTTTATTTTTTGAAATAGAAGCAATATTTCTCAATTTATAGACAGTTTAATTAATTGAAATTAAATTGTGAAGCTTGTGAGAAAGTTATTGCTATATTTTATATATTTAAATGTTTATTTTAATTTGTTAAATAGAATTTTGAAAAATTGAAATCATTCGGTGGACGTGGTTGAAAGATATAATCCATTAAGTTTGCCAAAAGAAGAATCAATTTACCAGTTTTTGATATATTTCCTTAAAAGCGCATTTTTACTTGCAATACTACTATATGGCACGTTATGCATTCGTAAACAGAATTGAAAACGAGATTTTAAACAGACTTGTCGTTACGATGATATGGAAGACGACATTTACATTTTTAAGTAAAATTTACCGTGGGTAGGATATGGAACCATTTTCCAAAAAATGGATTTTTCTCTCATAATATCCATGTCTTTATACACACGTATTTTAGGCCCCGCAGTCTTTTGAACATAAGAGCAAGTACGTGTGACCTATTCTAGCATTTTATTTATTTTAACCAGAAGAAATGTTTCAAGGAAATTGGTTTTCACCAGTTTACCGCTTAACCGATTGAAAAGATGTTACACATAAAAAAAAAATATTAAAGTAGTTTAAGGAAATTAAAACAAATTAAAAACTAAAAACTATTAATCTAATCTAATCTTAAGGTATCCAAAGAGGCTATGAATAAAAAAATTCATACACTAAGGACTCAGTTACAGACCGAGCTGAAGAAGGGGGACAGCAGCAAATGGGAGCATTTTAGAGCCCTGTCGTTCCTCACAGAATGCATTCATTCTCGGTTATTGACCTCAACCCCATCCACAGTTGAAAGAGTAAGTGCCAAAAATACTTAAATTTGTGTTAACTATGTCTTTAATAAAAGTTTTTTTTTCTAGGATGAAAGCATTTTTTATGAGGATGTGGACGAAACTGATGTCCACGCCTCAGGCGGGGAGGCCAGTGGGAGTGGGGAGGTACCAGCCCACTCGAGTGGCACCCAGGTTTTAGCAGAGGGGGAGGCTGAAGACCGGTGGGGGCTTTTCGGAGGTTCGTTGACTCCCATATAAGGGCGCTTAAATTGGAGCGGTCCAAGAAGTTCGCCCAAACAAATATTTTAAAAATATTAATAGAATCGACAGAAATTAAAATTAAAAAAAAATAATTTATTTAAAAATGAGCTTCGTCTTTTTTTGTAATTTATATTGTATTGTTGAATACAGTAAATGGGAGCATTTCAGAGCTCTACTGTATCCAAAGAGGCGTTAAATAAAAAAAATATATACCCTAAGAACGCAGTTTTAGGCCGAGCTTAAAAAGGGGGACAGTAAATGGTAGCATTTTAGAGCCCTGTTGTTCCTAAGAGAATGCATTCATTCTCGGGCGGTGACCTCAACCCCATCCGAAGATGAAACAGTAAGTGCCAAAAATATTTTAATTTATGTCAACTATGTCTTTAATAAAAGTTTTATTTCTAGGATGAATGCATTTTTTATGAGGATGTGGACGAAACTGATGTCCACGCCTCAGGCGGGGAGGCCATCAGTGGGAGTGGGGAGGTACCTTCCCACTCGAGTGGCACCCAGGGGGAGGCTGAAGACCAGTGGGAGGTGTTTGGGAGGTTCATTGCCTCCCATATAAGGGCACTAAAGTTGACGGAGGCCAAGAAGTTTGCCCAAACAAACATTCTAAAAATATTAATTGAATCCACTAATATGGACGAAGGATAAAATAATAATAATTTAAAAATGAGCTTCGTCTATTTTTGTAATTGTTTTTTATTGGTTTAGATGTAGCTGATATAATGTATAGGAAAAGGAATCTATCGAAAATAATTAAAGGTCTCATGGAAACTATATATATTTGCTCTGGGTCTAAATGGTGTGATGTTTAATGCAGGAAAAATCGGTAAGTGATGACAACCACTGAAATCACCCGTGTAAATGGTATATGGAAGTGAAAAGACCTGTGGAATTGAGACGCAGCGCGCAGGTGGTGTCTGCGGATTCAGGTGCAAGTGGGACGCAGGTGCCTGCGGAGGCTGAAAAATCCGTATCAGACGAATGGGATGCACTTGGAAGACTTACAGCTTCCAATCCAAATTTAAACAATTAAAGTTTGAGACTTACAAAAAGCGCCTAAAAAAATAAAATATTAAGTTCTTTTACTGAAGACGACGATTTTCGTCATCAAGGTTGAGGTTTTCGCTTTTCAATAAATTTGATATAAAATGATTTCATTTTCATTTAGAAATGAGCTCCATCTGTTTTATTATTGATTTTTTATTAATATTTAGATGAGATTTTTATAGGAATTAATTACAAGTAAATTATAGGTTTACAATGAAAATATAGACTTGATCCGGATCGAAAAGGTGTGTTATATTTGAATATATACGCTTCGCATCGAAACAAAAATACATAATATGTATGTAGGTACAAGGTACAATTAAAAAAAAAATAAAAATAGCAAAAAAACATATATTGAGAATAAGCTCTAATTTAAATGCTCTTTAAAGATGGAACTAAATTTTAGTATCTTTTAAATGCATTGCTATTGTGAAAAAATTCTTTTTTCAACTTAATCTCCAAAAGTGAATAGAAAAAGAATTCGATGCTCTTTCCCATTGCAAGTTCCAAATCTTCGAAAGTCCAAAAACTATCGAAATACTTGTCATAGTCTGTCTATTAACTTGTGCAACTTGTTATAGCTTTCATTGAAATTCATCAACATTTTTTCTTCAATTTTGAGGCATTTAGAAAGCCAATTCATTTATTATTTTGATTTTTTAGGTTGTGCACTTTAAATGAATGAATTTATTTTTCAGATTTTAATAAAGAAAGCATTGAGTATATCATGATTGATGGTGCATTTGGCATAAAGTTGGAACCACTCCTGCTTTAACTGATCAAATAAAAGAAACTTACTTCACTACTTTAACGACACCTGAAAGTATTCTCAATTTGCCCAACACCATATTAACTTTAAAAATAGAAATTCGGGAGCGAACCATGAACCGTGCAATTCAGACTAAGCACCACTAAAGGAGTCTGATGATCGAGGTGGCTCTCGTGAAATAGATATAACTCCAGCCTACATACTTGGTGGTAACACACACAAGTTTTTGTTGTTTGTCCAAAATTATTCAATATAAATTGATGTTCACATAATTCGCAGCATGAACTGCACTTGTGTGGATTTTCATTGACGCACAAACTCCTATTAATTTATTTCATTTTATTTTATTTTATTGTATTTTATTGTATTTTATTTTATTTTATTTTATTTTATTTTATTTTATTTTATTTTATTTTATTTTATTTTATTTTATTTTATTTTATTTTATTTTATTTTATTTTATTTTATTTTGATTTATTTTATTTTATTTTATTTTATTTTATTTTATTTTATTTCATTTCATTTCATTTCATTTCATTTCATTTCATTTTATTTTATTTTATTTTATTTTATTTTATTTTATTTTATTTTATTTTATTTTATTTTATTTTATTTTATTTTATTTTATTTTATTTTATTTTATTTTATTTTATTTTATTTTATTTTATTTTATTTTATTTTATTTTATTTTATTTTATTTTATTTTATTTTATTTTATTTTGATTTATTTTATTTTATTTTATTTTATTTTATTTTATTTTATTTTATTTCATTTCATTTCATTTCATTTCATTTCATTTCATTTCATTTCATTTCATTTCATTTCATTTCATTTCATTTCATTTCATTTCATTTCATTTCATTTCATTTCATTTCATTTCATTTCATTTCATTTCATTTTATTTTATTTTATTTTATTTTATTTTATTTTATTTTATTTTATTTTATTTTATTTTATTTTATTTTATTTTATTTTATTTTATTTTATTTTATTTTATTTTATTTTATTTTATTTTATTTTATTTTATTTTATTTTATTTTATTTTATTTTATTTTATTTTATTTTATTTTATTTTATTTTATTTTATTTTATTTTGATTTATTTTATTTTATTTTATTTTATTTTATTTTATTTCATTTCATTTCATTTCATTTCATTTCATTTCATTTTATTTTATTTTATTTTATTTTATTTTATTTTATTTTATTTTATTTTATTTTATTTTATTTTATTTTATTTTATTTTATTTTATTTTATTTTATTTTATTTTATTTTATTTTATTTTATTTTATTTTATTTCATTTCATTTCATTTTATTTTATTTTATTTTGCTTAATTTTTTTTAATTTTTTTTTATAATTAACGTTCACTCAAGGGGTTATGACTACCCTTAGTATGTTGAACACAGTCTGAGTCTTAGGAAAGTAGGACATTGTTTAAAAGGAGATACCGATGCACATTGGTTTTGAATTACTGAATATCACAATGGGAAGGAAAAATAGAGTAGGATGTGGATAGTTCCACATTCGTGTTGTGCGGCTAAAGAATGAGTCTCTGTACTTGACGGTACGCCCGAAATTGGGATCAAGGGTAAACTGATGGGCATTCCTGGAAGCGCGAGTATTACGGTTAAATTATTTCAAGGGAGGAATGAAAAGGTATTTTACTGGAACATTGTTTATAAAAATAGTGATAAGGAGGAAAAGACATGAAACATTACTACGGTGCTCAAGAGAATCGAATGTTTCCGTTATGTTCCTTTCATCTATCATTTTCAAAGCTTTGTTTTTTGTATACTATCTACAAGGCTTAAGTAGGTTGAAGGAGCACCTACCTAGATATGCGAGTTAGACTCCAACTTTAGACGATTGTAGGCCTTATAAATAACAGCAAGTTCGGAAGGGGAGAAAAACTTCTTGCATCGTCGAAGAAAACCTAAGCACTTGGCAGCGTTCTTGACAACGTCGAATATGTGGTCATTGCACAAAATATGATCTGGGATATACATACCGAGAACTGATAGCTGTTCAGTTTCCTGGAGGCAAGCACCACTCATGGATAGCGGCATTTGGGGTGGGTTTCTCTTAAGCGACAGGAGACAGCATTGAGTTTTGGAAGCATTAAACGGTTTTTGATTCCCCATTGGACAATGCTGTCGAGATCTGAATTTAATGAGCTTATCATACGCTGCCGTTCAAGTTCCACATCCGAAGAACAAGTAATTGAATCATAAAACGAATATGAAAAGTTGAGGGTACTGTTGTCTGCAAAAAAATTCAATGGATTAGAAGTTTCAGACAAAAGATTACTTATGAAAATAAGAAAGAGAGTTGGAGACAAAACGGAGCCCTGGGGCACACCAGCATTTATTTTATGATTATCAGACTTGAAACATCCAATACGACTTGTATTGAGCGGCCTGAAAGGTAATTTCTAATCCAACGAAGAAGAGATTAATCGATACCAAATGCACGTATTTTCAATAAGAGAGCTTGATGCCAAACTCTATCAAATGCTTTTGAAATATCAAGTGCAATAATCTTACTTTTTAAAAAACGATTTAAAGATTTGTTCCACTGTGCGGTGAGATTTTCCATCCAGTAGAGTAGGCCATAAGATAAAGCTTACACAGAGGTTTTTCCAGCGTTGAAGAACACCTCTTCAGAATAATGGGAGGGATACTATCCAAACCAGCGGATTTGTGTAGATGGAGATCTTTCAGGACTCTTGCAACTGCACGAGTGCGAAAGAAGACTCGTCCCATAAACTCGTTAGTGCTCTCAGGTACAGGAGAAGTCATAACACTCTCTGGCAGCGTCGAATTGACAGCAAACTGTGCTGCAAGCAAATTGGCTTTTTCTAGTGAGCTTACATAGGGTAGGGAGTGTCATTAAAGACGAGCGTTGGAACCACGGACGAAGTAGAGTTACGAATGTTTTTTGCAAATGACCAAAAATTCTTACTACCTTTGGGACATTGTAGTATTTTTGTCGTAATTTTTGGTCATGCAAAAATTTGCTCCTTTGGATATGGCCGGTGCAGTACTTTCTAGCTTCTTTGAACTTATTCCGATTTTCCTCAGTAGGGTTGGCCTTATAACAACGGAAACTTACTTCTCTGACCTTGATAGCCTCTTTACAACTCGAATCAAACCATGAGTTTTCTTTCGGTTTGATAGATTTTATCCTATTCGGAATAAAATTTCTCATCCCGTAAAGAATTAATTTTGTAATCATATCTACACTGGAGTCTACGTCACTATCGAGGAAGCATAGTGACCGACCAGTTAAAGTTCCTGAAGAAATCGTTCAGACTGTCCCAGATGGCTTTCTCGTATTGCCAAACGGTTCTCTGATGGATTTTTCTCTTTAACTGAGGTTTTTTGGCATGAGAAATTTGCAGATATGACACAATGGTTTGATGTGCATAGAGGCGATAATACACTAATAGTGTGTTTATCTTGCTTTTTCTTTTTTGTTGTTGTTGGGGTATTTCACTTGTGGATATTGAATTTAAATAGTAAACAGACGGGGACATATGTTTTATTTTAAGAATTAGAAAACTATTGATAACACAACAGGTTCTCGCTTTCACAGCAAAGACGCAGTTGATGTGCATTCGTTCGTATGCAGATCGGCACTATTTTATTTTATTTTATTTTATTTTATTTTATTTTATTTTATTTTAGTTTAGTTTATTCAATTGAATTTAATTTAATTTAATTTAACTTTATTTAATTTAATTTAATTTAATTTAATTTAATTTTATTTTATTTTATTTGTTTTTCGCCTTTCATTTTTCACCCCAATAATTTTTGACATGCGAAAATATTTGAATATATTTTTTGTTTCGCACGGGAACTGTAAACTAGATACTAGACTATAGCGAAAATAATAAACGAAATTATATTGATAATAAATTTATGTTAACATTGCAAAGGTAAAGATAGGTCAAAAGACTTAAAACAAGTTATAGGTGCGCAACAAATTATTCACTTTTTTTTAACTTAAAAATATTGATTTTAATGGTTAAAAATGGGAAGTAAAATATGCTTGATATCTTCTGTATGTGGTAAATAGCCTAACTCCTCTTGCTTAAATTTCTTATTTCTAAGTTTAACGTTTCCTGCTTTTCCAGAACGGTTTTTTGCCTCTACTGAAAAAAAACTAAGATTTTTGAGTGTTGACATTTTTGCACTACATGTGCGAGTTCATTCCTTTAACTTCCCTTTTTCGGAGCGCAGAAAATAAAATGTGAAAAATCCCAGACTTGCAAGTTTTTTACTTTCGTTTTGTATACCTACATAAACATACGTAGTTACTACACGACTAGCTATGCACTCGTAAAAAAATCAGACTGGAGATTTTTTTTCAATACATCTACATCGTAGGAGATGTAAAAATAGAAAATAAAGCGTTTGCTATACAATTTCGTTTCATGGTATATTTATACTAGTACGTCCAGCCCTCAAAAGTCGATCACCAAAATGATGCAATCAATCGATCTTTCGATCATTTTCATTTCACTGAATTTATTTCCGATTCAATTCTATTCATTTGGATTTCTCTGGAATTATATTTCTCCGATTTTAACAAATTCAGTTCAATACTGTACCAAATCCAATTTGATTTAAAATTTTAAAATAATAAAATTTGGATTGATTAAAAAAGCCATAAAAATGACATTTTCGGTTTTTACTGCTCCGGAAAAGGTGTTTTTATTTCAATTGGTTGACATTTGGATCGTAATACACTTTTTATGTGAAAATATAGTTCGGCCCTAATCCACCAAGACATTAAATGTAAAATTCCATTGAAGAATGGCCACGATGTCAACGGCTTGAAAAAACTCTAAAAAATTACAAATTTTTGATGAATTTTTACTGCTTCAAAAAAAGGTGATTTTAAGGCAATTGAGCGACACTTGTATCAAACTATACTTTTCTGTCAAAATATAGTTCACCCCCTTTTTTTCAAGCCATCAACTATCAGATTCCATTGACGGATGGCTACGATGCCGATGGATTAAAAACCCTCAAAAAATCTGAATTTTTGAAAATTTTACTGCTCCGGAAAAAGGTGATTTAAGGGCAATTGGGTGGTATTTGGATCGAAATACACCTTTTCTGTCAAAGTATAGTTCATCTCCCATCTTTCAAGTTATCAACTGTCAAACTCCATAAACGGATGGCTACGATGTCAATGGTTTAAAAAAAATGTAAGAAATCTGAAATTGTTGGTGTATTTTTACTGCTCCGGAAAAAGGTAATTTTAGGGCAATTGGGTGACATTTGAATTAAATACACCTTTTCTGTCAAGATACAGTTCATCTACTCTTTCAAGCCATTAACTGTCAAATTCCATTGATGGATGGCTACAATGTCAATGACGGTGTTAATTTCAGCTTAACGTGAAGCGACTTATTATTATTATATCATAACAAATAAAACAAAAGAAAAACTTTAGGAAATATATCATCTATTATAAAACGACAAAGACGAGTCTTATATATATAAAACAATACTGTCGTGAATTTTAAAGCAAAAATGTCAAGATCTCAAAAAATTAAGTGTTGAGAACAAATACTCGGTCTCGCTCTGGCTTCCGCTCGCACTTATTGTGCGATTTTCTTTTATAGTTTTTTAGTAATTGTGGTGCAATTAGCTAATTAATAAATTTTTGCATTTTGCACTTCTGTGCAAAAAGCCTTTCAATTGATATATAATTTATATGCCTTTGGCTTTTGTAGACCGCGTAAATTGTACCACAAGATTCGTGTTTGACGTTTTATGATATGATTTAAAAAAGTCATCATTACATAAAAAGGACTTCACCTTTTTGGAAAAGATTATGATTTGAAAATTTTGTATGGAAAAATTCTCAAAAAAAAGGCAGTACTTTGTTCATATGTATTAGCAGTTCGGCAGTACAGAGTTTCAAAAAGCCGCAAAAATACTGCAATTGCAATACGTCGACAGCTTGGATTGAAAAACTTAAATGTTATGCACAAAAATATATTGAAAAATAATAACATTTCACTTTTTTGCTAAACCGTTGTTAAAAACGTGCAAAACCAGAAATTCACGACACAAACTTTCAAAAACTTAAAAAAGCTTGCGGTATTTTAGATTCCTTTTTTTTAAATTCTTTTCACTTTCTAATTTTTAAAGCTTAAGTAACTACAAATTTAGATCCAACGGAAAAAATAGGTTTCTAAGGGTTTAAGGATTTAATTTGGTTTCTTTTTTAATACAGAAGCTTCCAAAAAATATAACGGGTAGTTTTTAGCTATTGCGTACCTATCTTAAGCTAAAGTATACAGTTCTTTTGAGAAAAAAATTCTTCAAGGTGAGAAAAAAAATATTTTCGACGAAGAAAAAATTTTCGTGGTGTAAAATTTTTTTTTATTCGTCGTCAGTTTACAGTTTCCAAAAAAAAATCTCAATGAGACTGATCTATGAAAAAACAAACACAAATGCCAAACGCAATTTTTTTCGGAAAAAGAATGTCACTGACATTGTTTTGTACGAAAAAAATTTGTGGTGAATATAAATTTTTTTTTCTTTCACAGTTCATAGTTCGATAAAAAAAATTTAAACATCAAACTAATTTTTTTTCGGAAAAAGTACTCCCATAAGAAATACATGTAGTTTTTTTCGTCAAGGAACTGTATACATAGCTTATACCAAATAAAAAATAAAAAAAAAAGAATTAATTTTTGTTTGCTAAATTCGTGCTCAATGCTCTTAACTACTAATGCCTACATACCTACTCGTAAAAAAATTTATATGGTGTTGGTCGGTGTCCAACAACAATTTTAAGCGGTAAAACACTCATGAGGATGATATGCGTTATTATATCGAATTATTAACTGAAATGCATAATTAAATTACTGCAATTGCATGCAACGCATTGTTCAACAAATAATTCGACTAATTTTTGCAACAAAATATGGAACACACAAGCACCACAACACAACACAGAAAATTCGACACGCGGTGATCTATCGTGACAACCGACAAAAGGACTACTAAAGGAAAATGGCAAAACTCGAGAATAACAATGACCTTTTATTCTATACTATGGCCCTCTCGCTCTTATAACCACCGTATTATTACCTGTTAGTTTCTTTTTTCGATATTATTCAAAATGGAGGAACAAATTAAATATTAGAAGTGCTTCTCACTCTAACTCAGTATATAACAAAACTCCGAAGTAAAGAATAAAAATTAAAGAATAAAAAAAAATAACAAATACACAGACAAAGTTTTAAGTACATAAGAAATTTAAATTTAAAGCAAAAAATGTTTGACATAGCCCCAATTAGCTGTCTTAAGAACATCGCATCATAGATTTCTTTGTAGGCAAATTTATCATGTTTGGCCACTGATAAATTTATCATCGTTACGTTTCATAACTATTTTTAAAATAATTTTTTGCTTTTTGTATAATTAAATTAAATTAATTATTATAACGTTGTTTAAATAAAGAGTTTTTACTTTTAAGCTTAAAATTAATCAATTTCAATAAAACTTACATCGAATATTGAATGTGGTCGTCAACTTAGAAATGATAGATAAAAGTTGTGAAGAACGCAATTACAACAGCGGTGTATACAGCTTCACTCCTTTGGGGGGAGGTTTGTCATACCAAAAACTACCCAAATCAGTAGGTATTAATTAAAAATGTTTTTTTCTTTTTCGATCTTGGGCTTTTCTTGGAATAAAGTTCTGCTGGTCTCACAAATATAACCAATTATTTTTTAGATTTTAAAGCGCTGGGGTCGAAATTTTGGCAAGGTGAAAATTCGTTTTGCAAAATTTAGCTTTTTAAATTCTGCTTCTCAAAATTTTGATCTTCCAAATTCTGTTAACATAATTCTGACAATAATAAAGTTTTTAAAATGTAAAATGGGCGTTCTTGTTTCTTTCTTTATCAATTACCTACCTGGGCCTTGTCTTAAAATTATATTATGAAATAATGTTTTTAGTTAACAGAGTTGGAAAATCATTATTGTTTGCTTATTTTCATTTATGAGTAATTTGAGAAAAAGCAGAATAAACAGTATTTTATTTTCTATAATTTTAAAAAAACAGAATTCTTAAGACCAGAGTTTTTACAAAAACAACTAAAAAAATATATTTCTTAAGGACATGATGTATTCCTTGCAAAACAAAAAAAAAAACGAATTTTGAAGTTCTGAATTTTGAAACCAGAATTTTGTACAATCCCGAATTTATATACAGTCACTCACAAAATTATTCGGAAAAAAGAGTTTTTTTTTTAAACATGAGTTTTTTTGTCTCTTATTATTCTTTGTTCTGTTATTGTTATTTTTCTGTTATCTACATTCCTCATTGTTTCATCTTGTTATATGCTCATTTTAATATGGGAAACAAGAAAATTTAATAGCGCGAGATTCTACCTGCCGTTACTTTTTTTATAATTTCCACAGAGCAAGAAAAATCATTATATAGAATTGATATAGATTAATTCCGAATATTTTTGGGAGTGACCGTATGTGTGCCTCGTGTGAGCCAAAAATATTTTGTATGGATTTTTTTGTGCACGCTTAAAAAAATATGTAGGTTTTGGAGAAGGTATATGTAATCTGGAAATTATATCTCTCATATTTTTCGACGTTCAAAGACAGTTTTTAGCGACAGTTTGCATAATTTTTTTTTCTTATCTGATGTTTCAAAATAATCAATAAATAAAATGCACGACTGGATCGCACGTACTTGCTCTTATGTTCAAGTTGTGTGGGACTTAAGAACTTTAAAAAATATTCAAGTTATTATAGAAAGAGTATAAAAAGCATTTAAATCGTTCTTTTAATTGTATAAACAGTCTGATAAATATTGGTGTTATTGGTGTATTGGTGTTATGGCTGAGGTTTTCCACTCATCTAGAAATACACCCTGCGCTAACGAATTATTAAACTTTCCTTGCAGATTTAAAAATAAAATGCACGACTGAGTCGCACGTACTTGCTCTTATGTTCAAGACACTGCGAGTTTAAGAAAATTGTATATACAAACATGGAAATTATGAGAGAAAAATGTAGAGAAGCATGAAATACGACACTTAAATAAGCTTAAACAACTCTTTTGACAGTTTGAGGTGAAAGAAAAGTATGCCATCTTAATTCATGATGGAATATGATTGTATGGGAAAAAAAATTTTATAATCGTTGGAGCGGTTTTTTTATAAATTAATTTTTTATATATAAAATTCTTAAAACATTTTTAAGAACAAATTTTGGTATGCAGATTTAAACTATATATTTATGTGTATATAAAAACAAAATTTGAAAAAAAAACTGTCAACCCGAATTCGAATTTTCAAAAAAAAAAATTGAAACTTTTTTTAAAAATCCAAAAACTTTTTTTTTGAAAATTTTGATATGCAATATTATTTAATCTTATCTGAAATTTGTATATACAAAAATTCATTTAAATCTGTTAAGCTGATAACGAGAAAACTCAAAATAAAAAAATACGTCCTATGACAGGTACTACTAATAGTTGCTATGTGTAAAATTTTATAATTTTTGATGGTAGATCGTACTAATTTTAGTATATGAAAAATTTTAATCAAAATCGAAGGAGTCGTTTTCAAGCAAAAAAATATTTTCCTTTGCGGTTTTTCCATTTTTGTATGGAAGGTAGGTACCGTTATTTTTTCATAAATGTAAAATTTTTTTCTAAAAATATTTTAGAGAGTACTAAGAAAGTCTTAAATATCGAGTTTCAAGAAAATCTATGATACCGTTTTCGAAATATTTGATTTTCCAAAAAAAAATTTTGAAATATTTTTTAAAAATCCAAAAAATATTTTTTCAAAAATGTTGGTACACAAAACTATTAACATTTTTTGGAAGCTTCTGTATAAAAAAATAATTGAAATCGGTCATACCATTTTGAAGAAAATCCAAAATTAAAAAAATGGTTCCTTGGGAGGTACCATTAATAACCATTTTTGAAAAATGGTTTTCCACCCAAAGAAAGCCTTTACTAAAATAAATTTATTGAATTTTTTTAAAGAAAAGTTGTCGAGCCGTTTTTGAGAAAAATACGATTATGTAAATTTGCCAAAAAAAAATGTATGACAGGTACCGTTATTTTTGGTTCTAAAAAAAAAAATGAAAAAAACGTGTCGGCAGAATCACCAAAAACCACTAAGTACCAAGTTTGAAGAAAATCGATCGAGCCGTTTAGGCTGTAGACGAACAGACAGACAGACAGACAGAATTTTGCCACCCACTTTTTTGGTGTTCTCTATCATCGTAATATCATGTTTGATTGTTATCTCAAAATTTTTTTACTTGCGATATATGTAGGTACTATAGGGCAAGTTTTGGATTCGTGCAAAAAAAAAATTTCGAGATAACAATCAAACATGACATTACGATGATAGAGAACACGAAAAAAGTGGGTGGCAAAATTCTGTCTGTCTGTCTGTCTGTCTGTCTGTCCGTACCTCAACCTACAGCCTAAGCCACTGAAGCGATTTTCTTCAAATTATGAACTTAAGGTAACCCTCCAGAGGGGAAATTGAAATTTTTTTTTAGCTCAAAAAATAACGGTACTTGCCATACAACCGTTAAGGAAAAGCTTATTTATCTCAAGAATGGCTCCAACGATTTTGATAAAAAAAAAATCAGTGTATTATTGTAGATATGGTGTACCTTTAAGTAAGAAAAAAAATCACCAAAAACATTTATTAACGGTACCTGCCATATAACGGTTTTTTTGATTTTTGATTTTCTCATTAACCGCTCATCCGATTTCAATGAAATTTTTTGCACAAAAGCTTTGTTGAAATATAAATAATACTGAATACCAAAATTTTGGAAAAAATAAATTTTGGATTTTTAAAAAAAGATTCAAAATTTTGTTTTGAAAATTCAATATTTCAAAAACGGGTCGATGAATTATTTTGAAATTTCAGTTTTAAATGTACAGTGTTGGACAGAGAATTAGCACACATTAGTGAATCGGATTTTGATAAGGAAAATCTGTATTTTTGCTATGTTCTTTGAACACAATTTATTGAAAATTTTTTAATTCAACCCTGAAAAACTTAAATATATACAAAAAAGAATTCAATAAAATAACAACAACAAAAAAACCCTAAATAAAATTTAATGGTGTAACTTGTAGCGGTCACAGAATTAGCACAAGTACAAAATTAAATAATTTATCACTGAAACCAGTAGTTTTTTTCTAATATTTTGTTGGGTACTCTTTCTGCTTTAACACAGCCTTAAACCGCCGAGGAATACTCGCCTCTAGGTGCTGGCATTGATGGATAGGAAGTGCTGTTCCAGCCATCCCTAATTGCCTCTCAAAATTCTGCTTGATTCATTAGGTTCCTTAGTCCAACCTGATATTCAACTTCGTTCCATAGATTTCTATGGGATTCAGGTCAGGACCCGGCGCAGGCCAAGGCGAAAAATTGATTTGCTGATGAAAAATTCACTGTTTCACCAGCCGGAAAGTGTATTTAGGATCATTATCATGCATGAATGTCCATGATAATGGTAAATTATCGTCTGCAAAGGGCTCCATATGGTTTTCCAAAATGCTCTTGTACTGATGCTGGTCCATTTGCTGCTTTATTTTCGCAATAGGCCCTTATTAAAATCCGATTCACTAATGTGTGCTAATTTTCTGTCCAACACTGTATATTAATATATACTCAAAATTGGCATACCAAATTTTTTTTTGAAAAATGTTACAAAAATTTTATATATAAAAAATTAATTTTTAAGAAAACGGCTCCAACGATTTAAAATTTTTTTTTTTGCATATATTCATATTTTTTCAAGTAATCAAATGGCATACTTTTTTTTGAGCTCTATGTTATTTATCAGGCTGTTTATACTATTAAAAGAACGATTTAAATGCTTTTTATACTTTTTCTATAATTACTTGAATATTTTTTAAAGTTCTGAAGCCCCACACAACTTGAACATAAGAGCAAGTACGTGCGATCCAGTCGTGCATTTTATTTTATATACAATATTACCAAGACTTGTGATTGGTTGATTATTAAGATAATTTTTGAGTTTCGAGCTTTCAAGAATGAAATTGGACTGGATAAAATCATCAAAAAAATCACAGATTTCAAGTCCAACACATATAACTATATCCTTAAATTTCATATATTTATTGGTAGCCAAGAGATTGTCTTTTTCCATTTAAAAACCACCAAAAAGCTTTTGCAATGGTTTTGATTTTGAATTCTAAGCTCCACAAGTGTTGACTATACAAAAACTTTTTTAGGGTTTCGTATTCTAGTCATAAGAGTTAAAAAAGTTATTCCATCCGCCTTTACATAATTCTACTCAAATATTGTTTCATCCTTATTAAAATTAAGTATATCGATAAACAAAAACTTCTATTGAATTTCTAAGGCCTTATGGTGGATAGAGTTATTAAGAATCGGTTCAATTATATCATCAACTGCAGCTTCTAATTCATTACTTATAAATACCAAATCAAGTGTTCATTCATTAGCATTTCGTATACAATTGTTGACAAATATATGAGCACGCGGAATATGACGATTCATTTTAAACTTATTCTTTTTTTTATTGTGACGATTTCCTTCGTATTTTGAACATATGTTCATAATTCTCACGACCGAAATAAGTTTAACCGATCAAAAATATTATTGAAAAGATTTTTGGCACTAGAGTGGATATATCTACCAAAGATGTAACGGGTGATTTTTTAAGAGGTTTAGAACTTTAAAAAAAAAAAAAACACAAAAAATTCGAAAAAATGAATGAAATATTTATTTGAATCGATAGTTTGAACCTTGCAATTTAATGTTTAAAGATAATTTCATGCAAATGTTGACCGCGGCTGCGTCTCAGGTAGCCCCTCCGCTGAGTCCAATTTTGGCATACTCTTTCACACATATCGGCCGGTATCTCACGAATGAATGCATGGATGTTGGCTTCCAGTGCGTCAATCGAAGCGGGCTTGTCCCTATAGACATTAGCCTTGACATACCCCCACAAAAAATAATCTAATGGTGTCAAATCGCACGATCAGGCGGCCAATTGACCGGCCCGAAACGTGAAATTAACTGTTCACCAAACTCGCCTCGCAATTGCGCCATTGTTTCACGTGCTGTGTGGCATGTGGCACCGTCTTGTTGAAACCACATATCATGCAAGTCAAGAACTTCCATTTCGGGCAAAAAAAGTTTGTTATCATCGCTCGGTAGCGTTCACCATTGACAGTAACGCTGCGATTCGCATCATCTTTGAAGAAATATGGCCCAATAATGCCGCCGGCCCATAAACCGCACCAAACAGTGGCTTTTTCGGGATGCATTGGTAGCTGTTGCAATGCTTCTGGCTGATCTTCACTCCAAATGCGGCAATTATGCTTATTTACGTACCCATTCAACCAAAAATGAGCCTCATCGCTGAACACAATTTTTCGATAAAAAAGCGGATCCTCCGAGCACGAATTTTGATAGTAAAATTCAATAATTTGCAAGCGTTGTTCATTTGTAAGACGATCCATGGTTAAATTGCAAACCAAACTGAAGCTGTTTGACAGTGACACAAGGTACTAAACACACGTCAGCTGTCAAAACCAGTGTTGCCAAAACCAAACCAGCTAAAAAATCACCCTTTAGATCTACCAAATGCAGAAATGGTCAAGAACGTCTTTTGATAGATCTTCGTCAAAAATAAATGTATTAATTTCACCAATGAAACCCCAATACTAATGAATGATTGTCAATTTTTACGTTATCATGACACTTTAGCTGAACTACCTAAAAAATGCCATGAAATAGGTAACGGCAGTTTGTCCATCGTTAAAATACGTCATGAATTGGTATCAAATTAATAATATTATTCGATCTATGGCTTGTTAATGTTGGTTGGAGTAAGTAGATACTCTATAAAAATGATGATTAGTGTATTCCCAAGCTATAAATAGAAAATTTTTGAAATTATATGTTAAAATTGAAATTTCATGCCATCCCTATAATTCCTTGCGTAGCTCTCTGCATAAAAAATAGTATTCAATGTTATTCAATTCTACTTCATCATCATCATCAGAGATATAGATTCTGTTTGCCTTTATAGTCTTTAAAATTCAGGTAAAAGAGAGAATGTTAATCTCTGAGCAGTCCTCTACTCTCAAGTCAAAAGTTAAAAGTTCTTGTTAACAGAATTAGATAATTTCTTATTTTAATTTAAACAAATTATTCAAATGAAAAGTTCATAGTTTTTAACCTTAATTAAAATTTCTCCATTCTTTTTAAGCAATAATAATCTATTACACAGTTTCAGTTGAAGAAGTTTCATCTTTGCCCTAACGAAGTGTGTATAAAGGAACTCCTCTCTCATCGACTTTCAACACTTCACCTCTCAATATGTACCTTTCAAACTAATTCAAATGTCGTCAATGGTTCATTTCGCAAAAGAAAATTCCATCAAAATTAAAGTCCTTAATTCGTGGGGCATTTAACTCAAAACGAAATAATTTAAAATCGATAAAACCTTTGAATAATTGGTAGATAGGTGGGTAACTATATAGGAAATAGTTGTTAGGGAAATTTCCTCACCAATCACATATGGTCGACTGGTTCTAACTTAATCAACTGTCAAATTGAACCTTAAATTCATTTTTACCTCCACCCACTTTTCTTTAATTTCTTCACCCAGTCAAGTCAAGCAATCGATTTACTATCAAAATTAATTGAATGTCATTAATCGATTTTGCAACTTCATTGAGTCTTGGACATGAAGGAGGCAGATACAGGGAGGTTAGATTGGTAAACCTTTATAACCCACCCTCACTATATTTTCCTGGTTCTTATATTCACTTCATCTGTCGTTCGTCGTTATGCAATCTAACGTATACTATACCTAACCTATAGAAGGAGGAATTGCACTCAATTAATACCGTTTTGCTTGGGCCTGGATTAATGCCCACAATTACTCGCCATCTAATTATTATCCATGCGTTGGGACTTGTATAGTCGAAAGAGAAGGAGGAGGGGGAGGATGGTAAACTGGTTTCTTCAGCGAAGCCGATGACATCCTCTGGCAGCAATTAATCTACATAGGTATCCACTCCAGAAGCATTGATTAATGACTCTGCTAAGTTAAACTACAAATTGAATTCACCTTCGGAAGAGCGTACAAGAAGTCTCTTACCGAAAACATCGACTCGACTCGATATACCAATACGATTATTATCGATTCTTCAACATCATGCGATGCAATGACTTTACCCGTTTTTCGCATTGAATGTCCTCCTCCTTGTCCTTTTATTTGAAGTAGTATTCGTATCTTGTAGATATCTCTTGGTCGTTTCGCAATTAAATCAGCACAATTGTACCTACTGCACTTGCTGCGCAGTTTGCCACTGCTACGTCTATGAGTGGATACACCAACCGTTTCCGCCACCGCCACCACACAGCCACTACCCCACAATTGTGACATGCAACCTTACTGTACGACCCGCTTGTACAAGTGGTACAAGTGATCACTGTCAACTTGTGTGTTGTTGTGTTTCCATACAAAACAGGACACGAGACACGGGAGTTGCTAGAGGATCCGCGAAAGAGAAAAAAGGTCAATTAAGGTGAACAAATTTATGTCTACTGAAATATCGTATGTCTACCCGAAGAGGAATAGTGCATCAGATCCACATCCAAACTGAAGACTAGGGTAGGGACCTGTGGTCTGGTGATGCCTACAACTAAGTTACAAACCATCTAGTCACTTTTTTTCGATCCGAATTATTGCGAAAACATATAGAAGTCTCTAAAGATCACTCTTTAGTAAAATCAAATACCTATATACCCTACAGGGAATTCTTTAAATCAATTCCTGGTTGACAGTTTCAGGTGGAAGGCAGTCAAAAATGTTAAAATTAAATAAATTTAATTAAAAATGTAAAAATTTAGAATTCGAAATTGTAATCGTTTTTGTCTTAAGCTTGGTATATTATGGGAGCGCTTTTTGCGAAAAGAAATTTTTTGAAGTTAAAATTTTGTTATCGAATTTTCTCACCTTGAAGAATTGTTTTACTCAAAAGAACTGTATGCAGTAGACGCTCGATATAGTGAAGTAATAAAAACCAGGTCTGATCACTTTTTCGAGATTGTTCACTTTTTCGAGCGGGAGTTTTTAAAGGCTTTCTGATGATGAATTTGAGCCAAAATGCTCATTTTGTTCGATGTGAATGTTTTTTCATTTATTTAAGCGTTAAACAAAGCTTTCTTTCAGGTCTAATAAGAAAACAGAGACAATTCCTCATTGTTCTCAAGCAATCTTAAATGCTTGCGGGGCATTTTTATACAAAATACATTTTTATATAAAATTTTGTGTGTTCACTATTGTGGATAGTTCACTATTTTGAGATTCACTAAATCGAGCGTCTACTGTACTTAGCTTTAACGAAAGCTCTGCATAGGGCAAACAGCTGATATCTCCGTTGGTCAAGGTAAAGAGATCGTTGAACTAGGTACTTTATACATATAAAGGCATCTTCGTAGCTTTCATAGCGTTCATACCGCACCTCTCTTTTTCTATAGGTTTTTGCTAATCAAACTTTCTCTCCCCCGATGGAACATCAACCGCAGTTTGACCATTTGATGCATACAATACACATATAAAAAAACATCGCATTGTGGGAGGTGCCAAAAATTAAAACATAGAATATAATTTTTCCTAAGTTAACTCCCACAAACTGTAAGTTGGGATTTGTGTCATCATTTATGATCTCCCAATTTTGGTTATACTTTAAGTATACCTATTAGGGTGTTTCATTTTATAAGGCACAAAATAAAATGTTAAATTTTACCTGACTTTGCTCATGCCCCGAGTCTCTCTGACAAAAAAGATATTTTTGCCAAATTTCAAGAAGATTGGAGAATATTTAGAGGTTGCGCATTTTGATCACTTTTTTAAAAGTAGGCAAAAAATAGGATTTTTACATTTTTTACAGCTTTTAGAGAAAATGTGTTTTTTTTTTAATAAGAACACAAAAGTCTAGCTCCCATCACCCTTAACGGTGAGTTGATCTTCAAAAAAATTAGTTGCGTCAGTTAGGGCAGGGGTATGGGGATAGGTGAACCCCATGCAGTCAATTCCGGTAATTTAATCAAAAGAGATCCCTACCAATAGAGGACAAGCAATTTCTTTTGGCCAAAATTGGATTATATGGATGTAATATGTGACATATTGTTTAGAAAGGACAGCACTGCGTATTACACAGTTATGTAACAAAAGACATTTTACATAGTAAACGATAACTGTAAGATAGGGTTATCTCTCGAGGAGGTGACGTGAATTGGCCACCAAGATCGTGAGATTTGCCCCCATTAAACTTTTCGTGGGGTTTTCTGATGTCGCAGGTCTATGCTCATGAGCCGCAATCAACTGATGCCCTCAAAGTCAAAATAATTTAAGCCATCGCTCAAATTCAGCCCGAACTATGCAACAAAGGCATTCAAATTTCGACGTCTCGGATCCTTGCCACCGTGCGCAGCCGTGGCAGATATTTTGAACAATGTCATATTCCATATTATATATTTACTATAGCATACTTATAGTCCCTTCAAAAAATAATAAGAATTTCGTTAATACCACACACACAGCCTGTTTTATTCCATTTCAAAGTCGACCTGCCCTCTCTAATTGGTAAACCGTGTAGGCATAACGCTCGAAGTTTGAAGGTACAGTTCGAAGAGAAATTATTTTAAAAAGAATTGAAGTTAGGGATGTCACAAATTAACAAAATGTAGTTTAGATTGTACTTGTAGACACACACAACCTTCACAAGATGAAACAAGTGCATGAGAAGCCCTTTAATACAAAGGACTTCTATATTAGAAAACTCAATAGTTTCAGATAAAAGTGATCAAAATGCGCAACCTCTAAATATTATCCAATCCTCTTGAAATTTGGCATACATATCTTTGACATCACTTAGACTCGGGGCGTGAGCAAAGTCAGCCAAAAATCACACCTTCGGAAATATGAAACACCCTAATACCTATGCATGTACCTACGGTAAATATGATGTTGCATATACTCGATTAGTGATGATAATAAGAATGAATGTATGTTTTGCCGTCGGCAATCAAATGAATTCCTACATGCCGTCGGCGTTTTACATATTTGATTTTAAATGAAATTCCGACGGATATCCGTATTGATATATTTTACCCTACAACATTTCGGGTTTTCTCTTAGTAGGTACTAGAGGTCTGCATGAATGTATTCATTTGATCTATTCACACTGTTCCACTACTTCAGTGCACTCAATTTACAACACAATTTTAATAAAGTTCACTCACAAAATGAGAACTCATATAAAAAACAAAACCAGTACAACATTCATTCTCTGATAACAGAACGGGTGCAGTGCTTGTTTCTTTTCTCTTTCGTGGGTGCTTGTAACAAATCAAATGAGTGCACTTCTTTCGCTCTGTATTATTATGAATACTCATATTATAGTTTGAATATTCATAGTATGTTTTGAATATTCACAGTTTGTTTGTGAGTGCAATTCTATTGCTATTTGGATTTGATTTTAAAATTGGAGGAAAGGTATATCTATACCATTTAAAGTGAAAATGTATTTGAATAATGTTAGTTCAATTTTGATCAAATAAAAGATGGATTTTTAAAGAAACAATTTAATTTCACTTAGGAGCTGGCAAATAATGACTCGGGTGTTGCAATGGAAAAATATTTCTGGCGGATGGCAGTGCGGTGGCGCGCGGTATGGTCAATTCAGAACTCTTAATCAATTAAGATACTAAAACCCAAATTATGAGTGATCGATTCAATCTTGTAAAAAATACTGACTGTTATAGATCTAACGTTTGGAATACATTTTGTTTAGTTGAAAATGAAAGTACATGTACGTATACATTTTTTTTAAATTATTTTTTACTATAGCAGTGTTTGATTTTTCATTTGTTAAGAAGGCATCTGGGCGAGAGGTCATGGATTGTCCATTCGGTTTCTCAGTCCAGTGAGTGTTATGTTAATAATTCTACACTTTACCTTCGTCTTAAAAAAACATGCTTTTACCAAAGATATTTTTAGGGGCTCTTTTTAATCTTTGTTCTATTGACTAATGAAACATTTATTCGAAGTTTAATTGACAAAACTTCTATTTTCATACTGTTTTCGGTAGTATTTTACCTGATATGTAGGTACTTAAAAAAAAAGTCATGATTACGTAAAAAGGTCTATAACTTTTCTTTGGGGTAGACGTATCATTTTGGATTTGTTGTCATTAGATTCAGCATTCAAGGCTACCCTTAAAACATGTATCTTATGATCAGTGGCGTATTGAGCCTCAAAGATCATATTATTATTTAGATGATTTCATCATAATGTACATGATTAACTAAAATTTTTTCGTAAATCTTAGAGATTTAGAGGGAGCTCAGATTCTCGAGCCTCCCAAGTTCTGAAACGGTTGTTTGTGTTTGTTTGAGTTAGACCCCTAGCTGACGTTGAGGGTTGGGGTAACTTTTGTCGGAATTTTTTATCTATCGACCGATTTTTGAGTCAAACCATTGTATATCCAATCTATAGTATTCTCATGAAACACGATTTTGTAGATTGGTATTTGGTCGATAGGTTCGCTGTGATCGCCTTACCGAGATCCCTTAACAAAAATTAGTATTACATTTGGACGCATAGATGGCCACGAGCTTTTTTTCTTCATGAGAGAGAATACTATAGAATTTATATACAATGGTCAAACCACATAATTCGATAAATCGTTTGGAATTCTTTAGATTAATATTATGCATTCAAAATAACAATTATTGTTAATAAAGCGTCTTAAGAAAATAAGCACAAAACTTATACAATGCGTGATTTTAACTAAAAAAATAACATAGCATAACAAAGGTACAAAACATGAGCATTTTAAATATTCAACAAAAAACAAAAAAAAAGTTATTCGCAAATAATAATATTTGTCAGTAAAACACTGACCAAACATTTCGTTTGAATAATTCATAACTGTCTATAAAATATTAAATGTTGACTAAGTACTTTCAATTTGAATTTACTAACAACCAGAAATTTATCTTCCATTTTAGTGGGAATTATTGCAACAAGAATTGCAATATTAAAAACATTCATATTTAAAAATCTTGTTTCAATATTTCCATTAAATTTAAAAACGAAATAATTTTTTTCTTAAGGTTGACTTTACACCTTTCTGTTTGTGTAAAATGTTTCGGATACAAGAACTTTGAAAAAATAGTTTTTTGAATGTGAAACGAGGAGCCGGTAGTACGAAATTGCCGAGAGCAGTAAAATGCTACTATAGTACTTTCAACAGCATCGCAGCAGGCAGCACTACGCTTCACTCTCGATCACAGAGGAGAAAGAGAAAAATGTTTCCTGCTTTTCCATCCTAAACCTTTTTTCCATATTTTTTTAAATTTGATTTCGTGAACGTGAATAGCAATTGTGAAAATTATTCAGGTGGGCCCCCCCAACAATTTTTGTGGATACGCTACTGCTTATGATCAGGTTGTTCGAGAACAAATATTTCATATTTCAGTTTGTTAGACCTCCAACTTCCCCCCGTCTTCACGGCTTCAAATGCATCTTTAAAGAAAGCCAATGCGGCTATAACCAAAATTGGAGTATGAGGGATTATAAGTAGGTACATGTTTCGTGACATCGAATATCAAAGTACGGCATGGCAGGTTTTGTTTTAAGCATTTTGGAGGGGTGGGGGTTAAAAAGTTCTTCTTTTTTTATTTTCAGGATTATAACCTCTTTAATTAATTAAATTTCTATACCTAAACATCACAATCTTGACGGTCCGATTAATTGAACTCAATATATAAGCATTTTACGTCAACCTTATCATCCCTTTTTTGAAGATTTTCAACAAAACAAAAAATCAACAAAAATAAAGTATCCACAAAAACGCCGATAAAGTTTGCTCAAAAGCCTTAGATAAATTATCGGTCACATTTATCGGATCACCCAGATAAACGTCTTAAGACTTAGGGAAAATGACATAAATAGGAAAACAAGCTGGTTTGAACCCCCCACCCCTACCATAGACTTAGAAAAAAACCTGCCAGACTTTTGTATTCGATATCACGATAAATGTAACTATAATCCCTCATACTCCGATTTTGGTTCTCCATCTGTTCCCAAAATATGCTGTCGGCTCTTGGTCTATTAGTTAAACCTTTGTTATGTAAATTTTATAATTTTTTGGAAAATGCGTTACTATTTTTTGGCGCAAAAACTATGAAAACACTCAGGCCCCTTGAACCTTTGACTGACTGCCATCATAAATTTTCACTTAATACTGTTTTTCCTTGAAAATACTTACTTGTAAAACAAAAAGCACATTAAAGTTTGTTTATCTTTATATAATAACAAACAAAAAAATGTTTCTATGTCCATTATAGACATTAAAATCATACAATCGATGTGCCCCGAACCAGTCTCATAACAAAGAAAATAATGCAAAGATGGTGTTAGACATTTGACTACTAAAACAAGGCATTAGGCACATTCGGTCCATTCATAAAGTCGATTTTAGAATTTCCCATACAAAAACTTCCTATTTTTTTCCAACAAATAAATCAAAACGTACCTATTTCTTTTAAACGTAGTAATACACGTTGCGAATCCGCTAATTCAATAAATATTTACATACAACATACATAATTTATATACTAAATATACAGAAAAACATCATTCCAATACACATTTCTTGCTATTACTATTGATAAAACACACAGCATTGTCTCAAGACCACCCAATCTAAATTATGAATATTCACTTTTTTTGTGAGTACACCTGATTCAAATTGTGAATATTCACAAATGAGTATTCATTCTCTTTGGGTACAATGCGCTGTGGGTTTGTATGAAAATGAATATTCAACTCATATTGTTTCCAAACACCAAGTAGTACACTCATTCTCATTTCAAGAAGTGAGTAGAATGAGTTGAGTGCAGCAAATATTATTGAATGTCTCAAATCTAGTTTTAAGACATTCATGCAGACCTCTAGTAGGTACTAAAAGAATGTTCCTACAAAAAAAGTCAATACATTTTTAATAAGTCACAATACCTACCTGATCAATAATTTTTTAAATAAATTTGGAACATACATTCATGTTTCATGTCTCTCCTTATTTAATCAATATTATTATAAACAATGTTGAAGTGAAATTTCCATGTTGCATTCTTCCCCAGAACTATTTGGCTTTGGACCTTTGGCACCTCATTCATACATGTATGGGAAATTTGAAAAAAGAGAATACCATGTAACTGGTCAGTAATTGGTCAGAAAAGGTCAACTTCTCCTAGAAATTGGTCAAATTTTTGGAAATTTACCACCAGAAAGGCCCTTAGATCTTTATTAAAAGTCAGCTAGTTTCAGTAATTGTTCAGCTATATAGATTCCCCGATATAAAATTCTTTAAATATTTGTAAGGACAAATTTTGGTATGCAAATTTAAAGTATATATCTGTGGTGTTTGGGAGACACATGATAACTCCATTTTAAAATTGGGTCCTTACGTCCACTTTACATCGAACCTAAACGGGTGGCCCGATTTTCTTCAAATTTGAAAAACAATTTTTAAAGGATATGTTCATAAATGTTCCAAATTCGAAGAAATCGGTTCACCCGTTAAGATTCTAGGTCAATCTAAAGTGGAAGTAAAGACGCAATTTTTAAAATGTTACTTCCAAACACCACAGATATTTATGTGCAGATGAACAAAAATTTAAAAAATTGTCAACCCATTTTTGAGATACATAAGTTTTGAATAAAAATAAAAGCCTAAACTTTTTTTAAAAATTCAAAAACTTTTTTTTGAAAATTTTGATATGCAATATTATTTAATGTTATCTGAAATTTGTGTATACAAAAATTATTTAGATTTGTTAAGCCGATAATGAGAAAATAAAAAATTAAAAAAAAAACGTTCTATATGGCAGGTACTATTAAAAGTGCATAATTTTAAAATTTTTGGTAGTAGATTGTATTTGTATTAATTTCAGTATATGAAAAAAGTTTAGTCAAAATCGTATGAGTCGTTTTAGAGAAAAAAAAATATTTTCCTTTGCGGTTTTTTAACTTTTGTATGGAAGGTACCGTTATTTTTTCATGCATGAAAATTTTTTTATGAAAATATTTCGGAAAGTACTTAAAAATTCTTAGATATCCAGTTTCAAAAAAATCGATCATGTCGTTCTCGAAATATTTGATTTTCAAAAACAAATTTGGAAACATTTTTTAAAGATCCAAAAAATATTTTTTTTTTCAAAAATTTGGGTACACAGTACTACTTATATTTTTTAAAAGCTTCTATTTAAAAAAAAATATTGAAATCAGTCTTACCGTTTTGAAGAAAATTGAAAATTAAAAAAAATGGTTCTTTGGGAGGTACCATTAATAACTATTTTTGAAAAATGGTTTCCCACCCCAAGGTAGCCTTTACTATATAGGAAATTTATTGAGTTTTTTTAGAAAAAAGTTGTTGAGCCGTTTTTGAGGGAAATACGATTATGTAAAAAACACAGACAGCGAGATGGGCACGGCGAGGCAAAAGCAAGATTAACACAATGACCCCAATGGCACTGAAGGCCACGTCTAGATGGTGTCTGCGGCGTCGTTATCGTAATAACGATATCGATGAGAGAAAAAATTTTTTTTATAAATGTTGATGATGATTTGATTCTACTTAGTTCTGATATAATTTGAAAGATTTCAAACAGCAATTTTTGATTTATATTCCATTGAAACAGTTTTAAGTTCATGGTTTCCCTTTATTTTTTAGAAAAAAAACGTCAACAGATAACTATCATTCTGGATTCTGGAAGTTTAATAATAAATCTCACCAAAAGACCTAAAAAATTAATTTTTAAAAATAAATCTCAGACCGAGACCAAAATGAAATTTGGGGAATTAAATATCTCTCAGTGTAGTGAGAAACCAATTGAAAATAAATAGACCGAGAGCCCACAGCAGATTTTGGGTGTGAGTGATAGCAAAAAAGAAGTATAGGCGTCGAAAGCTTCATTAAAGGCTATTCAAAAAATGAAGGTCTTGCAGTCCACAACTGGGGCCTCTGCGAGAAACAGTGCATCGAAAAAAATATGAATGCAACAACTTTGAGGACAATCGTGTTAGCCGACATTGGTTCTCACTCCTCCCTAGAGAAGCTCCTCGGATCACATATCACGGAATCTGAGACCATTTGAGTGTATAGTTCGCTCTACCGGACCGTTTAAAAAATTAAAAATTCTAAGTGAAAAACGGTTTTTTTAAAAACAGTCTGGAAGGGCGAATTTAACACTCAAATGATCTCAGATTCCGTGATATGGGATACGCGGAGCTAATCTAGGCAGGGGTGAAAAGCAATTTCGGATAACACGATTATCCTCGAAGTTGCATTCATATTTTTTTTCAATGCACTGTTTCTCGCAAAGGTTGTCGACTGCAAGATTTTGATTTTTTGAATAGCCTTTAATGAAGCTTTCGACGCCCATACCTCTTTTTTTGCTATCAATCACCCCCAAAATCTGCTGCCGGCTGTTAGTCTAAAAGGTCAAATGTTATTTTCGATCTCTGGAATTAACTGAATTGTATGTATAATTAGGTTTTCTGATAGCCCCCAAAATTTTTCAACAAACTTCATTTACCCTATTTAATAAAAAAAAAAAGTGTTTACCTATCTGAGATCAGCATTGACCATAATTCAAGAGGTACATACATATACATCAGTATGCACTATGGTGAGAGGATGGACTTGATGTGCAGAATCGAATATGTACATATACTAGTTATGCATGCATATATGTGTATGTATAACTTTGCCTATATCGCAGTGCTGAACGAATAAACAAACGGTGTAAAAGCCCTGAGCTGCAGGGCTGTCGAAGTACTGCAATTGAAGTATTTGTACTGCTTTTTGAAACTCCGTACTGCCGTACTGCTAATACGACCAAAGTACTGCTTTTTTGAAAATTTGTTCACAGAACATTTGCAAATCATAATCCTATCCAAAAAGCTATAAAATAAATAAATTAAAAAAGTCGTAGATTTATTGAACAAAGTCTCGCGTTACATTTTTTTTCGAGTGCATAGTTTTTAGTTTAGGCATTGCCTGTATATCGCAATTAAAAAATCGAAATTCTGGAACTTTTCAGATTTTCTTTTATTATCCGAAAAAAGGAAGTTTATGGACATTTTGATGTCATTTGAAATAAAATATTCCACACACGTCAAAATGTAGTTTTTCACCCATCAGCATCAAGCAATGTTAAATTATGTTAATGGATCTCTAGCCCAAGAAACTTAGACTTTTATGTTCTTCCACAAAACTCATACAAAGCTGAATTTTTGTTTTGACTTCCTGTGCAATTTTCAAAACCACCCTAAATTTTGGCTGAAGAAAGAATTTTTGGAGAAGTAAAAGAGTGTAAAATTCAGTTTTCTGCTACTTTCACTAAAACTATCAACTTTTTGGAATGATATTTAAGGTAAAATTGTAGCTTATTCAATTCTATAGAAAAATACCATGCTTTTTCTTCATACAACCAGTAGCTTAAAAGTAAATCATGCAGGGTTTTTATGGAGTAGCAAATTTAGTCAAAAAATGTATTAAAATAGCATTAATCGATCAGCAATATTTTTTGTACTATGTACATATATGCGTTTGGTTATGTTTTCTCATTATAAACCAAGTGATTATGGTGTCCAGGCTACGTAAGGCCACCATCTGAAAAAAGGAGTGGCTTCAATTTATTTAATAACCTTATGGAATTTCATTTTACGACAAAATGACGACAGTTAACTTTTAGGCAGTAAAATTATCTAAACCTATAGGTACCTATGTACTAATGAAGTTAGAGTGGGTCAAATTTGGTCTATTAAAGAAAGGAAAGGAAAAAAATAATTACAATAAATATTGTATGTAGCTTACAAAATTCTACCCAAAAATATTAACTTTTTTCCTAAAAGCAACAGATTTTGAAAAAAACGTCCACCAACATAACAAGAGTTTTGTATGTAATGAAAACTTTTTAATGCCACTTTTGCAGTGCGCTAGAGTTAAATATGTAATGAGCGTGTATATGATAATTTTTAATGAACAATATATGCATTTAAACAAAATTAAATGCATTAACAATTATGTTTGTAAATATATATTTTACTGCCGTACTGCTGTGTACTGCTATTTTTTTCCTCGAAGTACTGCTTTCTGAAAAAGTGAAACGACAGCCCTGCTGAGCTGGCCTTAAAATTGCATTTAATTTTGATGCCAAATCCCTATGTTGCAGTGGCGTAGCGAGCATTTCAGGGGCCCCGTATCAAAAAAATTTTAGGGGCCCCTTTTTCCTGACAGTGGCTCTATTTTTTTTTTTGTTTCCTGCAAAATAAACTTACATAGTAGTACCTCGTGGCTTGATGGTTAGTGCGTAGGACTGTCATGCCGAAGGTGTGGGTTCGATTCCCAGCCGTGCCACCTAAAAACAGAAATGTTTGATTCGAGGTACTGCCTCTTGCGAGGAACTAACAAAGCCTTCAAGAGTATACTTGTCATGAAAAAGTGCTTCTCATTTAGCCGTTCAGACTCGGCAAAAAATTGTAGGTCCCCTCCATTCCTGCCAACAACACGTACACAGGAATGGATGAGAGTTGTAAGTCACTAGGCCCTGGCGCCACCCAATTTAATTTATTTATAAACTTATATCAACTTATTTTAAATTAATAACTATCTAGGAACTTAACATAAGTTAAGCTACGAGTAGACGGTCAACGCAAATGGTCAAAGCGTAACTCTCTGACGTGACGTAAAATTCTGTCCCAATGTTGTCTTGTCGTGTGATCGTCAACGCAGAATACTGTCGAAGCTTTTACGGCTGCGATGACACTCTGGGTTGACACAAATTTAAGCGTCAATGCGATGATTATTTTCGTTGTCGGTATAATCACTCTGTCAACGAAGTCTGGACACGTTCACCAACGCATTGACTGTTTTACCTTTATATTAATCTAGAATTGAGGTTTTTTATAATACATCGACAGTTTAAATAGCTTGACAGATGGGGGACGAATTATATTTTGACATTGAAAGTATGATTCGATCCAAATGTCAAGAAATTGCCCCAAAATAATTTTTTTTCGAGCAGTAAGAAGCTTCAAAATTTTCTGATTTTTAGAGGTTTTTTAATCCATCGGCATCGTAGAAATCCTTCGATGGAATTTGAGAGTTTATTTTGGTGATTTGACACTTCAAAGCATTTTGGGACAACACTGACCAAGTGGCATCATTCATGTGATCTTCAACGTTTAAATCGTTGACGCGTTGACAGTACATTGATGATGTTTCTGGGTGACGTCAAGGAGTCAATGCGTTGACCATTATTGATCTAATCTTAGCTTTAGTCTTAAAATTATGGCGGTTCAATGATTGCCTTTTATTTGCACGGTAAAAGGGAAAAATACAGATTTTTATAAATATTTTTAAACCCGTTTATTTTTTCAAAAGATTTAAATTTAAGCTTATAAAGTTTTACACAAAAAAGATTGTAATATTTTTTTCGACATAGAAGTTTTGAGAAAAACACGTTAAAACACTCAGTTTGCTCAGTATTAATATTAACCCCAGTGTGCCACAGTCGTAGTGTGGCACGTTTGTCTCAAAATCGGTTGTTCCAACGAATTTTTAATTTGCAGGTTTTTCTCTAAATTATTGATTAAATGATAAAAAGTAAGCTATTTTTTAAGTGCATATTACCATTTCCTTACCTCTGATAATATTGGCCCCAGCCTAAGTTAAGAGTAGTATGAACTTTTTATTAAATGCTTTAGACGTTAAAACAAAGCTCCACATCTAAATACGGTTTTGTAAGAATTTTTTCCTACTTTTGCCATATTTTCTCGTCTAATTTTCCTGGGCTTCTGGCACGCGTTTCAATAAAAAACAAAGTGGTTGCACGTTACAGTTTCGTCTACTTTAGTTTAGTTACTTGGATGTAGATAGAGATACATAGGATACGTATAGGAAAACTATCAAAAATTCACATGCAAGCATAAGTACATTCTAAAAATGAAATTGACATTGTATGACGTATTCAATGAAAAAATTCTTACGTATATCTAGTCCTCTGCATGCGAGGATAAATATACCTATGCATGACTCCAAGATTTTGTAAAAAACACCAGTGTTCCTTGGCAGAATGCTGATCTCCGCCTTATTAATAAGGAGGATATCAGAAACATCACACGGCCTAAAGCGAAATTGGTGATTAGAGGACCTGTAATCCCGAGGGACCGTATCGAATGATACCTTAGATCCCTAAACACCGACCAGCTCAGTCAAAACTGGGATGTTATCGATGTGGGAGAGCAGACCGCCGCCGAAGGTACAGAAGTGACGGTGCTACTCAGCCAGAAATCTCTGCCACTTCTGCGAAAAATTGGCTTCAAGGTTCGCATTGGTACAAACCGATGCAGACTCAGGCTAATAGCCAATCAGAATAAAAAGGTAAATAGGGGGTCGGTAGTTAAAAACTAATCATGAAATTTGTTCAAATAAAGCTTCATCACAGTAAAGCTGCCAGTGCCAACCTAGTCTATCTCATGGAGAATAGACAAATTGACGTCACCCTCGTGCAAGAACCCTGGTTAGCAGGTGGAAAAATCAGAGGGCTGAATACAAAAGGAACTTTACTGTACAAAACTGCTCAGGTGGGAACAAACAGTAGCTTTAGAACCTGTATCGTAGCTAGAAAACAGTTTAACCTTTTTCTTCTATCCAAATACAGTAATTTAGATCAGACGGCCGTCAAGTTGGAGGGAGATGGGTTACCACCGCTCATTATAGCATCATGCTATATGCCTCACGACGGGACGGAAGGACCACCAGCTGACCTAACAAGCCAGTTAGTTAAACTTGCTGCGGAGCTGAAACTCGATCTAGTGCTAGGATGCGATGCTAATGCGCATCACTCTCAGTGGGGTAGCACTAACATCAATACTAGAGGTGAGTCTCTTTTTGAATTTCTTATTGAGAACAATTTATTAGTAGCAAATAGGGGTAGAGAACCAACTTTTGTCACAAAAAATTGTAAGGAGGTGCTTGACATTACCATAACAAGTAACTCAAGTACAGTACCAATAGAACAATGGAGGGTGTCGGATGAGCAATCTTTCTCTGATCACAAAATCATTGAATTTCTCATACCAGACACAATAGCCTCCGAGAAACCGTATAGAAATCTTCGAAATACTAACTGGGATACTTTCAATAGGGAATTAGAAACAAGGATTAAATCCTTTGAAAATAATTCACTAAATGGACCTGAACTCCTAGATAGTGCTACCACAGAATTCACAGAAATTCTAAATAAGGCTTTCGAAAAAGCATGCCCCCTTAAACAGGTAAGGACAGGTAATAAGAAACCACCTTTGTGGACACACGAACTTGGCATTATTAGAAAAGAAACAAGAAGACTTTTCAATACAGCCAAAAGAACTAGAAACGAATTAGACTCGGAAGCGTACAAAAACAGTCAGAGAAAATTCAAAGCCGAAACTCAACGGGCGAAACGCAGCTCGTGGTTAACCTTCTGCAACCAAATTGAAGGAACTAATGAATCAGCGAGACTTAGAAAAGTTTTAGCAAAAGAATCAGTTCCCTTAGGGTCTCTTAAAGATCCTAATGATCAATGGACTGAATCATGTGGAGAATCACTGGAGCTCCTTATCAAAACTCATTTTCCTGGTTGTAACTTTGACGTTAACAACTTGGAGGATGCAGTACAAACAGAGCACACGGTGCCACCAGATATTATAACGGAGGAGAAAATTAACTGGGCGGTAAACTCGTTTTCACCCTTCAAATCTCCAGGAACAGATGGCATCTTCCCCATGATGCTACAGAAGAACACTAAACACGTTACCCAACATCTCAAGAGCTTCTTTGCAAGCAGCCTTAAGTGGGGATATATTCCTTTGGCGTGGCGTGAAGTTAAAGTAGTCTTTACACCAAAAGCTGGGAAACCAAGCCACACGGAAGCTAAAGACTATAGACCCATTAGTCTTACATCGTTTGTTTTAAAAACCTTCGAAAGACTAATAGATATACACATACGAAGTAATATAAAACCGAATGTGTTGTCACCTGCCCAACATGCTTACACGAAAGGAAAAGGTGTTGAAACAGCCCTTCACAACTTAGTAAGTATAGTAGAAAAATCACTCAAGGACAAAGAGCACACTCTAGCAGCTTTTCTGGGCATTGAAGGCGCCTTCAATAATGTACAAAATGATGCGGTAAAAAGAGCACTTGTAGACCTTGAAGTGGATAATTCCCTCGTAAACTGGATTATCTGTATGTTAAAACACAGACGGATTGACTCAGAACTAGGGGACGCACGGATCAAAGTATCCACATCTAGGGGGACTCCACAAGGAGGAGTTCCCTCACCACTATTGTGGATACTAGTTATGAACGAAATCCTGATTGAGCTGAAAAATAGCGGTGTCAAAGTAGTAGCCTACGCAGACGACCTGGCGCTGCTAGCGACCGGAAAATTTATTTCCACAACCAGCGAACAGATTAATTACGTTTTGTCTAAAGTCTGTACCTGGGTGGGGAAATGTGGACTTTCGGTAAAACCACAAAAAACCGAACTGGTTATTTTTACTAACAAAAGGAAAATACCAGAATTTGTCCTACCGTCAATAGAAGGAACCCAACTTAGACTATCAGATCATGCCAAATATTTAGGCGTAATTCTTGACAAAAAGCTAAACTGGGGTATGAACATCAAAGAAAGAGCCAAGAAGGCCATGATCGCTTTTTACTCCTGCAACAGGATCTTTGGTAAGACCTGGGGTCCAAACCCTAAAATCATAATGTGGATGTACACGGCCATTATAAGACCGATCCTCACATATGGTAGCCTGGTTTGGTAGAGCGCGATGGATAAAGAATGTAATTATAAAACGCTTAACAAAGTTCAAAGACTAGCGTGCATAGGAATCACAGGGGCTATGAGGTCCACTCCCACTGCGGGAATGGAAGCCATACTCAATCTAAGAAACCTAGATATATTCGTACAAGAAACTGCAGCCTATGGTGCTCTAAGATTAAGCCAGACCGATAGCTGGAAAAAGAACTCTGTAGGTCATGCACAAATTATGAACAAATTTACGGAGGGCTATGTATGCACAGACTACACAACACCCCGTACAAATTTTGAAAAACCGTTTTCTGTTTCCATCCCCACAAGAGAAGAATGGGAAGCTGGTTTACAACAATCAGATACACCGATGGTAGAAATTTACATAGACGGTTCAAAGATGGATACGAGAGTAGGTGCTGGTTTCTTTTCAGAATCCCTTAATTTATCGAACTCTTATAGAATCCCTGACTATAGCAGTGTCTTCCAAGCGGAGGTTCTGGCAGTGATTAAGGCTGCTGAACAGATCTCAATGTTGGCGATACCACGGGCTGATATCACCTTTTACATTGATAGCCAGGCAGCGATTAAAGCTATCTCTGCAACAGAAATAAAATCCAAGCTGGTTTCATGCTGTCGCGAAGAGCTAAAAATTCTTGCCACACAGCACAACATCAGACTCTGCTGGGTTCCTGGGCACTGTGGAGTTCTGGGAAATGAAAACGCAGATGAACTGGCAAGGACTGGTTCATCGTTAGATCAAAGCCTAACGGACTCCGGTGTTAAAATTCCATCCTGTGCCATTAAACAGACAATTGGTAAGAAGATAGTGGAACTTACCAATGGCAGATGGAACTCACTCGCAACTTGTACCACTACAAAGAATTTATGGCCTAGCTTCAATAAGAAAAAAACGCACCATGTCATAAACCTGAAAAAGAGATCCCTGAATCTTTTAATAGGAATTACCACGGGACATAATCTCTTAGGTTACCACAAGAAAAAGATGAAACTAAGTACTGAAGACCTATGCAGAGGTTGCGGTGACGTAGAAGTAGAGGAAGACACCCTTCACTTCCTAGGTCAATGTCCGGCACTATGCAATATAAGGAAAAAAATGTTTGGGTAGCTATTTCTTCAATGATCTAGCAGAAATCTCGAAGTCAACAGGAAATAACATCTCAAGTTTAATGAACTTCATCAACGCCTCTAAATGGTTCGATGCTCCATAGGATTTCATAGGTTATATATTCAAAGGGATGGTCCAATCCATCAGGGTACCACAATGGATCAACATTGATCTAAGTGTGACGGGAACAAGATCTTCCGTCAGCCCATCAACCTAACCTAACCTAACCTAGTCCTCTGTATCCTGGGGGCCCCTTTATCTCGGGCCCCGTATCATTGATACGGCTGATACCGCGGTAGCTACGCTACTGCTATGTTGGAACTCTGCAGATGATCATGAATAGCACAACGGCGGCGCGGGGCGCATCGGCAGCCAGCCAGCCAACAGCATAAACATCACCGTTGTCCGTCGTTGACTTCATCGTGTCGTTGCGCCCTCGAACTCTTCGTCGTCGTAACCGTCATCTTCTTCGTCATTATGAAAAACCGGTTTTAGAATTAAGCTACACACAACATTAAACCAAATCAAATTGTAGCTACTGGTGTTCCACACTGAATTAATTATCAACGCTTGCCCCTCAGGCGAGGCTCAGCGTAGCACTTCATATCGTGTGTTCCTCCTATTAAACCAGTTGAAATCCTCTTATTCAATTCGGAATCACAGAATTGAAAAAAAAAATCCCGAAAGGCTTTTTGGTCTTCTTTCTTCTCTCTTCTCAAATAAATACTTTGGTGCTTAGGTTTCTTCAGTTTTATGTTCCCTGAGGTGTTGTTTTTTGTTTGTTGCTGTTTTTTTTTAGTTTCTAAGCTAAATGACCTTCGGACTCTTATGGGGACGATTGATGCCCTAAATTATTGCAATACGTTTAAGTGTGGCTCACAGAGATAAAAAGATTGTGATTTTTTTTGTAGTTTTGCCTATACAACTTTTGCTTCCAACTTCTCAAGTGATGATTAAGGAGTGGAGAAAAGTCTTCTCGATTGTATGCCACAGATCGTGCTTTGACCATTTTTGGGATGGCACACGATCACGCGATTGCCAATTTTTTTTTTTTGCAATCCTCTACCTACCACATAACTGTCGGAAGAAGTTTAAAATCTCATCTAAACTTCAAGAGATTTTTATTTATTTTTTCTAAGAGGTAACCAAAAATCATTTACAATGTTGCAAGAGATTTCTTTCAAATGATATGATACTACAGGTAGCTTAGCTAGTCAAACCGATGTCAAGCAAGTCGCACAGGTTAATGGACAGACCATGACAAATATTTCGATAGAGTTTGTGGACATTCGAAGGTTTGGAGTAAGGATTGGGAAAGAGTTTCGATTTCTTTTTATAGTATATCACATTCGGGGATTAATACAAAAAAAAAACACATTTTCTCACTATAGGTAGGTTTATCGAGTCTGAATGCACTTAAAAATAATATTTTATGTATGTAATATGTGATGAGAAGATGAAATATCAAATATTGGACCATTAATGTCTTACCAGATTTTCCCTTTACCCCACAATTCGATTAGAAAATTAGATATCACTTTTGGTTATTCATATTTTTATTCCGCATAGGTTTAATATACGAAATATGAATATGTCATCATGATGGATCTAATCAAATCACTCTTCGTCAAATTATTACTTTTCTTCTTTATCTCGAACCAGGTGCGGATCCAGGATTTCGTTTAAGGGGACCAATTTTGTAAGTTTCCAAAATCTTGATGAAGTCTACAAAAAATTTGAGTACACTTCATACCACTCTACACTTAAATGCTACTTTGAAGAAAGCATTTAACTCTTTCATAGCTGCCACAGTTCTCGAAAAGCCGGGTACTTTGAACTTTGTGAAATTAAGCTTTGCACTTTCTAGCTATAGCATGGTGTGTTCACAGCGTTTTAGAGTTCCCTCTGGATCTGCGTAACTCCACAATTATGCTCGGAAAACATAATGGCACAGTGATATGTTCCTATTCAGACACATGACGTTCAAGTTCGATTGAAATTTCCTAGCCTCTTTTTTAGCTGATGGGATAACCTAACCTAACCTTGCCAGTAAAAGGCCGTTCTTGAGAACGTCATCAGCGTCAAAAACACATTTTGCAGAATATTCTCAAACGCAAACTGCAAAAGTCTACTGTTCAAAAAGGCAAATATACTCGTTCATATTTTTGTCTGCCAAGTTTTGCAAATATGAAGAACAGAGATACGAAAACTTCAGAATCAAACTGCATGTCGCATGTGCCTGTTTGTTTTATTGGCGTTCCGGATCGGAGAGTTCTTCCGAATTGCAAAACACAAAATTTAAGATATACGTGTAAAATTTTTGTAATTATCTTTAAAAAAATATTTTGCATAGATCATCATTCTGATTTATGGTGAACTATTTATGAAACCTTTTTTTTTGCAATTCTCGACTTTCAAATGTTCATATCTCGATTTGGAAATTTTTCAATTTCTTTTTAACATATATATTATATGATGATTTTCTTGTATTCCCAAAATCTACCGATCACAAAAGAAAAAAAATTTCTATAATTTTTCGTTTGGAAAATAGATTCTTGACTTTTCTCTTTGTTTACCCTCATTTACCCTACCAAGATTTCGAATTTCAAAAAATCACGTAGTTCATAATTTTTAAATACAATTTTCTTTGTATATCTTTAAGGCGGAAGCGCTATGATAGCAAACCAAAATCTCGAGTTAGGAAATCTCGCATTTTTTTTTTAAATCTCGAATAATGAAATCTCGCAAATAAGAAATCTTGTTTTTCATAATCTCGCAATTACAAAATCTCGCTTTTTACAATCTCGCATTTACACCTCGAATTTAATAATCTCGCAAGTTTCAACCAAAATCTCGCAAATCAGAATCTCGCAACTTCAAATTTCACAGCAACGAATCGAACATGGCTTTTAGATTTTTTTTTTTGTTGAGAATATACCTACCCAAGAGCACTTTGGATAATTTTTCTGTCCAACTAATAACTATACCCGTCAATAAAAAATTTGTACATCCTTTATTACTGTTAATAACCTCTATAATCATTTTGGTTCTCTTTTACGCGTTTATAATGGAACTAAAAGTATTTTCTAGTTCAAGGCCAAATACGAGTAATGCAATTTGCACATGACACTTTACAACAGAATAATATATCATCTATATGTTCTCTCTCTTTCTTGTTCTGTTGAAAACAATAATATTGCAAAATCAAAAGCTCAAATTATTATCTAATACTTATTATTATATATTTTGCAGTAGGTATCTCGCAAAATTGAATTGCATTGCAAATACATTTTCTTAATCACAATGTCGAAAATTAAAATCTCGCGCGAGATTATTATTTTCGAGATTTTGATTAAAAAAATGTATTTGTTGCAATGCAATTCAATTTTGCGAGATTTTGATATGCGAGATTTCAGTTTGCGGGATCTCGTTATTGCGAGATTATGAAAAGCGGGATTATGAAAAGCGAGATTTTGTAATTGCGAGATTTCGTTATGCGAGATTTCGTTATGCGAAATTTCGATAGGCGAGATTTCGAATGCGAGATTTCATAGCCAAACCCCTTACGGCTTACCATCTAAGCTGGGTAGATAATTGAAAAACCCCAAAAATTGAGAGTTATTCCTTGGCAACCCTATACCTTGACCACTTTTCGACAGGTAACCCATGCGCAAATTGTTTTTTAAGACACTGCCTACAAAATTGTACACCGTTCATCTGGAACCTTCATGAGAGTAGGTCATCCTAATTCGGGATCTTCTACTATAATTAAATCGACGTATTTTAAAGATTTAATTTTTTTTTTATTAAAATCAACTTTAAGTTTGAAAATTAAGATAAGTGCCCCTGCCGGCCGCCTCTCGCGAAATGAAATGAAATTTTCTCAAATTGTGAAATTTTGCATTCACAGCATCTCTTGAAAAGTGAAAATCAAATCGATTTGGGATTCAACCTGCTCCCTGTCCCTTGTATGAAATAAATTGACTTTTATCATAAAACTAGCCATTACCCGCGGCTTCGCTAATGATTATGTCAACTGATTGTGGCTGTCGATCAATACAGAAATCATTAGCACAAGAAAAAAAATACTGATAGCAATAAAATTATAACAAAAAGAAAAATATTTACTGCAGAGTCGAAGGTTCTGCCTCGCTGCGAATTGAATATCCCACTATTAGTCCAATAACTGGCAGCTAATTTTGTTGGGTGGACGCATCGACAAAATATGAAATTGAGAATCGGAAGGTCAGTGGACGCCGGGGTGTTGAAAATAGCTTTTTCCCAATTTTTGTGACAAGGTTACTACAACAATATCAATTCATTTTCAAAAGCCGGGGGTTACTTTGTAATTTTTTGAAACGATAATCGTCAAACGATTATTATCTTTAACGTTGTCGTTTATAATTTGCTTCTCGTAACTCAATCACTATCGTCTTATCTATGTTTTTTTTTTGAAAGAACGAAATGAATTTGAAAATTAAATTTTGCTGTCAAAACAAAAATCCTTGTCGTTTTATTTGAAATGTCTGGTTATTTAAAAGATTTAATTGCAATATCATCCGGTTGAGTTTGTATTTGCGGATAAATTGATCACAACAAAAACATAAATGTTAAAAAAGGACCCAAGTTCTTATGTGTACAAGAAACCTGTGCGTAAAAAGTCAGCCAAAAAAGTAATGAGACCTAAAATATATGCCAAGTTTTAAGTTCATGAAGTTTAATATCAAATATCTTAAGTAGAGTAATATCGAAACAGTTCCAAATCATGACAGAAATTTGGTAATTAATGATAACTGATTAAAATTTGGTGGGTTCACTGGTCAAGTTTTCATACAATTTAAATTTGTGATCAAGTAAGTAACTAAGAGAAAACTTGCCAAGTAAATCCACCAAATTTTAATCAGTAATCATTAAATACCAAATTTCTGTCATGATTTGGAATTGTTTCGATACTACTCTTCTTAAGATATTTGATATTAAACTTCATGAACTTAAAACTTGGCATATATTTTAGATCTCATTACTTTTTTGGCTGACTTTTTACGCACAGGTTTCTTGTACACATAAGAACTTGGCTCCTTTTTTAACATTTATGTTTTTGTTGTGATTTCACTCCTTTTTGCAAAGATTTATTTTGTCAGGTGAAAGTAATAGCAATTCTGATAAAGTGGGTGGATGGCACCCCCCCTGAATGGACAATTCCAAATTTTCGATTTTTTTCCTTTCTAAATACTTCAAGTCCTACCAACCTACCAATTTTCATCGTTCTACAACAATCGGAAGTGCTCCATATAATTTATAAGAATTTTTAAGAATGTGGTTGGATGCCACGCCCCCTGAATGCAAAATTCCATTTTTTCAATTTTTTCTTCCTCAGTACTTTAGCCCTACCGACCTACCAATTTTCATCGTTTTACAACAATCGGAAGTGCTTCATATAGTTTATAAGAATTTTTAAGAATGTGGGTCGATGCCACGCCCCCTGAACTGAAACTTCCAATTTTTCGATTGTGTTTTCTTCTAAATACTTCAAGGCATACCAACCTACCAATTTTCATCGTTCTACAACAATCGGAAGTGCTTCATATAATTTATAAGAATTTTTGAGAATGTGGGTGGATGCCACGCCCCCTGAACTGAAACTTCCAATTTTTCGATTTTTTTGTTCTAAGTACTTCAAGGCCTACCGACCTACCAATTTTCATCGTTCTACAACAATCGGAAGTACTCCATATGATTTATAAGAATTTTTAAGAATGTGGGTGGATGCCACGCCCCCTGAATGGAAAATTGCAGATTTTCGATGTTTTCCTTTGTATGTACCACAAGGCCTACCGTTGTGCGAAATTTCAAGTTTCTACTATGTCGGGAAGTGCTCCATAATTTTGATGATCTGTCAGTGAGTCAGTGATAGAGAGCTACCATGATAGCAATCGATCATGATAGAAAACTATCATGATAGAAAATTATCATGATAGAAAACTATCGTGATTGAAAACCATCGTGATAGAAATCTATCATGATAGAAAACTATCATAAATGAAAACTATCGTGATAGAAAACTAAATAGATTTCTAGCATGATAGTTTTCTATCATGATAGTTTTCTATCATCATAGTTTTCTATCACGATAGTTTTCTATCATGATAGATTTCTATCATGATAGATTTCTATCATGATAGTTTTCTATCACGATAGATTTCTATCATGATATTTTTCTGTCATGATAGATTTCTTTCATGATAGTTTTCTATCATGATTGTTTTCTATCAAGATAGATGTCTATCATGATAGTTTTCTATCACGATAGTTCTCTTTCATGATAGTTTTCTACCATGATAGTTTTCTATCATGATAGTTTTCTATCATGATAGTTTTCTGTCATGATATTTTTCTATCATGATAATTTTCTATCATGATAGTTTTTGACGTTAACATTTTAACACCTGTTTTAGTGGTCCCACAACGTTGGCGGTGACACTAGGTTAAACCCCCCTTCTTAATCGATCTGCATACTTGGTTTTCCAAAATTTTTACTTTGACATTTTAACACCTGTTCTAGTTGTTCCACAACGGCGGCGGTGACACTATGCAACAAAAGATTATACTTGACAGATATAGTTTTTGTTCATAAAGCGTTCTTAAGAACCCCAATTATTGTATTGAAGAAAAAAATATTTTCAATTTTTGAATGCAACAGATTCATATTTCAAATATCTGAGCGAGGTATAATCCACTAAATTCACTGAACCCCGTGACCAAATATCCTTCGTTATGTTGGTGCGCTCTCCATTAAAAATGCACGGGGAAACTGATAGATAAAACATAAAACTGGGCAAAGTGCTCTCACTTCAGGTTGTAGGGTGGAAGAAAACGAACCCCCTCAGTCGCGACTTTATTTCAAGATAATATAGGTACTCTATGTACACGCGTATGAGAGCATGAGTAGATGGAAGTACTAGATTTAAGTTTTCATCGAATCATGAGTACTTTGCCACCCCCAAAGGAAAACGGCTGATAATGAACTTGTTTTTTGCTTATGAATTTTCTAAAATTGGCTGAAATGTTTGACCGACAGAGAGGACAGTTTGTTTTTAACGGCGAAAGTATAAAATTGGTTGTAATAAAAGATAAGTAAATTGTTTCGGTATATTTGAGTGTTGAATAATAAATTGTTTGGTAGTAAGAAAGTAAAGTGATTTGATTTGCGAAATAAATAAGTGGAAGTTCTAAATAAAGTAAATAAGTTTAATTTATCGAACCTGATGAGAAAACACTCCGGTTTTAAGCATTTGGGTCTTCTTGGTTAAAACAAAGCTTAAATGTTTGACCATATTCATGAATACAAATTTGTATTGTGCAGCAAATTTCATACTAGAGGGGCTGAAAACCTCCCGTCAGCTTGAGTTCCGATTTTCAAAATGCTAAAGTTGATGAAAACTTCATAATTTTGAAAAATAAATGTCTCCCATGCATAATAAATGTACGAATAGGTATATATTATATCGAAGATTTACAAAGCAAACAAAAATAGCCTTCAATCACATTCAGGCATTCAATTTTCGTCCAATCATAATCACGGTCTTTTAAGATCGTTATAAATAATGTAATAAAGTTTCGTTCATACACAGATGACCAGTTAAGCTGTTCAAAGTAGCTCAAATTCTCATGAATATGGTGTCCGATAACACGACCCTTATCAGTCATAAATAAAATATTTTAATGGGTCGCATGTGGACGTGGAGATTGTGAAAAGAAAATCCGACCAGCTGTCTATCAGTTTCATTTGCAGTAAAAAAAAAATAAAGAAATATAATATCTCAAGCACACACAGGCACAGTACAGATACGAAGCAGAAGAAAAAACCTACCTACATATCATACCCTCCCTAGGGTTAAGTGGAGTTGTATGGAGGAATAGCAATCGAAATCAATGGACTTTGCGTGCAAATTCGAAGATCGAAACGAGGTCAAGAGCCGACATCAACAAATCATAACTAAAGGATTGGAGTCGGTCGCAAATCGCAATTGTGAATTCTCTTACCCATTACTGATTGGGAGTTGAGTCGCCAGATAGTCTTGCACATTACCGTCATAAAGATGAAGCATTCATTGGGTTCCTAACTCACAACTGAGTCTGTATATCTTTATCTTCCTACGAGAAAAGTTTGCCTCTGGTCTGGATGGATGGAACTAGCATCAGCCCACGCGGATTGTACTGTGGTAGAGTATATATCATCATCCAACTTATACGTAAAGAGAGACACACCGCACCGCTTCAGGGTTAAGTGTGCCCGCTGTCAAGTGGTGGAGGTGTACCTACGCTCGCAGAAGATTAAGTGCAGTCGAATGAAGCTTAGACGTGATATGTGCCGATGCATGAGTGTGTTCAGCTTTCGGCTTAAACCGATGCTAATTCCCTATCTAGCAAAGCTATGTCCCCTTTCTAGAGGTTGATCATCATGGTTTGGTATTAGTTTTCGTGGAATTGCTATTAAATTAACAATCTGGGAGTGTTTTGTCACTCTTGCCCCGCCAGCTTTTCTTCGCTCTTACTCTGGGTACCTAGGTATAGTATCTACTTGTACGTTACGTTAGTTTTCTCTTGTTGATGTATGAATGTACTTATTCAAGAGGGAGAAAATTTCAAGCTTCTTCGAGCGGAAAATTAAAAACAAACATTATTGTCGGCAAGACGAAATGGCGACGACGCATTTGTGGCGTTGTTCCAACTTTAAGATAACGCAATTCAACATAACATCATGTATGAAGATAGCTAGTTGCTAGTGTGCAAGTATATGGGGACCAATAGATGCCACAGTACCTACCTATATATGAATGAAGGTGTGGAAAAGTGGCAATCGGGCAAATTACTTCAATTTGACCTGACTCAATAGAAGTGCACGATGGCATATACCTACATAGATGTAGTATTGACAAGTTGTGGATACAAGGTAATTAGTTTGATGAGGATATAAGCTGATTTGGGATGGTTTGTTGGGAAGATTGGAATCTCTAGATACATTGAAGCAGTTCTTGTTCATACAAAAGAAAACGAACAAAAATGCCTTACCTAGGTTTCTTGTTCAAATGTTTCTGCAATAGATCATTGACCTAGAATGGTTTGGTGTAGGGTTTGAATTTTCTCGAAAGCCAGTGGGAAAAATGGCTTCAATTTAGAAAGTTCCCGGGACAAATTATATCTTTAAGAAATCATTATACAAGGTGTTTTGATAAAAGTGTGACAAAATGATAGAGCATGTTTGTTATGAACTGGAAGGGAACAAAATCATCATATGGTAGGGGGTCTTTCTCCCCCCTCCCCCTATTTTCAAAGCCAAAAATCTATTATAATATGTTTTTGTGATTGATACCTGATGCGGTATTTAAAAATACTGAAATAAGTTTGCCTAGTAAAGAACTTAAACGTTGCGGAAGCTTGTAATACGGGGATAAGAAGCACTAGGTTTCCCCATGGCTAAGAATCCACAAAGCAACCTGGTGTTCCCCAAATGGTCAATTAACCAACCAAAACGACCATATTAGCTAATCGGCGGGAGAAACGCCTCTAAAATCTTAGTCATGCGTATCTTCTTTTCGAGGAGCAAACGTCAACTGTGGCTATTTCCTTGTTGTGGCAGGGTATAAAATTCAACTGTCAAATGAAAAGAAACTACGAACCACCCTTAAAAAAAAAATTCGACCTTCCTTAGTCGCCTTAGCATACCTAGAGTGGCCAGAGCCTACAGTGAGCATCTGAGGGAGAAGCTCTCCGCTGTGCATTCACCTGCCACAGACACCACACACCAACAACCAGTGCAGTAGTCCCAGTATCGTGGCATCATCAAAGAGGCAGCCGAAACCAAAACCACAATAGGCTACCAACCACCCCCGTGGTATGATGAAAAAAAGAGCAGCAAGAGAGCAATATCGAGCAACTAAAAGAGAAGAAGACCCTGGGTAGAAAGAAGAGGGCGAACGCAGCTACCCAGCTCTAGAAGATTAAGAGCCTCAGGATATTGAAACAACATTCGGAAGTCTAAAAAAAAGCCAAGCGACTGGCTGCTGGCTTTAAATTTAGAACGCAGGCTCCTCGAAATAGCGAAGATAATTTAGTCACCAAAGCACACGGAATAGTAAATGTATTCAAGCAGTATTCCCAGCACCTGTTAAATGAACATCAGGTAGAGAGATAAATAGCACAAGAAGAAAACTCAACTGCAACCAATGAAGTACCCTTACCACCACGCGGTATAGAAGAGGTAGACTTATGTAGGTAGCTATAAAGAAGCTCAATAACAACAAGGGTGCACTGGATCAGATGGTTTACTAGCTGATCTCTTCAAGCACGGAGGAGATGTTTTGAAAGCATCAGCTCATCAACCAAGTTTAAGTGGAAGGAAGCATTTCCAAAATCACTGGTCTATCAGCTCCATGTGTCCCATCTCCAAAAAAGCGACCCAATGTCCTGCAAGAACTATTAAGGCATATCCCTGATAAACGTCGCGTCACATACAAGATCTGCCCGCTTCCAACAGGTTGTTATAGAGGCTTTCACGGCATTTGACGAACAGGCAAAACTTGCTGGTCTTCAAGAAAGGAGTTCATGTTCCTCGAAGTAAATATTAATCCCATCATGAACGACATGTTAATGGAGATCCGATCAAGAATTAACTTAGCAAACCGCTGATACTTCAGTTTGGTGCAACATATGGGTTGAAAACTACTAACTAGAAAGAGGAAGTGTACGCTCTATACAACCCTTATACTGCCAGTCCTGCTTTATGGCACCGAGTGTTGGGCTATAAGCAAAAAGGAAGAGCTTATACTAGGCTCCTTCGAAAGAAAAATTCTTCGACGGATACTTGTGGTCATTAGATATATTTCACTCAAACAGCGTTGGTTGTGTTCGTTAATTGTGATACAACTATACAGAACCGATACCAGGATGACAGAAAAGTGTCCTATTGGAATTCCTATAAAGAATCGCGGAAAATTTGCAATGGGCATTCAACAGCTTCAAACCATATACAAGTTGGCAGGATCAGATGGCATTATTCCAGCTGAACTGCAGATGAATTCAAAAGTAATTCTGCCAATTCTAGAGGTCATCTTTAATGATTAGTTGAATCTGGCCCATGCTCCACTTCTATGGAGAGAAGTCAAAGTGGTGTTTATTCTAAAAGCTGGTAGATGTTCCCACGTAAACTTGAAAGATTTAAGATCTATTAGCTTATCATCATTCCTTCTTATAACTTTTAAACGGCTCATTGATATTCATCTATACGTTCAAGCATGGATACGAGCCTACTGTCTACGGCTCAACATGCTTACTGCAAAGGGAGGACAGTGGAAACGGCTCTCCACACACTTGTACATACCATCGAATATTCCCTCCATAATAAAGAGCATACAATGGTTGCCTCATTCCTAGATATAGAAGGCGCTTTCAATAACATCTGCAATCGCATCTGCACTGGCATCTGTGAATGTTGATGGGTTGCTTGGTGAATTGATTAATAAAATGCTTACAAGCAAGGCTATCAATTCAAAGTTGCCAAAATTTCCTTCGGAACATTCTGCGATACACTCCAGCCAAATTTGGTTGAACATCTTTTTCACTATAGCCGGACTGTTTTAGAACACCCTGCAATCCTGCATATCTACAAGCAATTTAAGGAAGTCCTTTTGAAAAATCAGCGTTTAAATCTTATTTTGGTAACTGTAGTAATAAATCTCCGTTTTTATTCCATTTCTTTATTTTCTACCCAAAATATTTCCAGCCAAAAACATGAAATAACTCAAAATTTCCTCATTACGGTGAACATATCTCGTAACACTGATGATTGCTCTAATTATTCAAAGTAGATACATACATTGCCAATCATTAACAACAAGCTTCGTATGGCATCTGTCCTCCAAACTTCATAGTGTATATCCACTCAACATCGAGGTCGCACTATCTCAAATACCCTCTTTTGGTCCATATGGACAAGCCAAGCCATCAAATACTATTTTCATCGACTAAAATGATGAATTTTCCGTATCCAAAATCAACACCACAAAATGTGACATCATCCAAATGGAAAACTCATAGAATTTGATGATTGCCATCACAAGGACAATATTTGTACATAGTCTAAAATGAAGGATTTCCGAAATGCTTTTTAAATACTTTTTTTATTTATTTGGGAACATACACAAGATGTGAATTATGATATGGTGATCTAAAAAACTTTCATATTAATCTGTTGAATTAATAAATCACCCCCACTAATAGAGGAAAAACCTTGGGTTTATAATATTTACAGCTGATTATATTTTTTTTGCTACAGTAGCTAGTTATGTTGATTCAGGGAAAAGAAACGCAAAACACTTTTTTTACTATTTGCATCTGTCAAAGTAAATTTACCTGTCGCTGTCAGATGACGTATATCTACATGGTACACAATGTAATTGTTTGCAATAGAGGATAGAGCTAGCTACTGCGCTGCTGGGCCCCGCAATCCATCTCTCAGACACAACATAGTTTCTGACATTTCAAAATGAGATGACATAATCCCCGAGAGCAGTCATGTACAGTAGATATTTTTTGTGTTTGTCTGATTCAGATGTGTGGTGAATGCGGGTTGTCTGATTTAAGTTTGATTTTTACGTTAGTTAAACAAATTACAGTAAGTGTCACAAGAAAGTTTCACATTGTGTGAAAAATAAATAAATTTTAAATCAAGGTTTTAAGATATGTAATGTCCCCATATCAAACAAAACATCCTTAAATGTGGCAGTGGCACGCACTTTAATAATTGAAGTGCACGACTATTATGGTATTTTGTAACATTTCCGAAAAAAAGTCAAAGGTAGGTACCTACTGAGAATTTAGATTTAAAAAAAAATGTTCGTTTATAAATCAAAATATTTTCGAATACCAGATCTAACGGCCTAGAAAAAGGCCGTTTTCGGAAAAGTCAGATCGAGATCAATTTGATCGTCAAATGATCGTCAGTTTTTGACGCAGATATTGCTATCGTTGGTAGTACCTCGTGGCTTGATGGTTAGTGCGTAGGACTGTCATGCCGAAGGTCTGGGTTCGATTCCCAGCCGTGCCACCTAAAAACAGAAATGTTTTATCCGAGGTACTGCCTCTTGCGAGGAACTGACAAATCCTCCAAGAGTATACTTGTCATGAAAAAGTGCTTCTCACTTAGCCGTTCGGACTCGGCAAAAAACTGTAGGTCCCCTCCATCACTGCCAACAACACGCACACAGGAATGGTTGAGAGTTGTAAGTCACTAGGCCCTGGTTCTCCATGAGCTGTTGCGCCACCCAATTTATTTTTTTTGTATTGCTATCGTTGAATATGCAATCTTTTGTTGCTTGCACAAAATCAGTTTGATCAAGGTCAATCAATTTACTTGCAGGCGCATTTGATGTTTACGAGCACGCTCTCTGGCTTTTCAAATATTTTGTTTGTCGATTTTGTAACTATAGCAAGATATATTTGCGTTTTCCTTATGCACACCTCCGCGTGAAAGAGAGCGGGTGACGCTAACATGAAAAGGGACCGAATGGATGCCGGGATAAGCAGACAACCCAGCGATGCTGGTCAGGCACAAACTTGTCCTTGAGATGATTAAAAGCCCCCTAAAGGCCGATGAACTGCAGGTGGCGGCCAACGGCATGATAGTCTGGTAGCGGAGGAGCCTTTTTTTGTTGAAAAGCCAACGTCAGCAGCAAGTAGCGTCTGTAACCCATATTGGGCGGCTACAAAAGGCGTCTATTTTCCCATAGTGGGCGGCCTCGAGCAGTTATGTGTTTTACCATACAAAAGGCCTGTCAAATCTGAGCTTATGTATGTTATTAATCATATCTGGGAAAACACCATGGTGGAAGGATATATGCAAATACATGAATTATGACAACAAATGGAAATGAGTCCCCAAGAGAGGTAATCTTTTTATAGAAAATCCTTCTGTAGCTTCGGTTGCAGTAAACCGCACATGGGATTTGGGGGTGCGGCATCTTTCATGTACGAGCGTCATTCAAGACGCCATAATAATAAATGAATCGTTGACAAATAGAAGAAGTCTTTCAAGAAGCGCAAATATTACTTTTGGATCCGCATATGTACGAAAATCGGAGCATGGAATGTTCGATCCTTGTACAGCGATGGTAGATACGAGCAGGTTGAGCGTCAAATGCTTCGCCTAAAGATCAGTACCCTAGCCATAAGCGAAACTAAGTGGAGAGGAAGTAGCTGAATAAAGATCAGACCCTGGACAGACTATAGAATGCTGTATTCCGGGGAAGATGAAAGAGAGGGTGGCCAAAGACTGCATGGTGTCGGGATTGTGTTGCACGAAGAAGCAAGGCGTAGTTTGATTTCCTGGGCGCCCATTTCTGCGAGATTAATGATAGCAAGGTTTCGTTCAAATATTCGAAACGTCACAATTATTCAGTGCTACGCTCCCACAAATGAAGCGACCGAGGAAGACAAAACTGCGTTCTATACTAATCTTAACTCGGTTTACAGGAGTGTTCCGAGAGCCAACGTCATATAGTCATCATGGGAGACCTCAATGACCAAGTCGGTTCAGATAATTACGGGCTGGAACGTGTGATGGGAAAAAATGGCTTGGGGTCACGGAACGAAAATGGCGACTTGCTTGTCGACTTTTGTAACGCGAATCATCTTTTGAAAGGTGGGACTATATTGGTGAAACCGAAAACCAAATTGATCATAAATCATGATTCAGCAGCTATATATGTTTCGAGGAAATTGCAGGCTATTGTGAATCGCTATCTTTGCCACATCTAAAAGTTTCGCTGGCCACAAATAATAACAAAAGGAATTGTGACGCAGGACAAGTCAAGAGCGGCTGGACGTCGACATTAGAAAGTGTAAATGTCGTTGAACTGGTCACACACTGAGGAAACCAAACGATGAAATTGCAAAGCAGTCCTTTGAATGGAGTCCTCAGGGTTCACGGCGGCGGCAGCGTGGCGGATTGGAAGACCAAGAACAACATGGAAATCAACTGTTTTAGCGGAAGCAGAATCCCAGAGAAAGACGTGGCCACAGTCAAAATACCTTGCAGCATACCGTGAAGGATGGAGACGTTTTGTTGACGACTTATTCCCCAGTCGGAGTTACAGGACACGATGATGATGATAGCTAAGCATTTAATTATTTAATATAGGTTTATAAAAAAAATCAAAAGAAGAAAACTAAGTGTTCACATACTTTTAATGGAGACTGTAACGATTGCAGCTTCTACTAAAAAACAAAATTGCACACACACGTGGTAAACTGATTTCTCGTTGTGGCGATTCCAGCCCCCCAAAGCTTAACCAGGAAGAAGTACCTAGGTACCTACATATTTATTTTTTAACATTTCTCCAATTATTACCTCTGGACTAGGTAGTGACAGGGACGACACGGGGAAAAAACATCAAACTTTCCTATATTAATTTTTGGATTTGTTTAAAGACAATCCCATATTAAATTTTTGTGTAATCTGGACACACACTCATACCCATTAAATTATGCAACGTAATTTTTGTTTTACTATAATAAGGAAACAGGTATTATACGTATACCTATACTTTGTGATTATGTTTGATATTTTGAAGAAACAAAAACTGACTGCTCCCTAATTTAAATCACCCAAGTGCAAGTCACATAACATGTTCCAGCACCTACCTATCTAATATGTAGCTTGGACAGAGGAGTGGGCGTCATGATCGTTGCTTTACAAAAGCGACTGATGCTATGCTTTAGGTGCATACGGCTAGAGTTTGCGACAGGCGTTTAATTGATAACCGAATTGGGATCAGGAATTAGGATGAACATATGGGTAAGGCAAGTAGCAGTTGATGTTATATAGGTAATCATCTCTATCCTACTACAGTTTACAGGTGGATAGGTTCCTTAAAAAAATGCACCCAAGGGGCTAATGAATTGATATACAGGGTGCGAGGTGGTACATTTAAACCGTGCCGGGATGTTTTTTTTCGGAAGAAATAATTTAAAAAACACACAAATTAGGTGCTGTGAAATGATTTGCCATTTATTTTAAACCAGCGCGTATTTGTTTTGGTCGTTTGTGGGAACATGATACTGCGTAAATGGTCGCCGCCAAAGCGAATGGCACAATGTGATAATTTTCCGCATCAATTTTCGTAGTGTTTCGACCTGAATAGCGGCCATTTCATCTCGAATATTAGTTGTCTTTCAAGGCTTTCAGAGTCCGTGACTTGTTAAATAAACTTTGAACTTCAAATAACCCTTCAGGAAGAAGTCTGGAGGTGGGCTTAGTCAGACGAACCCGGAGGCAATTCATAATCCCTATTTTTCGAAAAATAGGTGACCAATGAAAGAAAGAGATCTTTCCGTTATCAGTGAGAAGAACCCTAAGAAAAACCGTTATTATGACGCGCTAATTCTCCCCAATGATGGTTACGGCTGCTCCATCATCGTCGTCTTCAAAGAAAAACGGTACCAAACGAGTTCAAGCCTAAAAGGTCACGCGATGGTCGTGGAGAGGTTGGCTCATGAATTGATTGAGGGTTTCACTGGCGTAAAACTGATTGTTGATAAATTGGCCTTTAGTCTCAGTTTTTCCGTGCGTGATCATACCACCTCCCCCCCCCCCAACCATCTTCCAAATGTTCTCCCAGTCCAAATTAAGTGAGCTTTTTTAGGAAATGCTTAACACGTCAAAACAAAGCTCTACATCAAAATTCAGCTTTGTCGGAATTTTTTTTCGTAGTTTTGTCATTTTTGTTTGTCTAATTTCCCTGGGCTCTATACTTCTGAAGAAAAAAAGACATGACGTTGTTTTTTAAAGGTTTAAATCTAAAAAAAAATCCTTAAGGCGTCTTCTTATCAGATTTCATAAAATACATAGTTTGGTAGGTATTTCTTCACAATCCCATAATGCCTTCTTGTATAACTTACCGCATTATAAAATTGAAATTAGTTACCGACTATAAATTGCTCATTATTCACCACGACAATAATGTAAACCAAGACACAAAAGCTTCTTAATTTGCAAGCATTTTTCGACCCACTGATGTGATGCAAGTCTAATGAGTGCACAAATAATAAACAATATTGTCTTCCGTCTCCCGCAAGTCCCAACACCCTACTGACCGAATGGCCTTCGATTAGTATAGGTAAGTGAATGTAAGGTAAGAGCTCTGTTACGTTACGTCACTAACAGCGGCACGCCGATGAGGTTGCAGTGCAACATCAGCCATTGTCCCAGGCTCGTCCATAGTTAGGTATTCACCAACAACAACTGTTTGCCTTTAAGCAAACAAAAGAAATACTCACTTCGCAGCGGTTTTTTCCAACTGACAGGCAAAACTTTTGAATTTCAAAATCGCACTTAAAATCTATCCCCGTCCCCGTTAGCCATCATTGGGTGTACAAAAACCTTTGTTTCGCATTTGACGGCCCTTTGCCGTATACCGATGATGAGGACGGGGACGAGGCAACGAGTGGGACGGGAAAATCGCTACGCAAATCAAGCGCAACGAATAACACTTGGCCTGCTGTCATACATATATACAACCGCCATTTTTATGTTATCTATAATTCGAACACGTGTCCTTTTCCTTTGTAGATCACTGTCGCACAAAACAAAGAAGGTTAAGGGGTGCTTACACCTCCACCCCAAGCGACCAAAGACGGAAGCTCATTACGTAAGCTAATTAATTATAAAATAAATCAAATTTCAATTAATCGGTGATGGGATGGGTATTAGTAAGTAAGTCAATAGCTGCAACACTCCATACACACTATCTTGCCAAGCCATCCGACATTGCTGTATGATAACAAGGGGTTGGGTCTTGGGTACTTGAGTTGTCAACGACGCATGGCGGCGGCGCGGCGACGGAGATGGCGACGAAGTGATCATAATGCTGATCGCGATTGAAATGCGCAATTTTATTCAACGTGAATCTCTGAGACTATCTGTCTGTGCCCTATGTGCCCTCGTCTGGATCTGGACAGGAGATATCAACTGCAAACACCCGGCTGGCGATCTTGTCAGCCACCGTTATATCAATATATGTACTATGAAGGTACAACATATTATGTATAAGTATGTTCGAAGCTTGTGTCAAGGCTTCAAGGCTTTCAGGTGTGTGGAAAGTGTTACATGAGGGGATGTGTTTAGCTGGTTGATTATTTTATTGTGATACCTATTATAATTATTGTTATTATTATTAATCGATTATAATTTATATTAAATATTGTTGTGTATTTAAAGTGTCATTTACGTACTTAATTTATTATTAAAAAATAAAAATATTGTAATTGAATTGATAAGCGTTACGCGATGTATGTGTAACGTTAGGTGTGTAGTGAACGACACTGGAAAAAAGTTACACCATGTTGTGTGACAAGCAGCCTCTATTGTACTCCAGATTGGGATGCACTATATTATTATTATTATTGATGATTTAATTAAAATTACACTCAAAATACATTTTCTTATCACAAATTTTTTATTGTTTTTAATTGTTTTCACTTTGAATTTTATTAAAACAATCAATTATAATAATAGTTTTTGAGAAAACGTGTCGCATATAAATGCGTTTTAGATTCTTATGTAATAAGTTTATAGATTGATGAGGCTTTGAAATTCTGTATGGGGTCTTACATCAGCTAATTAAATAAATAAGTTATGTGACAGTATATATTTATTAAAAAAAAAGCATTTAATTAGTGCGTGCAAAATAATTTCAGAAGAAATAAATCTAGGTTAGGTTGAGAATTATTTTTGGTTAAGCCTATAAGAAGTGCCTGCAAAACTCATACTCAGAATCGTTAATTTACACGTGTAAGTGAAAAAGAAGCAATTAATCTGGCTTCCCACCCTTTGAGTTCATAATAAGAGCCTGGTCCTCTAAGTTGGGATGGGGATTGTGCCGTGGGGGTGTCTTCCCGGCCACGTAATGCTATTTAATTGCGAAGAAGCAAAAAGCCTCAAATACGGCAAGCGAAACAAGGACAACGAACATCGGAACTGCACGTGAAACTTTCTGTCTCTCTATATAAAAGCAAGTGCAGCTGATTTATCGGAGGCCCTAGACTGCTTCTAAGCCTATTTCACCACCCCATCAAAGAAGTTCAATGGGATGGTCTGCAAAAGAAAGCTGAAAGACTGCAACATCTACTACGGCAACTGCTACCGACAATTTGCTTACTTAATTATACTTACCCGGCTCCCAATTCAAGAAGGGTCGCTGCCTGAGACACGGGAGCCTTCCATCCTCTAGATCCCGAGCACGCTGCTTCCAGTCATCTAGACCATGCTCTTTGGCAACCGCGATGGCTTAGATTTAAAACCGGAGCGGAGTTTCAGTCTTCTTCGTCTGGAACCTGGGGTTTGGGATTCAAAGACTCTCTAGGCTGGAGCATTATTGTCAATTCGCTCGATAAGGCCGAGTTTACGTGTTTTCATTTTCTAGACTACATCTTGATACAGCTCAAGCTCATAGAGTCCGTTGCTGTATCTACTTCTCCATTTGCCTTCCTCGTGCGCACATCGGACCAATATCGCATCAAGGAAATTTTATTTAGAAAGAGGCCAGTATCAGTTTCTCCAATTCTGCTTATCGCCTAACACTCGGTGCCATAAAGCAGAACTGGAAGTATAGAGGTTTTATGGAGTGTCCACTTTGTCCTTTGTTGAGCCGTCATTTGGTGAGCCAAACCGAAGAAGCACTGGTTTGCTAGGGTAAGTTGTCGTCGGATCTTCACTAGGATGTTGTTTGTGGGAGTAATGTTTACTTTGAGGCAGATGAACTCCATAACTACTTCGAAGTTGTTGCTGTCAAAAGTGACGTTATGTCCTAGCCGGTAGACAGATCTTTCATTGTTTCTTGATAGCAGGTACTTAGTCTTTTGTCCTCGTTTACTTGAAAACCAACTAGTTTCGCCTGTTCTTCAACTGCCGTGAAAGACTCTATATCAAGGCTTGTTTCGAGCAGTTGGCGATGTCGATTTCATCGGCATACCCAAGAAGTTAGATAGATCTATTGAGCTTGTGCCTTCAGGTAGTGGTAGAGATTGAAGAAATCACATGATAGCTCATCTCCTTGCCAACTCCTGTGCATGTTTGGAATACTTCGGAAGAGCTTTTCCCTAGTTGCACATTGCATCGCATATTTTCCAAAGTCTTGCAACAATACCTGGATCAGTTTTTCCGGGATCCCAAGCTCAGCCATCGGTATAAAGACCTCCTGACGATGAATTCTATCATATGCGGCTTTGAAGTCTATGAATAGATGGTGAGTCTTGAAATTCATTGGTCTTTTCCTAGATTTTCCTGAGAGTAAAGATTTTGATTTATGGTCTATCTTCCAGGTGGATAAAAGGGTTGCAGAACGGCTTAAGACGCTCACACAGTACGTTGAATAGAATCTTTTATGTGACGCGACATTATAAGGGGTATGCCTCGATAGTTCATAGCATCGCCTTTATGGAATTGATGGACCAGTCATTGGGCATGCTTCCTTCCACCCAAAATTGGTTGATGAGTTGATGCATGCACCCATCATCAAGACCTCCGGGCTTGAAGAGCTTCGCTGGTAAACCATCAGATCCCGGCGGCTTTGTTGTTCCGTAATCTTCTTTATAGCAAAGTCAACCTCTTCTATAGGTATTGGGTGGTGGTACTGGGTCCTCATTGACTGGAATTGGGTTCACTTCTCGTCCTATTTATTGATATACCTAATGCTCATTCACCTGTGCTTCGGGGACTAGCTTACCTTCACTGTATCGAAGAACCTACGCTCCGGTTATAAGGCCAGCAGCCAGTTGCTTGGATTTTTATAAAACTTCCGGGTGTTGTTTCGATCACGAGACCTTTCAATCTCTTTAAACTGGGAGGCTGCATATGCCCTCTTCTTTCTACGGTGGGTATTCTTCTCCTTGTCCGATTCTTCCACTGTAGCATATTTGTATGTGCATCTTCGGTTACCTTTTTGAGTTGTACGTATTCATCATCATACCATACATCATATTCATTGGAAGATTTTGTCTGCCTCTTTGAAGATATCAATCTAGGAACTGGGCCACTCGCCACTGATTATTGACGTGTCTGCTGCAGGTTAGTGCACAGCACAGAGCTTCTCGCTCAGAATTTCACTGTGTGGTCTGGCGACTCTACGTAAAGTAAAGGTGACCAACGTCGAATCTTTTCTTAAGGGTGGTTTGTTGTTGCATTTAATTTGATAATGGAGCACTTAACCTAACCGCAACAAGGAAATGTCAGATTCGATGTTTATCCTTGAAAAGTTTGCACGTCTAAAGCCCTAGTTCACACGGTAATGCACCGCACATTTATCCGCAGTGTAAATCCGTGCGTATAAGCAGTGGCGTATTCATTCTACATAAAACCTTTCACAAGATGTTTTTACGTTTGCATCACGCTTGGACTGCGAAAAAACGTGCCATGTGAACTATAGGCCTAAGATGTTATAAGCATGTATTCTGTTGGTTGCACATTGTTCATTTGGCTGGCGATATGACCATCTAGGCAGCACCAGGTTGCTTTGTACATTCGTAGCCGTGAAAGCCTATAGTGCTACTTATCACCGTACTACGAGCTCCTGAACAGTCTATTATTCGGAGGCCGTTATCATTTGCCTCTTTGTGCAGGTTGTGCTTACTGATTTGAGCAGTTACAGACAGCAAGGGAAACGTATTTTTGGATGTGGATTCATCATTAGAGGCAGCCTTAGGCAAAAAGTCTTGAGTTTCAAGTATGTTAACGAGCTCTTCACGACACTTCGCATCAAGCCTAAATTTGCCAACTTGTAAATCCTTTTTGGTAGCTAGTATAGAATCCACACATCTCGATATTCACAAGGAGACATGGTGATATCCTGGTCGATCAACCGTCAACCAGATAGACCACTGTACTCTTCCAGTATCAAAAATGTTTGAATGTTTCGAGGAGTCAATGTTGACTCGAACCATTACCTTCGTTGTAGACAAAGAATAGTGCTACGGATATTCAGACCAAAGCCAAAACAGGGAAATACTGTGAGGAAATTGACTTCGAACAGCCACAATCGCAAGAAATCGCCAGATCCTTTTCCAATCGAGTCTCTCGCACCCTCTTAAATAGTCTTATGCCGCCAACTTCAAGTACCGTGACCCAGTGGAAAAATTTCCAGAAAGCCAACAGAGATGTTGCGTCTGACGTCTGATGTGCTGGGCCTTGCACCACCACCATCACAGTGAATCCCCTGGCTCGACGAAGAATCCCGGCAAGCCATGCAGGATGCAGTCAAACAACAGGTATACAAACTGGCGCTGCATAGATGGACCAGAGCTGCTTGCGAATTCTACGAGCAGAAAATGAGGGAGGAACACGGGCTTCTCAGGAGCAAAAAGAAGGAACATGAAAAGCGCGCGATCGAGGAAATAGAGGGATGCTATTGGAGTAATGAAGTTCGGAAGCCTAACCAAAGTTAAGGTCAGGTAGATGTGGCTGTCAGTACTTAGTAAAGGAAAGAGCGTACAGAGAAGGTGAGGGATCGTTTCCTCTTCCTCCTCGTCCATATAGCTTCTGCAAAAATCGCTTGAAAGTACGCCGAACCACGCTGCGAGCCTGCCTATTAGACAGTGTCCCGTTATGACACCTACAATAGAGCTGATGTGCAGTCTCCTTAGAGATATTCAACACTTGGAGCGTATTATGTCAAGGTTTGGTCATACTTGTTTTGTCGCCAAACAAGTATCAATATCGATAACTCACCTTCTCTGTACTTGCCCACCAACTGTTTGTTCTCTCCAACGCATCTTGCTTCAGCAAAAGTTAACACGTAGCGATGGGTATACCAGAATTTTAACCAAAAGGTCAAGATTAACCTCCCGAGGTAACAATAAGGCTCGTAGCGAAACCTGCAATTAATTTCGAGGGAACATAATGTTAGAATCTCCGTCGGTGCTGAGGATATTGCAAAATAATTTCTGCAAATTGTATGACGGCGATGGCGAACCGAACTCCGCTGCCGTGCAGATTGCGCCATTCAGCCACGGTGACGACCGACGTAGGCCAAAAACTTTGTCAACCCGGTCTCGATGAAGTGAAGAAAACTATTTCGTAACTTAAGTTTAATAAAGTTTTCGGAGCTGATGGCATTGCACCCGAGCTGTTCAAAGCGGGAAGCGATGAGTTGGTTAGGAGTGCCTACGCACATGCACCAGCTCATCTGCAAAATATGGTCGAAGGAAAGCATCCCCGAAGAATGGAACCTCAGCATTTATTGAAAGGTGATCCTCTGGACTGCATCAATAACCAGATAGGTCTATTTCAGTAAGGCCTTAGGCCTGAAAATTCCACCATCGACCAAATATTCGAACAACGGCAGATCTTGGAAAAAACCCAGGAATTTAAAATCAATACCCACCACCTTTTCATCGATTTCAAGGCCGAGTTTGACAACATCGAGACGAGCTATAAAGATCAATATCTAGTTTTGGCAACCCTTCCAAACTTGTCCGATTGTGCAGGATGACGATGGAGAATGCACGCTGCTCCATCAAGGTCCGCAAAGACCTCCCTGATATAAAAAAAAAAACGTTGCAGACAAGGCGTGCGACTTCTTCAACATCATTCTTGAAAGAAAAATGCAAAACTCTCTCGTCAATACCAGAGGCATAATCTTTCAATAGTCTGTCCAAACTGGATTACGTTATCGATATTGATATAATCGGACGAACAAAACGTGATGTTGGTGCCGGTGGTGCTTTTTGGTCCCGTTTGCAGAGATGGAGAATGAAGAAGAATTTTCAACAACAAACTGTACGGGCTGTACGGCTATACAGTGACACTGACATAGTCACAAAAGTAAAAGTAAAAACCCACGACTGAGGTGGCTAGGTAACATAGAGCGAATGTACATCAATGCTCTGGTCTTGAATCGGAAAGTTTTTGAATCCAACCCCGTGGGACAGTGCAGTGGAGGAGAACAGCGTAACAGGTGGCGTACGCAAGTAGAAGAGGACCTCGACCAAATTGGTATATGAAACTGGAGACAGCTAACTAGAAATCGAGCTGGCTGGAAGAATCTAGTAGATTCAGGCCCTGGTTCACCCCCCGGACTGTTATGCCACCTTTAGTAAGCAAGTTCATAAGTGAAAAGCAACAGGCCAACCAATTAATGTTTAGCAACAACTTTGCAATTTGACTCCTGATATTTTAAAGAAGAAGTTTGTAATAGGTACAAAAGAGTCTTGTTTAATACTTTCGCCTGTGCTCTTTCGTTGTCCTCAATTCAAGATCAACTAATTAAATTAATGCAGGGTCAAAAGCATTCAATTAACCGAAATGTTCATTTTATCCCAAGTTCCTCCATCGGAGCTCCGCATCAGGTACCTACATTATTACCAATCCACTCGTATATGGAGGACACTTTCACAACACTCTCAATCAAAGCACACACAAACCTGCACTTAAGGTGCCACTACATTGTCCAGTTGTTGCCAACAACTCAACAAAAAAAAAACCTCCTGCCAAAGAGGTGGGAGTCTGCACAGAGCTTAACACAGCAAACATTTAAGAACATAATCGCTCAAGAGTAAAAGTGCTAACGCACACATAACACTATCTATAGATACTACTTGTTCAGGTGAAAGAACGCCGAACCGTCTGAAGTACATAAATACACCTTATCAAGTTAAATACCGTTTCAAAAGCAAATAAATCGAAAGAGATACGAAGGCAGAAATTTTATACCGAGGAATTATTTTTTTGGCAGATTACATCGCATCATTGAGTCTGTCCAGCTAAGATGAGAGAGGGGAGGGCAGACCCTCGAACGGACATTGGCGTCTCCGTCTCTGGCTGTGTTATGCGTATACACCAGTGTATTGCACGTACAAAGCTTTCTCACCTCGTCGCTCTCATCCGCTCCTCACTTTTTGGCTGGAAAGACGTAAAATTCTCCTGTCTCCCCAGGGGAGATAAAAGATATACTCCAGCTCATACCTATAGATGTGTAGATAGGAGTAGGAGTACTTCCATCATAAGTAGATAGGTACACATATAATATTTGTTATTTACCCGGCGTATTAAGACGTTTTACGGCTTTTCGGCGACGTAGATGGGCAAACAAGATAGCCCACCATCTGTTTGTGATTAATTGGGATTCGTTTTGTGTTCCTTGATTTTGATTTTTTTTTTTTTTGCTGCGATGTTGGTAAACGCACTCTGCTACACAGCCTCAGCAGCAGCAGCACCCACCACCGCACTGCTTTGTGGAACTTTATTTGGTATCATCCAAGGGGGTGTGGTTGGGGAGGTTTAATTATTTTTGTGTGCCGTTTACACTTTCAGCTACTGTATGCACGCTGATACTTAAAATCTTTTTAGACCTTATTTTTCTTAGAGTGAAATAACAACAACAACAAAAAAGACATTCTCCTGGTTGCTTAAGGTCTTTTTTGACTTAAATGCCTGAAGATTTTTTTTTTTTGTTACTCTGATAACATATTTGCTTTTAACTGAAGGAAGGGGCGTTTATTCAGGAGCAATTAAGAATGAGATTCAAGAGTACCGGGATGAGATGAGGAGAAGGTCGAGTGATTCTTGATAGAAAAATCGCGCGTGAAGTACTTAATTTTATTTCCTCTTTGAGTAGGTATTTCGGGTTTGTTGGAAAATGCCAAAAATTGTGGCCTACTTTCGTCCAATATGGTGATTTTTTTTTCTTAATTTCTTTTTTATTTTTATAATTTTTTCTTTTACGTAAATAGAAGAAGGAAGGAAAAATAAAACATAAACATACTTTGTATGATGAAGAAGGCAATTTAATTGAAAATCAATGACACTTGGATTAAATTTATTTGCCACTGATGATGAGTGGTAAGGATGAAAGTATTGTTTTTTTTAGCCAATTAAATGGGGGAGCTTTGTAGTTTAGTTAATTTTAGTTTAGTTTAGTTTAGTTTCTGAGAGAATGGTCACACTGGCCACTTTTCAATATGTTTTGTACCATGTACCTATAACTCGGATCCTAAGCCGAATTGGCGATTTTACACATACAACTTTTAGCTCAAAATTTAATTTTCTATATTGGAATGGCTTGTTTAAATTTTTTTATAAAACAAATTAAAATAGGAAAGTTAAAAAAACCATCCTATAAAAAATAAAAAAATCAAAGATTTCTAAGTTTTTTAATAAATTCAGCACAATCTTTTTTGAAGCAAAGATAGGGTCAAGACATGCTTATGCAAAATAAAGTAGAGACTAACGGCTTTAATAAGGCATATACATTTTTTTCAAAATTAACAGCGATATTTACATCCAAAATTTACCATTTCTTATAATTTTTCGCACTTTTGGCCCGAAAGCCCTTTTTTTGGGTACAATTTGGCAAATTTCACATTCGTAAAAATATTCGAAATCAATATTTTGATCAATAAATATATGACATTACGACTTTAAAAAGTATGTAAGTTCACAATTTGACTGAGTGGCTGATCCGATTAATATTAGATTTGGTATACTAGCTCCAAGGAATGTTAAATTTGTCATTTAGTATCAATAAATAGGCTTTCGGGCAAAAACTGCGAAAAATAATAAGAAATGGTGAAGTTTGAATAGCTATAAGTACTGCCGCTTTAAGAAAAAAGGGCGTAAATGCCAAAATTGAGTTAGTACCATAATTGGAACCGTTAAATATGTAGCTTATTATTTTTCTGTAAAGCTTTAACCTCATCTCATATTTCCAACTGCAAATGGCTAAAAATCACGAACACAAATTTGACTGCAGGTTTCAAGCAATTGTAACAATCTTCAAAAGGGTCATTGAAAATGAGAAAACCGAGAAGTGCTATTAAATTAGAGGGAGCATTTTGGAGATTGGGATGCAAATCACCCTTCTTTGTTTTTTTTACATACATAACTCGAAAACAAAGCAAAATTTCGAAATAATCCTAAAAATCTTTTTTGTAGAAAATCAAAAAAGAATCGAAATTGATTTTTGAAACAAAAATTAAAAAATTTTTAACATACTAAATTAAAAACAAAATCATTCCATGTGAAAAATCGCAAGTTTGTTTTTTTTTTTACTTATTTACTTATAAATTTTTTACCAGCAGAGATAGGTATAGGCATAGCTTGATATTAAAGAAAGATAATTAAATTTGCTTTACAATGAATCACATATTCAAAACACGGTTTGGATAACAATCGACCGAGAAATAGGCCTTCAAACTAGGCTTATTTTAAGTTTTTAAAGCTTTATAAATGGCATTTTTGGCTATTTTGATGGACTTGTTAGATTGTACGCTCAAACAGGGTGATGTATAAGTGAGCCATTACCAGTTAAGTCAAAAATAAAAGTCAAGTTTCAAATTTTTTGCAGTTTTAGGATTGCCATCTAATTTTTCAAAAACTTAAAATAATTGCCAAAATCAATACACTTGCTATTACAAAACCGGGTTTTGAACACATGATAGCGTATACCTTCTCGAACAAGAAAAAAGTAGTAGCAGACGAGTTTTATGGTTGAAAGTCCTTGCCAGACGGGCTCAACATTTTCAAAGTAGGTATTAAATAAATAACTGTTTTTTTATACCTATCTCTGCTGGTAAAATGTTAAAGGCAAATAAGTAAACAAAAAAAAACAAAAATGCGATTTTTTTTTGATTTTTTTTTAATTTAGCAAACTAAATTTTTTTTAAAAAATCAATTTCGATTGAAAATTGTATTCCCTACAAAAAAGTCTTTAGAATGATCTCGAAATTTTGCTTTGTTTTCGAGTTATATCCAAAAAACAAAAAAGGGGGATTTGCATCCCCTTCTCGAAAATGCACCCACTAATTTAATAGCACTCTAGGGTTTTCTCATCTTCAATGACTTTGAAGATTGTTACAATAAAATCCCATGAACGTCTTTTTACTTACGATATAGGTAGGTGCTATAAGACAAGTTTTGGATTCGTGCATAAAAAAAATTTGAGATAAGAATCAAACATGATATTACGATGATAGAGAACACCAAAAAAGTGGGTGGCACAATTCTGTCTGTCAGCCTGTCTGTCTGTCTGTCTGTCTGTCTGTCTGTCTGTCTGTCTGTCTGTCTTTTCGTCTACAGCCTTAACGGCTCGATCGATTTTCTTCGGTGGTTTTTGGTGATAATGCCCACACGTTTTTTTCATTTTATTTTTAACCAAATATAACGGTACCTGCCATATAATTTTTTTTAGCAATTTTACATAGTCGTATTTTTCTCAAAAACAGCTCGACAACTTTTCTTAAAAAAAATCAATAAATTTATTTTAGTAAAGGCTTCCTTTGGGTGGAAAACCATTTTTCAAAAATGGTTATTAATGGTACCTCCCAAAAAACCATTTTTTTTAATTTTTGATTTTCTTCAAAACGGTACGACGGATTTCAATTATATTTTACACTGAAGCTTCCAAAAAATATATATAGTTTTGTGTGCAAAAATTTTTGAAAAAATATTTTTCGGATTTTTAAAAAATGTTTCAAAATTTTTTTTTTGGAAAATCAAATATTTCGAGAACGACATGATCGCTTTTCTTGAAACTGGATACTTAAGAGGTTTTTAGCAATTTCTAAAATATTTTTAGAAAAAACTTTACATTTTTGAAAAAATAACGGTACCTTCCAATACAAAAGTTAAAAAACCGTTACACAAAATATTTTCTTGCTTAAGAACGACTCCTTAGTTTTTGATTAAACTTTTTTCATATACTAAAATTAGTACGGTCTACTACCCAAAATTATAAAATTTAACACTTACCAACTATTAATAGTACCTGTTATAGAACGTATTTTTTTATTTTGAATTTTCTCGTTAGATGAATTTCAGAAAAGATTAAATAATATTGCATATCAAAAAACTTAAAAAAAAAGTTTTTGGATTCTTTAAAAAAGTTTCAAATTTATTTTTTTGAAAACTCGATGTCTCGAAAACGGGATGACAATTTTTTTCAAATTTTGGTTTTATATGCACATGAGTATGTTTATGCCTTATATTTGCATCCCAAAATTTGTCCTCAAAAATGTTTTAAGAATTTTATACATATATAAAAAATTATTTTTTTAAAAACCGCTACAACGATTTTATTTTTTTTTTATACAATCACATTCAATCATGAATTAAGATGGCATTCTTTTTTTCCAACTCAAACTGTCAAAGGAGTTGTTTTAGCTAATTTAAATATCGTATTCCATGCTTTTCTACATTTTTCTCTCATATTTTTTCATATTTATTACTTATTATTTAGTCTTGCACAGTAAGATACAGTATCTTTTAAAGTAGTACAAGCTTCAGTTTTACAATTGGTTTACATGAAATGAATGAATACTAAATTTGAAACAAGATGACTTGAAAAACCATAAATATAAAGAAAACTACTTTTTACTATTTAATTAATGAAAAAGATTAATCAATGAACTTTATTATAATTATAATACCTTATAAAACACCTTTAAAGTAGAAAAGAAACAAAAGTTAAAATCATCGCAATGCCTCAAAATACTTTCTTAGTCTTATTTTAAATCGAGTAGTGCAGCCTATCATCCTTATAGTTTGAGGTAGGGAATTCCACAACCGAACCGCGTGAACGAAAAATTGACGGCTCGAAACAAGATAGGAGTAGCGTATTGGTATCAGATCACTACTTCGATTAGAGCGTGGAAAAAGGATTCTGTTGTAAAGGTACGTCGGTTGTCGTGTTTGCATGACATTGTGGAGCATTAATAAGGTCCTAAACGAGAATAAGTTATCAAGAGAAAAACCGTATATTGTTCTTGCATATGAGGAAATGTGATCATATCTCCGTAGGCCAAAAATATATCTTGTCACACTATTATAGACAACATTAAGTTTCCTTCTGTGCTTGGAATCACAATTACTAAATAGTTCACAGCCAAATAATAAAAGTGGAATAAGCAGCGACTCTCATAATTTACATGTTTTTTTTATATACAATTTTTCGTAATCCCTCAGCGTCTTGAACATAAGAGCAAGTACGTGCGACCCAGTCATGCATTTTATTTAAGAACTACTGTTTTCTAAATTTCCTACGCAAGAAAAACTCATCTTGTTTACTCAACCTCAAAAGTGGTGTAAAAGAACAGAAACAGAAAATTCATAACTTCACCGATTGAATTATCTCCAGTACGTTTATTTTTTTTGGAAAAAAAGTGTTAACAAGTTTTTTTAGTACATAACTTTCAAAACTACAAATTAAATGTAATTTTTCTGTAGCTTGGAGGCCACATGAGCGAGCACTCTCTAGCGAATTGTGTACATAATTTATTTTCAAATCACTCGTCACTCTACTCGCTTCTGAACTGTATTCATAGTACAGGTAAAATAGGATAAATAAAACAAAAAAATTGGTACCACCATGAAACTTGGTGAAAACGTTTCATGTACTATGAGAATGAAGTATCAAAAGAGTCTATAAAAATATTTCATATGGAAGGGTGTTTTTTTGAGAGTGGGAGGGGCGTAAGTTGACTAGCGAGTAGGAAAAATTTCGATACATTTGTAACTCGCTACCGATTACTCACTCGTGTGGCCTTAGGGTAGTATATCAGTCTGGGCGATGTTCTTCAAAAATTGGTTGGGGTCCTTGGACCCCTCGTTAAATTGTCAATGGCGCATTGAAAAATCTACTAAAACATTGTTTTGGATTAAAGAAAAAGAAATTAAAAATATTTTTTTTGAAAATTTAATATTTAAAAAACGGAATGGTACATCGTTAAGATTTGCATTGGTGCCAAAATTTTTAGTAAAAAATTATTTGTTAAAGCGATTTTTTTACGTTTTTATTTTTGTTTGTTTTCCATAAATTAATAAAACAATTTAATTTAAAAAAACGAATTTCATACGTTTGCATGCACCTTTTTCTATCTCTATTATTTTTTATCTTAACAGATTGTCCCACAGACCCCACAACGGACTATAATGTAATGACTGAAAAAAATCAACAAAATAGATGCATGAAGATTTTATTAAGAGTATTAAAAAAAAAATCGATAAAATTAGTAAATAAATAGTCATGCTTCCACTAATGAATCGATGTTACACATTATTGACGACTTCACTCCTAGACTCACTCTCTTTTATTTTTATTATTATTTTTGCAGTTGCTTCTTGCATTTACAAGGACCGATGATGAAATCGAAAAAGCCCAAGCAGTAGAAATTCCTGACTGTTTTCGTCCGAAGTTTACGATCAGAAGAGAAAGAAGAAGACGAATTTTCGTTGGGATCAAAAATATTGCTGCAAACCATAAAGGATAAATTATTCTTCGGACAACATTATACATATAGCATCATTCAGCAATGATGATGAAATGAGGGGCAACAATCTGAAGCTATAAGGTGAAAGTTATAGCTATTATTGAAACTCATCATTGAAATTTTTAATGATTGATTTTGAGACGTTTAGGAAGTAAAATCAATTATTATTTTGATGAACAAATAAAGCTTAAGACTAAGTTAAAATTCTTAGCCAAAAAAATTATTCAAGTAGGTCCAACTTTCTACATAAAAAGACTTTTCTTATTTCAATGATTGAACTATCTTACCAATAATCATTGAAAAATTAAAAGTCAATTTTTGTGGAAATTTGGGCCCATTTGATTATTTTTTTTTTGACTAGAAATATTAATTAAGCCTTGAGCTTTAATCGTCCATCAAAATAATGAATGATTTTGCTTTCTAAACGTCTCAAAATCAATCATTAAAATTTTGAATGATGAGTTTCAATGAAAGCTATAACTGGCGCCTTAGAATTGCAAAATCGGCCTATCGAATAAAGTAGCCTAGATGCATCATTTGAACAAAATAATTAACAAACATAATTTTACCCTTTCTATTTTAGGCATTTTTTGTAAACATAGGAGCACTCTGCCTGGGGTATTGAATTGATCCTCTCACCTAAAAACCAAAAATCGTGATGTGGTGTTAGTTTTCACGAAACAAAATTGCATTATTTCTTTGGTCGTGTTTTATGACAAAAAATTGATAAATGTATGGCTCTTCGAATCCTGCATATGTTATGTAAGTAGCAGAAGCACTTCATGTGAGAGACAGGAACCACGCTTTTGAAATCATCAGCGCTAGAAAGTTTTGCAGGTGGTAAGTACCTACACCACAACTTGAGTAATGTTAAGCTGATATGTGTGGTTTGTGGTCACAGAATTGCGTATGTGCATGTTGCATTTAAATTTATTAAAAATAAATATCATGTTACATTCAGAAAACTAATCAGCACCTCATAGGGACCTATATTAGAAGCTCTCTTTATAAGACTATCCTAAATAGCTCACATGACCTCTTGGCTCCTGTCTCTCTAAAAAAAAAATAAAAGCAATTTCCATTTACATTCGCGCATTGTGGTTGCTGCTAACTTTATATTCAACGCCCATTTGGTGTTCTCGAATAATCACCTCCATCAGATGTCATGTCCACACAGGCGCGGATACAGGGGGGGGGCAATGGGTGCAATTGCCCCCCCCTGGGCAAGAACGAACGAAGCATAAAATATAAATTTAATAAAATGTAATCAAAAAAACGTTATTTCGTTATACGTTTATAAAATTTTTTCTTGGCAGCGCAGCGATGCAGTAATGAGTGGTTGTTCGTTTTCCGCTGGCTGATCAGGTTCAGTTAAGAAAAGTTCCGCTTTGCACAGATAGCGCCTTCAAATCGACTGAGTGGAAAGCTTACAACTTCAGTTTTAGATCTCGATCTTCAAAGTTAAGGTCTTTAATTAAAAGATAAATGTCAGGCTTCATTACTGTATAACATTTTGTGAGAAGAGTCAATTTATTTCATACAAGGGAGCAGGTTGAATCCGTAATCGATTTCATGTTCACTTTAAAATATGCTTTGAATGAAAAATTTCACTATTTGAAAAATGATGTTTTAAAAAGTTATTGCTTCACCTCTAACCCTACTCTACAAATTTGTTAGTGGTTTTTTATACTTAAATGTAACGGGAGAGGTGACAGGGGCACTTATCTAAATTTTCAACCTTGAAGTTGATTTTAATTTAAAAGAAAATTAAATCTTTAAAAAACGTCAATTCACGAGTAATTAGCTTCAAAAATTTCTAATTTTGCTTTAAATGCTCGGATCTACAGGATGAAGATATCTAAATTAAAGTTAAAATAATAAACTACATTTTTGTAAAAAAGTTATTGATAAATATCAAAAAATTTCATAGGTACTAAATGGGTGATAGATTTCTTTTTGTGATAAATATTAAAATGTGCGTTTTCATTGAGGAAGTACTTTCACTAGAAAGCTCTCGAGAGTGACTCTCGGATATCTGTCTTCCCCTATGGTGAGCTTGTTTCATGACTGTGCCTGTGTCCACTTTGGAGTTTAATTCTCGAGAACTTCTTCAGAGCTGCTCACCGCCTTTATACTCTGAAATTGATACGCACCTTAAGAGTATGCACATGTGTCTCGAGCTCGGAGCACATCTGTTTTAGCCATAAGATGCGTTTTTGATGTGAGGATTTTGTCGCTATCGTTGATGTGTTTTTGGAACTTCCGTGTTCCATATTATTAAACTGGCGAAGAGAACAAATCTAACGAAGAAGATTGTGGAGAAACCACGAAACGACTATAGAAGTCACTGCTAAAGAGAAGTTGGATGGAACTTATATATGTACCTCAGGAAGGGTTGGCTACGAAATCTCGCAAATTAAAATCTCGCATTCGAAATCTCGCATAACGAAATCTCGCAATTACAAAATTTCGCTTTTCATAATCCCGCAACTACAAAATCCCGCTTTTCATACTCTCGCAATAACGAAATCCCGCAAACTAAAATCTCGCATATCAAAATCTCGCAAAATTGAATTGCATTGCAACAAATACATTTTTTTAATCAAAATCTCTCAAATTAAAATCTCGCGCGAGATTTTAATTTGCGAGATTTTGATTAAAAAAATGTATTTGTTGCAATGCAATTCAATTTTGCGAGATATCCTACCTACTGCAAAATATATAATCCAGTGTCTGGCTACTTTTAGGCCACACTGTTATTTATTAATTTGAGCTTTTGATTTTTCAATATTATTGTTTTCAAAAGAACAAGAAGGAGAGAGAACATAGAGATGGTATATCCAGTTGTAAAGAGTCATGTGCAAATCGCATTACTCGTATTTGGCCTTGAACTAGAAAATACTTTTCGTTCCATTATAAACGCGTAAAAGACAACCAAAATGATTATAGAGGTTATTAACAGTAATAAATAAAGGATGTACAAATTTTTTTATTTTTATTAAAATTTTTATTTATTAGTTGGAAAAAAAAATTATCCAAAGTGCTCTTGGGTTGCGAAGTGCGATTCGTTGCCTTGAAATTTGAAGTTGCGAGATTTTAAATTGCGAGATTTTGGTTGAAATTTGCGAGATTTTTAGGTTCAAGATTTAAATGCGAGATTGTAAAAAGCGAGATTTTGTAATTACGACATTATGAAAAACAAGATTTTTAATTTGCGAGATTTCGTTATTCGAGATTTTTAAAAAAATGCGAGATTTCGTTATTCGAGATTTTGGTTTGCGGGATATCGTAGCGCTCCCCCTCAGGAAAGGATAGTTGTTTCATAAATTTGATTGTCAAATTATTGCCATTTTTCGACGGGAATATTACTATTGTATCGAATTGCATGAGTCTGACTCTGTAGTCGATGTTTTGAGCTTAACGAAGGCTAAGTATATTGTTAATGAAATGTATAACGAAAGTTAGTCCCAATCGAGAAGTTCGGATGGAAAAGTTTAATAAAAAGTGGTGTTATTTTTTTTTGGATTTTCCACTATAATCATTAAGGGTATTCATGCAACAGCGTAAAGTCGTCGTAAACGTAGTAAAGTTTTAAACATCGTAAATCTTTCAAATTCTCCATACAAATTGTGACGGAATAACGAAGTTTTAAGCTTTACAACGCTTACGACGACTTTACGCTGTTGCTTGAATATCCATATTGTCTTTTATTTCTATGTCGGAAAGTTTGGTTTTGTATCGATGAAGGCATCTGAACAAACGATACGGTTCATCTCGGTTTTGATTTATAATTTCAGTTTAGCTAAAATACAACTGAAGGGTCCAGGGGAAAAACGGCTGGAGTCCACTTTTTGAAAAAATTAAACTAATGATGACATCTTATAGATTTGTATGGGTACTATCTGATGTAGTATAGCTCTCTTCACATAGGATTTTGAAAACTCGCAAAATAGTACACTTTTAAAAAAAAACTTTTTTCCAAAACTATCTTTTTTGCTCCAAAAATTAAACAAAGCGATATTAAAAAAAGAAAACTTGTGAATAAACCCAGCGACACGTGAGGTAAATAATTAAAACAAAAAAAAATTAGATATTCTAACTACATCCGGTCGAGGTCCTGTCTAACAAATTGAATTGCAAAAACGGTCCAATGTCACGCTTGTGAAAACTATTTTATTTTCAAACTTTATTTGAAAATCTAGAGGTGTCTGAATAAAAAGCAAAAAACCGGTTCCAATTATCATGTCCGGTTCTTTCAGAAGAAAATTTCAAATCAAAAAATTCAAAATTTTGGTTAAAACATGGAAGGTCCTTTTGACTCATGTCAGCTTATCATGCAAAATATTCAGGTTGTTAAAATAAATATATGTTTGCTTACTTGAGTACTTCGTGCTCATTAAAAAAAATTGTTAGTTTTATTTATTTTTCTTTAAATAATCCATTATTTAAGTAATATATTTACAACTACGTTTTTCTAGGAATCAATTAAAGTGGACTTTAGCCGTTTTTCCCCTGGACCCTTCAACTATTTTCAAATTAATGCAATGGTTTTGTCTGCACAAAATATTTTTTATCAACGTCCTTCAATTTTCTTGCAAACTCATTTGACGCGTTTCTACAGCTTCTCAATATTTTTAGCAAACTCCAAACTGCATTATCGAACCATGCTTATGCAGTAAAACTTGAATCTGCCTATTCTAACAGAATGCTTTTGCAGTTTGCGTTTAAGAACATTCTGAAAAACGTATTTTTGACGGTGATGACGTTCTCGAAAACGGCCTTTAACTAACAAGGCTAGGTTAGGTTGCCAGCTAAAGAAGAGGCTGGAAATTTCACTCGAACTCGAACGTCATGTGTCTGAATAGGAACATACCACTGTACCATTATGTAACCATTAGCTACGCAGATCCAGAGGGAACTCAAAAACGCTGTAAAAGACACCATGCTATAGCTACAAGCTGTAAAACTTCATTTCACAAAGTTCGAAGTACCCGCTGTTCGAGAAATGTGGCAGTTATGAAAGATTCAATTGCTTTCTTCAAATTTCAAACTCACATTGCTTTATGCTTTGTGTGACCAGGCGTGTAGAGCGGTATGAAGTGTACTCAAATTTTCTGTAGACCTCATCAAGATTTTGGAAACTCACGAAAATTGCCCCCCCCTGAACGAAATCCTGGATCCGCGCCTGTGTCCACATGCAAAAGAGCCTGAACTCCTAAACAACACCCAGCTTATAACAAAATCACTGTTTAATAGTGCTGTCAAAGTAACTGCGAGTCCTCCACCTTTTCCCTTTTTTGATTTTGTTTTTATGTTGTGACGTGAAACTCTACAGCTTGGACCATATGAGCCGGGTTTTTCATTAATTTTTATTTTGAATTAAAAGCATTCGTGATCACGCGATAATTCAAATTAAATTTAATACCCCCTTGGGTGAAATGATACTCTTCTGTATAAAATATAAGAAAACCCCAACAAAAACCGGGTACTGACCTCTTCAGAATAAAATAAATTTCATTTCTCACGTCGTCGTCGTCTCCTCTGGATTTAGCGGTGGCGGCAGTGGAGTCGTGTGGTACAATGCCAACGCCAAGAAGATCCATGTCGTGTTAGCTTTATGGCTAACCTTTGGTGCCATTGGTGCTAGGCTAATTCTATAGTTGAATGCAACTTGAAGAACTTCAAGGAGGACACGGACGTTCTCTCTCTTGCTCTTTGGGGCACCTATATAGATGGCACAAAATTACGTGCTAACAAGTCGTGAAATTGCTGCCGACTGCACAATTTATCAATTCTTCCTGCTACCGCACCGAGAAGCTATATCGGTTCGTGCAACGGTTTATGACTACAAAACCCAACTTCTGCGCTTCCAGATGTGCATATGTACCTACAATAATTTTTTTTGGGGAATGAGATGTCGTTATGGTGTCAAATTTTATTTAAAACTATGACGTTTCTTGAAGTCGCGCAATAAAGGTAGCATTTTCGTTGAAGCAACATTCACTCATTTGTGTGACGTCATATTTGTATTTATTATTTATTCACGTATGGGCTTTAGTCTCACATCAGTCTTGCCCTTCCTCAAGTCATAATGGATAGGTACAACACATCCAACCTCAATAACAAAAGACGACGTGTTTTGAATAGGTTATGTTGGTTTAATACGACTTTCCACTTTGCGAATGGGTATCCCTACTTGAGATTTGAGATTTAGACCAGGGATTATAATGGTTGAATTTATGACGGTGATTTGGTGAGAACGATGTTTCGAACTTAAATTGCTTAATTGCTGCCATTAACAATTTTGATCCGAGAACGAATGAGATGTACCAACACACACTCTACACAGCCGTCTGCAAATTAATTGGTGGTGAATGACCTTCTCCTATATTAAGCCAGATGAAGACGTGTTGTGTTGTGCGTGTTTTTACCATGCCGGCCGCGCAGCCTGCTGCCTGCCACCACCGACCGCCGCCGCTGTTGTAGCATCAATATTATTGTCTGGATTTTAGCTTTACTCGAACTTACATATCTGTATGTGGACTTAAATTAAATTATGTAATATCCCAGTTATAAAAGCTGACAAATTGAGGGTTTATTTAATAAGGATTTAGTTGAGCCTTGGATTAAATCTATCAAGGATTCCTGAAGGACATTGTTTTTGAATGCTGATATTGAATATTTTGAAATAATAAAAATAAATGAAGTTGTTACGATTCCGGTCTTTGCATAAAATGGGAATCAGACAAGAACAATTTATAATTATTAAAGCTTGCATCATACATACCAAGAGGCACATTAAAGTCAAAGTTGTGGAAGGTCCATGTTTTGAAAGGAAGTCTTAAAAATGATTTCTCATACAAACAAATTTAAAAACTAGTTCATACTTAATTTAGTTCTAATAGCTAGCGAACATTTTGGACTATCATCTAAAAAAGTATACATTCAAGCATATACTTTTGGACATTTTAACCCAAACTTGACTCAATTCCTGACTTCGACAATACTTTTTTTTGGAAATTTTGGACCATTATCAGACCTTTATTGTGAAGCCCCTATTTGAAGTAGAAAAAATTGGAAGTACCATTGAATTAAACGTCCAAAAACCATTGTGTACCAAATTTCATTAAATTGTATCAAGAATTGGCGTGGAAAACTATTTTTGTCACCGAAATTCAATAAACGGACCACTGTGCTCGTAAGTGAAAATTTTCTAAATGTTGAAAAAATGCGTTTAGAATTTTAGTCCCCATACAAAATAAATTACAATAAATAAGCAGATTATCATGAATTCAATTGTTTTAATGATGGATACATTTAGTAGGAGCACGGTTTTTTTTAGTTTTGTATCTGTCCGTTTTTTAGGCCTGTGGAGCGTTTAATTACGTTATCAAAAAACTGTCCGTTACGTTTCTACGACCAACGAAAAATGTCTATCTTTTGGAAATCAGGAAAAATACTAGGATTGCCTTATTTTTTCAGATTTTTATTTGCATCCCCTATAGTCGCTGTAGGGGTAAATTAAATTTTCCTTTTTCTTGTAGGTGGGAACTAGACAAGAAAAAAATCCTACTGGAGGGGTGTGATATCTCCCCCCGCTTGGACGATAGGGGCAATTGAATAAAATATTTGCAAAAAATAGAAAAAAGTTAATAAAAAACCACGGCAATACTTACAGTAATGTTTTGTAGTTTTTTGGAAATTCAGAAGTCCATTCTTACGGCTTGTTTTTAAATTAAGATTTTTTGATAAACAGTTTTGGCAAAAAAATGTTTCAAACTCAACATTTTGAAGAACAATTATTATTGTTTTTTTTTTTTTATTATTGGTTTGAAAACAGATTTTGCTGAAATTGTTAATTTAAAAAACTTTATTTAATAATCAACTATTAAAATGAACTTCTGGCTTTCCAAAAAGCTACAAAACATTACTGCAAGTTTTGCCGTTGTTTTTTTAATTTTTTTTTTTTTTATTTTAAGCAAATATTTTATTAAATTGCCCCTACCGTCCAAGCGGGGGGAGATATCACCCCCCTCCAGTAGGATTTTTTTCTTGTCTAGTTCCCACCTACATGTTCTGATTTTTTTCGGCAGATCGTAGGCGAATTTTCTAATATTAAAAAAAACTTTTAGCCCTCTAAAAGTACTTGAGAGTGCTAGGACGCCATATGGCCAGGGGCGTCTTTAGACAATTGGGGGCCCTGGGCCCTTAAGGATATGAAGGCCTCTTGGGAAAAATGTATTGAAAATTATTTCAGATTATAAGTCTTACCATAAACATATTAAGAATTTAACTATTACCAATTATCATTTAACTATTCAATATATATCAAAAGGATAGAAAATCCGTTCGCATTTTTCTTGAACAAACAGTTTTCCAGTTAGTGGCAAATTTTGAACATTTTATAATTCGGTACCTTGGTTCTATGAGGACCAATGTGCAATTTTTTAATTTTTAGGAAATCGTAAATTTTGTTTTCTAATTTCTAAAAATGCTTATTACTTTTGAATATTAAACTTTTTATACCAATCGTTATCCGGTTAGGAAATATTCGGAGCACATTTTCCAGTTGAAGACGGATCTGGACAAGTTGGCCAACTTTAGCTAGAAACTTTTTTAACGTTTCAAAATTGTGAACGCGACTGAGTGCTTACATGGGGATTGAAGCAGGTTTCTTATTTTATTTTTATGTTTATTTTCGGTATTTCTTGTTGTTCTCACAGCTGACTTCAAATTTCCGAAAACAGTACAACGCATTGTGGGCGCTTTAAAAAAAATCACATACGAGATTTTTTTGACAGCTATTCCAGCTGCAGCTCCAGTTCCAGTTGCGGCACTCTATTCTGTTCAGGCATTAATGCCGGATTTAAAAAATGTTCACATTATATGGACATATAACGGGATAGTCCCATGAAAAAAAGATAGATATACCAATACCAGAATTAGGCATATTGGTACTTAAAATTATATTTCATTTTAATTTAATATAATTTATTTATAATATTCACATTGCACATGCTTACTCTCCGTTGCGCCAGTGCCATAAAAAATATTATAGTATAGGTACCCATGATATTTTAAAATGTTCCAACAAAAAATTTGGCCAAGGGAAGATTGATTCGGGGTGTACAAATTAAAAATTCAAATTTTCTCATTTTCGCTTTCTTTTGAATGTTTCCTGTTTTGACTTTTTGAATCAACTTAACCAAATTACAACAGAACTATTCAAACGAGATTTTTAACCTAATTTACAATTTATTCTTGTGTAACAGTTTTGCGGGAATTTTTTACCAAACGGCATTTTTTAAATGTTTTAGTTGTATTCACTTGGATTTTATAAAAAAAAACAAGTTATTGAGTGTAATGTTTGTTTCACAAAAATAAAGAATATTTAAAGATACTAACAAACAAAAATATAAGGAGTTTCAAAAAATACAAAATTATATAGCATTGTGATCAATTTTGTTTTTAACAGTTTGACTAATTTATTTTCATTTGTTTTTGTCTTTTTCTAGCTTGTAAAACGTAGACGTAATTTGTATTCAATTCTATTTAATTTATTTAAAAATTGAACTTTTCTGGAATTTCATTTTATCTTTTGGTACCCATAACTTTAAATATTCTTTGTTTGTGCAAAATGTTAAAAAGTCTTTCATGAAAAGGATGAAAAAATAATGCTCTATCACTTATTTTCTTAGAGCCATCGGTTGGTATACTGGTGTGGTCCAGGGGGCCCCTAAATCACAGGGCCCCTGGCCTTGGCCCACCGCACTATGGGCCCAAATGATGGTTGGCGTCTCAAAAATGGTTTTTTCAAAACTATTTTTAAGATTAATTTCTTGGCAGAAATGAATTAAGGAATACTTAAAGTACAGATTCCAATAAAAAAATTATGTTTCCATCCAGTCTTTCTAGTATTTAACCCTTTCTAAAGTGCTCCCTAGAAAAAACACTGTTTGCGTGACATAGTGAAGCTACTTTTGAAACCACTTTCTTTAAATTATTGATAATGATAAGGTATAAAGTGTTATATGTTTTTGGAAAGCTTATTATTACTACTATTCGAGTTTGCAAAAATATGTTTTGGAAAATATATATTTTAGATACATTTTTTTTTTTCAAAAACACATGTTTTTTTTAGCTTTTTCCAAATTTCGATTGGAGTTTTAAGTACTTCCACCGTCATCCACCGTTTAGTTCTAGGGCGCAAATTATTCCTTAGTTCAAAAGCTTAAACATATAAAAACTCTGTATGCTTTTAATTGCTTTTCTTTGATTAAGAACCATAAACCTATTATAAGAAGTAGAACAAAAAATCACAGATTTTACATGATTTTGCAATATCTTTTTTCGCATGAAATCTTAAACGTTTAAAATTGGTTCCCAACCATTGTTGACTTAAAATCGATTCCAAGAACATACTAAGAAATTATTTTTAAAGTCTACTCTCATTTTAAAATTAATAAAAGAAGGGTTTGAAAGTCCTAAATTTTCCACCAGTTTGGATCGGCCATCTTGCATCTTTTTTATTACAGCAGCGCACTCATATTATACTTTGATATCATAGGTTTGCATAAGGCTTGTGTGACATTTATATGTTTATACAAAACTGGTACCAGTTATTTAAGAGCGAGTGAGGGGTGAGTAGGTCAGTTATATGGTTTTAGTGATGTATGAAGATCTATATATCTCAGGAACAACTAATTCTTAGAGATTGAAATTTATTGCCACGTCTGGACTTGATTAGTTAAGTAAATGCTTCAAATTTGAAGTATCTGACTTTATTGGTACTGGAGTAAGAGGGGGTCAATAATTGCTTAGGCTGGATTTGTAAATAAGATGTAGAGCAAGAACTTTATTTGCCATTACCCTTTTATTTGTACTACTTTTTTAATTTAAATTGTATTTATTATAAATTTAAAGAATTTTTTGTAGAATAGTTCAATACAAGCATTTTTTACTATAGGAGGGGGAGTCTATCTCACCCCGTTTGGTCGGGAGGGGCAATTTCATAAAAACAGTACCAAAAATGTAAAAAAAATATTAAAAAATAACGGTAATACTTATAACAAAGTATTATACCTTCTTTTAAAGCCAATACTCTGTTCTATCAGTCAGTTTTTGAATCAAGTGAAACATATGCATGGTTTTAAAAAAAATGAATTTTAAGCTCAAAATTTGCGAGAAAAAAGCATAAAAAAAAGGTTTAAAGTGTAATTTCTCAAAACTGTAAAGTTATATATCATTTTTTTTCTGAAATTCGTTGCTCTAATTAATTCTTAATCAAAAACTGAAAACAAGATGATTCTATGTCTTCTAGTTTTTGAGAAAATTGAAAATTACTAAAACTACTACCGTACAAAACTCGAATGGTTGCTCGTTTTTTTTTATGATCTAAGTGCGTATGCATACTTTGAACATTACAACTGCTTTGTATATGTTTCGTTAATCCAGATTCTTTTAATGCAAAAGAAACTTTGCATACACCCAACCTCGCACCTACCCCAAATCCTATAATGTGCCCAAGCAGGGGGGTTGCATACCACACTGTTTATACGCCAGCCGTAATACGTAAGCAAGCAAAAAACAAACATCCCATACAAAAGTAGTTATAGTAATTATCGATTTTTTCAAAAACTAGAAGACATAGAATCATCTAGTTTTCAGTTTTTGATTAAGAATTAATTAGAGCAACGAATTTCAGAAAAAAAATGATATATAATTTTACAGTTTTGAGAAATTACACTTTAAACCTTCTTTTTATGCTTTTTTCTCGCAAATTTTGAGTTTAAAATTCATTTTTTTTCAAAAACCATGCATAGATTTCACTTGATTCAAAAACTGGCTGATAGAAAAGAGTATTGGCTTTAAAAGAAAGTGTAATACTTTGTTATAAGTATTACCGTTATTTTTCAATATTTTTTTTTACATTTTTGGTACTGTTTTTATGAAATTGCCCCTCCCGACCAAACGGGGTGAGATAGACCCCCCCTCTGATAGTAAAAAATGCTTGTATTGAACTGTTCTACAAAAAACCGTTATTATTTCTTGGCGCCTGAGTTATCGTACTCGTGCCAATTGTTTGAATAATTTTTAAATACAAAAGGCATACATTTAACCTTTAGAAACTTACATTATTTTGTTGGCTGTATATTCAAGAAGATATGTGCAAAATTTCAGCGTATTATCTCACAAGACAAAAAAGTTACATATTTTTGAGACGCAAAACGTCACTTGGGCCCATAGTGCACCGGGCCCATGCCTAAAGACGTCACTGCATATGGCCCTAGGCTCAATGTTTCAATGTCTCAACAATTGATGAGATGTGGGGTGAAATTAAAAGTGTTTTTATGGAGGCTGGATCCGAAACTGTACCCAAGCGAACGAGACGTAGAGACTCTTGGATATCCCAAGACACCTGGGATAAGATCGAACTTCGTAAATCGTTGAAAATCCAAATAAATGCCGAAGCTGATGTTCAACGAAAGGCTGACTTGCGAAGAGAGTACCGCATTGCACATAAGATGGTCTATCGCTGTGTGAGACGTGACAAGAGGGTGAGGATAGATGGACTCGCAGATAATGCGAAAATCGCTGCCAGAAGAGGAGATATCCGGGAATTGTACCAAATAGCCAAAGATGTTATCGGGAAAAAAAGCAACACCAATCATCCTGTAATGGATGTGGATGGCACACTTTTGGTATCAATTTAGGATCAGCTTCATAGAAGGAAGGACCATTTTTGTGCCCTTCTAAATGAGGATTCAATTGAGCAGAGTGCTGAAGTGCCCCAACTAAACGAGATGCGCAGGTTCTATAGGGGTATTGACATCGAACCCACGTAAGAATCGGAAATCCATGCAGCAATAAATCTCCTCAAAAACAACAAGGCAGCTGGACTGGACGGAAAACCAGCTGAATTCCTGAAAGCCGATCCCGTAACAGCGGCTAGTATTTAACATCCGCTGATACAAAGCATTTGGGAATACGAGAGCTATCCCAGGGACTGGAAAGATGGTGTGATTGTTAAGTTGCCAAAGAAAGGTGACTTAAAGAATTGCAACAATTGGCGTGGTATCACCGTTTTCACAGGCCGCTCCACACAGCAGCGTATTTTTCTACAGGAGATGCCAGTTGAAGTACTGGAACAGTTTAACTACCTTGGCAGTATTGTTTCTGCGAACGGTGGTACGGATCTGGACGTTAAAAGTAGAATAAATAAAGCTCGTGCTGCCTTCGGTACTCTGTCCCCAATCTGAAAATCAAGTCAAATCTCCTTACGCACAAAGTTGAGATTCTTTGAATCCAATGTCAAATCCGTGCTGTTATATGCTTGTGAAACCTGTAAAGTCACGTCTATCATTTCGAAGAAATTGCAGGCTTTTGTGAATCGCTGTCTTCGCCACATCCTAAAGATTCGCTGGCCACAAATAATATCAAATGAGGAATTGTGGCGCAGGACAAGTCAAGAGCGGCTGGACGTTGACATAAGAAAGCGTAAATGGCAATGGATTGGTTACACACTGAGGAAACCAAACGATGAAATTGCAAAGCAGTCATTTGAATGGAATCCTCAGGGTGCACGGCGGGATGGAAGACCAAGAACAACATGGAAATCAACAGTTCTAGCAGAAGCAGACTCCCAGAGAAAGACGTGGTCACAGTTAAAATATCTATCTGCAGACCGTGAAGGATGGAAACGATTTGTTGGCGCCCTATGCCCCAACCGGGGTTACAGAACTTGATGATGATGATGACCTAGGAAAACTTAAAGTTTTTATTCAATCTTTAGTAATTTTTTTTAAAGAAATTTGGACTTCCCGCCAAAGGGTGGCAAAAAGTCCCACTCCAGAATACGAATTTTGTTCTTGTCTGGGGCCCAACCTACACGTAGGTACTAGCCTTTCTTGTTATATACTTACGCAACGCCTTTTGGAGATATCTCTATACCTTATTTGTCTAGTTTCTGGATTTCTTTTTATAAAATGTATATTAATAATGTAATTAATGTATATTAATTTCATTAATTAATGTTTAAATAATTTGTAATTCTACACTGTAATTTCTATTTAAAACACTTACAATAAGGGCATTTATAAATACCATATATGTAATAATTATTTAATAGAAAAATCTTCCCTTTAAGTCTTGATCTACGAGTGCATATCTTATCAATTCTATACCAAACCCAGTAGTTAATACTCTTGTTAAACGTATTCAACAATCTTAAGCAATAATATCGCAAATACAATAAAACACAGTCATAAAATGGCTTTGCAATAGTAAGGGTACCTCTACCTATATATGTATCTATCCAAAAAGATTTCGCGAATCGCGTGTGTTCAAAAATTAAACGAAAACCCTGCTGACACCTACACGTGTTTAAAGAGCGTTCGCCATGCAAACATCATGTGACATTTTCCATTTCCAACTTCAAGCCTTCTGGTTATTTTCGATCTCTAAAAGTTAAGCTACGTTAGTCGTATAACCTCACAGCCAGCCAGCGGAAGGGATTTCAAGATGCAATTTGCATTCACCTGATATTTAGATGGCGTCAAATGTTAGTTTCGAGCAATACAATCAACAGCTATAATTTATCCTACACACAACATACATATGTACATACGTAACGTAGAGTAGTTGGTTGTCAATGGTGAATGTGAAACAGCTGCCAAGCCTACATACATATAAGCTGCAACAACTTCCAAAAGGTATACCTAACCTATACCAACATGCAACACTCAGGGCTGAAGTTAAAAACGAAACCAGTCCCAAACATAAAAGGTTACAATATTACAATTCCACTGGCACGAAATAAAGCCATGAAATATATTACTTTTTTCTCTCCTGGATGATGATGGTATTCTGCGGAAGGCTTGCTCTTATATAGCTTCATGACTTCTTGCTGCAACCACAATTTTTTACTACTTATCATTTGGTGAAAATCATAGAATCTCAGCGCCATGTGCGGTTTGGCGCATAAATTAAATCCTCTGCAACAAAAAAAAAGGTGCAACTTAGCTTACAACTGTCTCTGGACTATGACATGAGAGCATGAGGCCAATGAAAATAGAACTGCTCCTATATTTTAACTTATGATGTGACATGTAGGTGGATACCTACAGTGCAAAAATGCACTTTCCTTGGTCTAAAGGTTAATTTTATTTTAGTACTATACATTCTAATTTTTGTATTTAAAAAAACAGATTATCAGCTTGTATACCCCAATGCTGCCATTCCTCGAGTAACCGTGTGTTACTGGTACCTGAGTACCCAGGTACCCGAGACCCACGGGTACCCCAGACACACGGGTACCTGAAGACTCACCACTTGGGTAGTTTTCTACCCGAGTTAGTGTGAAATCGGGTATAATTTGGGTAAAATCAAGAGTCCTAGTTAAATTATTATTATATAAATATTATTGGGCATTGAAATATTAAATAGTCCTAATTTTATGTTTCCACAAAGTTTTCAAAGCTTTTGCAGTTTAAGCCCCCACCCGTCCTCCCCAGCCCACTTTAAAAACAGCATCTTTACACAGCTTTTTGGAAAAATGTTTTATGTAACTTATTCGTTCTGGTGAAAACACGTATTATGCTAAATGCTTTATACGAGACGAGGATATACAGGAGACTCAAAGAAATCGTAAAACGTCAACTCTTGTGTCGTTGTTGTCATTTTATTTCCATGCATATGATGGCACCAGCCCCATCATCATCTTCATCGTCGCCATCCTATAATCATCATTATGAATCGTATTCGTTGAGGATTATGCGAAACGTGATAACCAGCTGAATTGAATAGGTTGGTAGGATGCACCCTGTTTCTGTTCCCTGATGAGAGGTGCTTCTGCTCTGTCTCTGTGGTTCTTAAAAAAAAAATCAATCGAGAAATCGGCTACTCCTGTCCTGATTGCTATGCATCACCTTGGAAAGATATTAAGTCGTTGATGATAATGGTCAATGGTGCATGGTGGAAGATGGACCAACCGTCCACCACCATAGCCAGTCGACAAGTTGGCGTCATCATTGTCATGTCATTAATTTATCCCCTCTAAACGTATGTAACATTTTATAATAATTTTTATCAAAAAACCTTTTTGTACATACATAAAAAAAAAACATAATTTTGTTGGTGTATTAAGCTGACATTATTGTTAATGTTAATGGATGTTGTTATAGTTAAGTTCGACTAATGATGTTCATTTAAGAGGGAAGTTGAAGTTTTTAAAGGGAATGGAAATACTGTTAAGCAACATTTTTTGGATTATTATGAGCTCATCAAGTTGAGTTGTTGATAAACACATCACGAGTTACCGAATGACGATGGAAGTTAATACACAAAAAAATGTTAGACTATATAAAATATTGTTTTTGATAAAAATGATGATATGGGTAAGTAGGAGTATTAGGTTGTTAAGAAATTAATATCTTTTCAAAAAATTAATTCAAAGAGGTTTCAAAAATAAAATTGTATTAATTTATTCTTAAAAAGCCCGTTAGATTTTTAGAAAACTATATCTATCATACTTATCAATTTCTAAGTTAAGTATACAAAATACGTAGTAGGTATTAAGACTGTTCTTGCGAGTTTCTTTAGTATAATTGAAACATACATTAAGCAGATTAGATGGGTAGATCGTAGAAATAGATACTTAAATAATACATACACAAAAAAAATAAATAACAAAAATATTTTTTTTCGTTTTTTCAATCTCTAAAAGCACTTTATGCGTTTGACTAGTTTATACCATTTAAAATCTATATTGGTAGTGTTTTACTATACTAGTCAACGAAATTAAATAAACACATTTTTTTTTTATTTTTTTTAGTGTTTTTTGAAGAGCTGTATCTTTGTGACGAGTGGTTGTATTGAGTTGAAACAAAAAGCATTTTACAGCTTTATATTTTTTGTTTCGAGAATTATTTGCAAACAAATTTTTTTGAAGTACCGTTATTGCGTTATTGCAAACAATGAGACGAGACAAAAAAATTATTTTTAAAATTTTTTTTGAAGGTCCTCATTTCTATGGATAAATTTTTTTGAGTCAATCAAATGTAATGATCAGATACCTTGTTCATTCAGCTTCAATTCAGTTTTTTTTTTTGTCGTGCAATTTTTTTTGCATGGTTATCTGACTTTGAATGAAAAAAGATACTTTTAACCTTGATTACCAATATCTCAGCAAATAATGACGTTATAAAAAATTCAAAGACAGTTTTGGAAATTTAAGAAAGCGACTTGAAATGAAATAAAAAGTATATTTAACAAAAAAAAAAAATGATTTCAAAAATTTTTCGAACAAAAAGAAAATTTACCTATTTAATTTTTTTTTTTTTTGGAAAAATCTACTTTTTATTTCATTTCAAGTCAAAAAAGTATCAAACTTATGCAAAACTGTGAAAAAATCTACTGGAATTGCGGTTTTCTTGTCATTTTGATGACGACTACGCATTGTTTAGGAACAACACAATTTGTTCCTTTACCTGGTTTGTGAGACTTTGAAGTTTTGGTGAGGAAACTATGAATCAATTTGAAAATTTACAAGAATATTGATGCTTTAAAAGTCTACAAATTTGCATACCAACGCAAGCCATGCAATCAATATTTGCAAAGAAAAAGAAGATTTACGAAAAGACCACAAAACGTCAGTATTTAGTAATTTTTTTAAACTAACGGTGAACGGTAAAAAACAATAATTTTTACAAAATCTTAAAAAAATCTTGTTAAACGCTTTCTTAAATTTCCAAAACTGTCTTTGAATTTCTTATAACGTCATTATTTGCTGAAATATTGGTAATCAAGGTTAAAAGTATCTTTTTTCATTCAAAGTCAGATAGCCATGCAAAAAAAATTGCACGACAAAAAAAAATGAATTGAAGCTGAATGAACAAGGCATAGGCGCCCGGAGGGGGGGGCAAGGGGGGGCAGTTGCCCCCCCTTGGCTCTGGATAATACCACACAACTAAGGAATTTTTCATTTTTTCTCTTTGAATTTTAACAAAAAATTTGCCTTCTCTCCGTGATTTGCCCCCCCCTGGCTCTGGATCATACCAAATGTATCTGAAAATATCCTTACTTTCGATATTGTTGGAAAATATGGATATTTTCTTTACAGCTTCTTTATTGAGTTCATGGTTTGCCCCCCCCTGGCATTACCACATTTTTGCATGCATTTTTTACTATTAATTTTAACAACTACCTATTTGTCTTTTTTTTGTCAAGGTTTATGATTTGGTTTGGTTTTGTTTTTTTGCAATAGCTCGCTCGCATTTCATTTCACAGCAAAACATCCAACTTCAACTTTATAAGGTTGTATCACAGCCGGATAAAGCGTGTAAAAATAAAATGCTGTCTGATACTATTCGGTCATATTTTATACTTTTTGTTGAGTACCATTTCTCTGGTGCGTGTGATTTTTTCGGTTTCCGAAGAAAGACATTCGCATGGTGTTTCCCATGTTCCGTTAACAAAACAAGAATATCAATATCCTCGGAAACGATTGTAACATAGTCATGCAGAAAAGGCTCCTTAATGGCTGTAGTGAAAATAAGCAAATCAGCATCACCTTTGTCCTGAAATACCGTGTAACCTGTGTCTAGCAGTTTATGTTTAAGGAGTTGGATAAACTTATTTCTGTTCTGCTCATTGGCTAGGAATAGCTCTTGGGCTGTTGTTGGAACTGTAGCAGCATTAAAGTTCAGAATGCAAAACCTTCGGTTTACACTTGGAGGGAAAATATATAGATAACTCAGTTTTCAACAACAAGTAACGTCGTCGGTGCTCTGACCTTCCCGGCTGCCCCACAACCTTCTATGTCGTATGCAACTCCACGTATGATATATTTATGTTAAATTTATATCATTACTATGGACAAAATTTTAAGTAACATCTTTTTTGTACGTTTCATCGGATAAACATTTTACGAAAAAAAATATTATACTTATTTTTTCTCTTGACTCATAAAGTGAGAACTTATGAATTGGATGATTCACATAATTCGTGGCTGATGATATCGATTAAAGGCTCATTTTATAGGTCGTTATAAGAACTAAAAATTATTCTTAGAACATCATCCAAAAAATTCAAAGGTAACCGAAATAACTCAAGAAAAGTCATACCATCCCCAAACCACAACCCATAGAGGAACATTGGCCCGTTATAACTGAAAGATTAAACAACCTTGAGAAGTCATTGATAGCTAATTTTATAGGCAATTTTATTCTCTTCAAAGGTGAAAGTGGACGTTTTGCCGTAAAATGAAATGCAAGCGAGCTATTGCATAAAAACAAAACCAATCTCTTTTTCAAGATAGCGGCTTTTCCCTAACCTCAAAAATCCCAAAAACTCGTTTTTATGATAAGAAGGCGTACCCAAACAGATTCCATAAAAAAATTGTCCATCGAAAATGCGGTTTGATTTCCTAATTTGACTGGGCTAAATTCGAAATTTTTGGTTTGAATTTTCAAATCTTATTTTTTCTTATTTTTTTAATATATAAAACAAAGTCGAGTTAGTTACGCCAATTACAACTCAAGAACGGCTGGACCTATTTAAATGATATCTAATTTGTTGGAATCGTCTCGAATAGTATAGAATAATTAATAAAATATCGGAAAAATTCACGGAAAAAATTATATGCACTTAGGGCACCTGTTTTATACATACAAAATAATAAATCAATTGTGTTTGAAAGTAAATGAATCAATAATTATCAAATTTTGATCTGAAAAACTAAAATAAAAAAAATTATAATATACATACATACAGTTTATTATCCGGAGGTCGTTTTATACAATATTTATAGAAAATAATTTAACGCTGAACAATTTGTAAACAAAACATCCAAAGTTGTTTTGGATTTTGTCATTGGATGAACGGATTTAAATAAGGATCTGGAAAGGTCCTTTAAATAAATCTTTCTTCATCAAGTATCCATTCACTGCGGCTGTGAAGCTATTTATTAAAAAAAAAAATGGTCCCCATCAGTCAAGCCATTCATTTTCAAAGGCTGTTGAAGAATGGCTACGATGTCGATGCTTTAAGAAAACTTCTAAAAAATCAGAAATTTTCAAATTTTTTACAAAAATGTGATTTTATGGCCTTTTCGAATGGGGATAGAATGACAGTTCTTGCTCTGAAAAGGAGAGAAAATTGTTCCGGATTTGATTTCAGAATCGTTCACACGTATCGAATCGGTCTTCCGGATTGCCGATCGAAAAGGCCATTAGGGAAATTCGTTGACATTTGGGTATTTTCAAAACAGTGTCTTTCAGAAACATGTCAACATTTTGCAACTTTGTTATTCCTTTAAAGATTTCAATGAAATTGACACAGGTGATGGCTTGTACAGAGTTAAAAAGGAAAAACTATTTTCAAAACAGGGTGCTTTAAAAAAATGTCAACTTCGTTGTTCCTTGAGTGATTTCAATAAAATTGACAGGATAGCTGAGACTGAGACAGAATTATAACAGAAACGAATATTTTCAAAACGGTGTTTCAAAATATGGCACCACCATCACCATGACCTGTGGCAATTTTATTGAAATCACTCAATTCGATTTCATTGAAATCTATCAAGGTCAAAGGATTTCGAAACTTTTATTTTGAAACTGTCATTTTTCCTTTTGTAAAATTACATTTTTATTTCTTATTTCAAAGGTTCGTGAATGGATCTTCAATAGTTCTCGCATAACTAAATCGGAACGAACCATATTTTATAGATCTATATCCTAGCATTTTTTGTTCGATCTTGAAAATGAATTTTGTTTTAATCGAATCAAAAATACGAGTGAACGAATAATATTTTATTGTTCTATGAACCTTGCATTTTAAACAAAAACTTAAAAAAATGCCTGTGTGGTTAAATAAGTACGGTCTACTATTAAATACAAAATAATTGTATGCTGGATAACTATTAACAGTACCTCAAATAGAACGTTATTTTGGATTTTTTCATTATTGACTGAAGGATTAAAATGAAATTATTTATAAAACTTCCAAAAAGGTCAAATTATACTGCATATTAAAATAAAAAAAAAAAATTTTGAATACCCATTTTTTTCGAAAATTTGATATCTCAAAATTGGTTTGGTGTCTGCCCCCCCCTGGACAAAATCCTGCGGGCGCCTATGGAACAAGGTATCTGATCATTACATTTGATTGACTCAAAAAAAATTATCCATAGAAATGAGGACCTTCAAAAAAAATCTTGAAAAATAATTTTTTTTGTCTCGTCTCATTGTTTGCAATAACGCAATAACGGTACTTCAAAAAAATTTGTTTGCAAATAATTCTCGAAACAAAAAATATAAAGCTGTAAAATGCTTTTTGTTTCAACTCAATACAAACACTCGTCACAAAGATACAGCTCTTCAAAGAACAATTAAAAAAAATTTGTTCCTTTAATTTCGTTGACTAGTGTATTATTTGTTTGCTTGAACATTACCCATTTAGTTTATTTACAACAATATCGAATTGTTGCTCCCTACGTTTTTCCAAAAAAAATTATTTTAAATTGCACTCAAGTAGGTTAACGTATTTATTCAATTATATTACTATATTGTTTACATATTTAAAATATTATATTGTTGAACTCTAAGCTTAAAATTTAAAATTTTGTATTTATTTAAATATGTGTCTATAAAATTATTTTCTTTTTTAAATTATTGTGCTAAAATAAAAATGAGTTTTTATTCTAAAATGTAGGGCTATCACTTATTATTGAAAAATGTATTAGTTAATCTGATATTGTGGACAAAATACTTAAACATAATTAAATATGTAAATTAATAATGCCAAGTATAATAATTTTTAAGTAAATATAGTTGACGAAAACACTACTTAGGTTTTTTCTGTATTTCCGCTGATTGGTATTAATTGGTCTATATACCTAGAAAATTTACTAGATAGCGCCTTTTAATTGGTGCGACACTTTTTGTGACTAGACTAAGAAAGAAGTTTTTTTTTTATATTAATCCTTCGTATTTATAACGATAACAGTAAATAACTGGAAGAGTAGGTAGATATTCAAGGAAAATGTAAATGTCAATATGATTTTTATTGTTGCTGATTGCAAGCAGGTTCAGAAAGTTGGAGAACTGAAGATACCGGGACATAAAATGGCCTGGAAGACTGTTAAAATAAAATGCCCGACTAGGTCGCAAGTATTTGATATTATTAAATCAATTAGAGCTCTGAATATTAAATAAAATATATAGTAACAAATACTTGGCAAATAAAAAATAAACAATTAGGTACATAATATGCTTTTCTTTGTGGCTTTTTTAATTTATCATAATACCATGCCTTAGGTCAATTTTATTTTATCAAAACTGCTACGTTTCGGGCGTGTGGAAACACCCTCCTTGAGTCAATTTTTTTTTTAAAGTTATATGAACGAATTACTGATGGTTTATTTAATTGTTTAGCTCTTTTTATCTTTTTTTTAAGATAATATTTTAAAAATATTTTGCGTAATTGAATGTTTTATTAATAATTAATAATAAAAGAATGCAATTTTTTGGCACCCACTTAAAAGTTCCAACCCAATATTTTGTAAATTGCATTTAACATTTTATGAACGAAACTATTGAGTGGCAGCTAGCTGCTCTGGAAACTGAAAATTCTCCTTAATATAATCATACAAAAATGCGCTGTTCCAAATTTGAATCAGTTTACAATACTTTTTTTTTTGGTAAAAAATATGATTTTCATTAAAGCTTTTAAAATCTTGTATGAAAGGTACCGTTGTTTTTTTTTTGGTTCTTTGAAAATAATACCCCATTTGAAAAATATGTATGTGAAAAATATTAGTTCCATATAAAAAAAAATCGTTTAATTTTTCGTCTTTCTGTCTTTGACGGGTTGGGTACAAAATTCCGAATGCCAAAATCCCGTAATGGAAAAAATAACGAATGCTAAAATCCAAAATGGCTTAGTACCTACTCGTTTTTGGCATTAAAAATCCCGCACGCGAATGCTTCCGGATTTTTTTTTTTTTGGGAACAAATATGTAAAATATCTCCAAATTCTATTAAAAAAAAAATCAATAAAAAATGTCATGTTTAAAAATGAATTTCCCAGCTAATTTCTTAACACTTTCCGCATATTTTAACAGATAAAGTTTATAGTATTTTAACTTAACACTATTGCGATAGGCGATAGCTTTTTTAAAAGCCAAAAATCGATTATTGAAATCTTTTATAAAATAAAGTTGAAGTTATATATTTTTTTGATATTTTAAATCATTTTTCTCAGTTATTAAGTACATATTTTTTTAATTTTTAATATTTAATTCTCTAATCAATTTTAACCTCAACTTAAAATTTGAATGTGCTTGGACTTTTATTTTTCAAAATATAAACATCACAGAACCTTTTTTCTTCATTGAAAGAACAGGAACTAATTTATCAATTAAAATTCCTTTTCATGATCATCAGCTTAATTTGTTTTTATTTTTGATTAATTTGTTTTTATATTTTATTAATTAAAAAAATTAGTCTGAATATCATCAATTTCCAGTTTTTGAATAAAAATTGAAGTGCAATGAATATTAAGAACAAATTAAGAACTTATTAAAGTTAAATTTGTAAACAAAATCAGCCTAAGAAATTTTTGTTTTTAATATAAATTTGAAAACCTATTTTTCAAAAATCGCAAAAAAAAGCTTTATTTGAAAAGGGAATGAAAAAAAGGAGTTCTAAGTTCTAAAACAAATAAATATGAAATTGGTATTGTATTTGCTTTTAATTTCCTTTTCTATTTTTAGTACTCTCCCACCTAAAGGGGCACAATTGAAATATACGATACATACGATTTTTATTATTTTGAGTTATTTATAAGTTATTTATAAACCCAACCTATGTGCCCTAGCTTCTTGTCGCACCTTATGCTAAACTTACCCAAGCGGGAACTCAAGCGTAGAAGAAAATGGTAGACATATTCCAAATGCTGATGGCACAATACATCCAATAAAATCAATTTCATCTTCATTGTTTTTCAGGATATCCCATTTTTTTACAAATCGGGGAAAATTGTCGAGTTGTCATTAACGTCGTCCGTATTAGTAGACTAGGAAAAATAGCACAAATCGTATGAGGAACCTTGAAAAAATTAATTCATGAAATATTAACATTGAAATCGACGCAGAATTGCACCTCTATAACATATCCAAAGTCCCCCAGAATCCCTGCATTGGCTTTATGTGTAGATGCATTTGAAGAGGTGCAGACGGGGAGAATATGGAGGTCTATCAAACTAAAATATTTGTTTGGGTAAAACCTGATCATATGATACATGCATTAAGGGTAGTTTTTAACGCTGATGAATCTAATGAAACCAAATCCAAAATGATACAACCCAAAAAGAAGTTATAGTCTTTTTTATGTAACTATGACTTTTTGTTCCGGTACAACAGGTAAAATATTACCGAAAACCTTTTGAAAATAACGGTTTGTTAATGAAACTTGGAATGAATGTTTTATTTGTCACAGGAACTAAGAATCAAGAGAGTCCCTAAAAATATCCATGGTGAAAGGGTTTTTTTTAAGGGGGAGTAGCAACAAAGAATGTTAACCATAACACCCACGTAAAAACTCTTAAACTCATGAAACTCACCAAAAATATTAAACTCTTCATGGCAACCAAGAATCAATATAGTCCATACAAATATCTTTGTTCTAATAGTGTTTTTGGTGACTGTTAACTTTTGACTTGTTCTACGGAAAATACGATGTCAAAAATTAATTTTTGCTTGAAAAGGCCCATAACTTTGTTAAGGGTGCTTGTATCATTTTAGTTTTGCTTTTATTAGATTCAGCGTTAAAAAATACCTTTAAATCATATACCATACTTTGTGTATATACCTCAATTACACCAAATCGGAGTTTTAGCTCAAATCTTCCAACTTCTTCCAAGATTTTCCCTCTCTTTAATAAAAAAAACCCCAGAACAAATATATTTATGAGGACTATTTTGATTCTTGGTTGCCATGACAAAATATATATTTTTGGCGAATTTCATGAGTGTAAGAGTTTTTTCGTGGGTGTTATGGTTAACATTCTACACTTGCCCCTCCCCCTTAAAAAAACACCCTTTCACCATGTATATTTTTAGGGACTCTCTTGGTTCTAAGTTCCTATGACAAATGAAACATTTATTCCAAGTTTCATTAACATAACGTTATTTTCAAAGGGTTTTCGGTAATATTTTACCTGTTGTACCTGAAAAAAAGTCATCATTACATAAAAAGGACTATAACTTCTTTTTGGGTGGTTGTATCATTTTGGATTTGGAGCATGTATCATATGATCAGGTTTTACCCAAACAAATATTTTAGTTTGATAGACCTCCAAATTCTCCCCGTCTGCACCTCTTCAAATGCATCTACACAAAAAGCCAATGCGGGGATTTTGAGGGACTTTGGATATGTTAAAGAGGTTGCAATTCTGCGTCGATTCCAATTTTAATATTTCATGAATTAATTTTTTCAACCTCGGAACTCATTTTTCCTGGCCTATAGCTTTTTTTCATAATTTTTGATGTTATCTTTTTTAGTTCCCGACTCCCGAGAATTTCTTATTTAGTTCTTAGTTTTCACTTCACCTACCAATCTGAAACTTTGGTTGTTAAAAACGTAAACAAACCCAAGGCTGATTTCCAAAATGAATTTATTGGTTGAATTTTGATGAAGGAATTAATAAATGGATAAGTAAACTAAAAGAAAACGTTTTTTAAAAAAATTGCTTTACACTCCTTTCCGTAAATTTCACACGATGTATGTCGAGTCAAAACGACATTTAGATACCAAAATGGCTTCAATTCGACTTTAAATCTACCATGAATCAGTTTTAGCTTACTCTGCCTCTATTCCTTGTGTATTTCTTTTAAATAAACTTTTCAGGATTAGACGCATTGTAAATTCGGAGTAACTTTACTCCGTCGCTAAAACGAGTTTATAAATAATGCTGATAAATTTTAACATGAGATTTATCTGAGACTAAAAGGGAAATTGAAAATATTCAAATTGAATTTGGAAGAAAAAAGATTAGTATCTTTATTGGAATCGTTAATTTTTTTTTTTTTAAATAATTTCCTGACATTGTTACACATAACCTCAAAAATTGTGAATAGATGATGAAAAACCAAATTAAAACAAAGATTTCTGAGAAAGTGTAAAAAATATTGAAAAGATTTAAACTGAATTTTAAAGAATACTTTCAGGAATCATTTCATCATTACATCAAACAAAAAAAAAATAGTCTCAACACATGGTACATAGCCTCAAAAAGTAGCAAAAACACTGTATTTATCATTTTCTAAGGGGAACATTTCGAAACCCCGAACTGATGGCGGAAAACGGATAACGGTTTTGAGCTTAGCGCCAAAAAGTATGTTAAGAAACATTCTTGTTTTTTTCGTATCGAAAACACAACCAGTATTTTTGTAAACCAGAGTTATAGCTAGGTAAGCAATTCTTGAAACCGGATAAATTGAAAACGCATGACGTTTTATGAGTTCATTTTCTCAAAAATAGTTTATTTTATTTCATACAAACGATCGCTATAATATTGTGAAGAGAGCTATAATAGTACTCATAAGAAAACTACAAAGATGTCATCATTAGTTTACTTCTCAAAAAAATGGATTTAAGTTGTTTTTCAACAGGACCCTTATTTGACACAAGTGATAGGTATAATACAAATTTCAAAAAAAAAACTTACATAAGCCAAAAACTTCAAACGTTCTTATTCTCTAACTAATTGCATCTTGGATTGAAAATTCAAAAGAACTATTCGATACGTGAGAATGTTAAACTACATATAATAAAAATATAGATAGGTAAATATCAACACCTATGCAATAGCTTCATCAATTCACTTACTTTAAGTTTTCCCCTTATAGAAGATGAACTCACCTGACAGATCAAAACCATTATAAAATCAAACATAGCCGTAGCGTAGGCAGAAACAGAGGCTTCTTTGTTTTCTTTGTTTAAATTTAAATTATATATCCCTTGCTTCAAATAAAGGTGCTAACAGTGCTTTGATAAATTGCAGTTCAGCCCTTAAATTGTTTTAATTTGTATTGCAGACAAAATTAATATTTGAAGCCATAATTAGTGTGGTGAACTAATGCTTTATTGCATTAATATGTTAATCAAATTTTCTTTCCCTTTGTTGGTTGAGGTTTGTTAAAACAATACAATTTTAAAATACGTATTATGTACTTCAAAAACGTATAATTTAAATAAAAACAAAGAACTTAAGCTAAAGTTAGACTACAATTTCCAACATTTGACTAATAGCTTTTCATAATATTCCTAAAATTAAGGCGTTAGGAATTTGTTAATTGTAACATTAGTTAATTTTGGGTTTGCAATATTTAATAAAAAGGCATTTCGAATACAATAAAATTATAGCTTTTAAGGAAACTCTTATTTATTCTATAGAGACCACAGCACCTAATAATTAATCTGAGCTAACTATGAAGGTATCACACACATTGCCAATTGCCATCCATAAATAAAGATTGTGGAAAGATATTTTCTAGTCTATTTTTTTCCAATTCAAGATGTTCATTTACGTAACCATATTATCAAAAATTATCCACCTATTACCAGGCGGTGCAGCTGTCACACCATTACGTGATGTTCACGGATAGCCAACTTATTCGTTATGTACATACTTATGTACTTTTTCTTATTAATAAACATATGTTATCTTTCCAGTATTTTTCGCTTTATCAAATTCATGTCATCGTTTATGAAGTGTATGCTTGTAGTAGTAAACGGTTCTATCAAATGTTTACGTGTATGTGCGTTGAAAAGTAGTTATCCGTTTATTGAATGTGAAATCTGACGAGTTAATGTTGTCCTTTCTTCAATACATATCACAGTTCACAGACTATTACACATTTATTAATAAGAATTACAAGCTTACAGATTATAATAACAATACGTTGTTGTCCATCGTTAATTAAAATCGAGGCTGAAGTTGGGATTTGTTGAGAGAGAGGAGAGAGAAGCTTATCATGCTAAAAAATTAAAATTCTGTATTAAAAAGGGTGAGACTCTATTTAATTGTTAGACCAGTTTAACGAATAAACGAATTTAAGTAAAAAAGATACGCTTTGGCCCAGTTTCACAGTCTCGATTAAAACTTGAACTTTTAGTTCAATTTTTCTGATGAACTTAAGTTTAAACCAAAATTCGAGTTTAAACTCCGACTGTGAAACTGGGGGTTAGTGTATTTGACTACAATATTTATAATAATGCAAGCAAAAAGTATATGACTACGAAACTTGAGACGTAGACACTTGACAGTTAGTTTCTTGTTTATACTTTATACCAATCAGCCACGCAACATGGTATAACTGTAGGTTTTATAAACAAAAATTTCCTATGGTAGGTATGTTCTTAAATTGAAAACTCATTTGCTATGGTAATCTACTTGCAGTCATCTATAACGTGCGACCAGATTAGCTTATACCAATAACCGGTACAGTAGATGACGGATATATGAAAGTCAAAAAATTCAAAGATTTTTTTCCTGTTTCTTTCTTAAACAAATTTATATAAATTGAACATTTTTTTAGTGAAACGCTTAAGAAAGCTAATTTTCTTAATTAATTAATTTCAAACAAGTTTTCAAAGCATTGATGTAAATTTTGTATGTATTCTTTAATTTTAATGTACCAAAAAATAAAAATTTAAGAAATTGAATTTCTTTCAAAATCATATACTCAGACAGACTTAATATTTTGTATGCAGTGAGAGAAGTTTTCCACCAGAATTAAATTCTCGTATCAGTTTTTTTAAGTATCAAATAAGCAAAGCAACTTGACATAACTTTTTTTCAAAAAGTGGTAAAAACTTCTAAAACTAAAAACTTAACATTTTATTGCCTAATAATTTGCCATTAATAAATCGTAATAATTTGTAAAAAAGTCAATTTTTTCCTAAGATGTTTTCTATGTTTCTTGTTTTTTTTTTCATAAATTCTATGTAATCAGCAAAAAGATCTTCGGAAAACTTTTTAGAACTTATTAGTTATATTGACATTTTAATTGATTAATAAATTTGTCTTGAATTAGCAATTGATTGTATGTTAAAATTTTAACGTTTTCTGTTTTTCCTCTTAATTCATTAATTCATAAAAAGTAACATTCAAAAAGAATTGAAAATTGATTATGTTGAACTGTTTATTAAATTCAGATAGTTTCGTGGAAAAATACATAGAAAACATCGCACGAAAAAAACTGAATTTGTCACAAATAATTAATGGGAAATTATTGAGCAATAAGAAATAAAATTTTAAGTTCTAGAAGTCTTTACCACTTAAAAAAAAACATAGAATGACAAATTCAAAACTGTCACCAAATATTTTCAACTAATCAATCATGAACTATTAAGCTGTAAACCATCCAGTTTAAGCAAATTTTTACCCCTTTCCGAGGTGGTCAAGTTAGCAAAGAACCCAAAAAATGTAGAAAACATTGCAAGACAACTTCGAAATTGTCACAACTAATCAAAGACTAGTTTATGTTAAATTATTGAGCCATAAACGATTCAGTATTAGCAGTCTTTACCCCTTTTTTAGGTGGTACTCCGCTAACATGATATCAAGCTAGTAAGGGACCCAAGAAAAACATAGACAACATTGGACGATTTAATTCAAATTACACAACTAATTTAAGACACATAAACCGCAAATTATTAAGCCATAAGACACTAAGTACTAAAAGCTAAGTATTACTGCTTTTTGAGTAATGTAAATTTAGTAAAGCATCAAAAAAAACATAGAAAACATTGAATGACAGATTTGAAATTGTCACAACTAATTAACGACTAATTAATGGCAACTGCCACAAAACCCATTTTTCTATTCGTCAAAGTTGTTCTGCTAACTTAACACTCAGAAAACAAATAACCCAAAAACACATAGCATCGCACGAAGAAATTGTTATTTTTTTCACAACTAACTAACGACTAACAGACTTTTCAGGAAATAAAAACATAGAAAACATAGCACGAAAATTGATTTTTTCACAACTAACTAACAACTAATAAACGGCAAACTAAAATATAAAATTTTAGAAGTTTTTAACACTTTTGAAGAAATAAAAACATGGAAAACATAGAATGACAAATTGCAAAGCGTCACAACTAATTAACGACGAACTATGCACCTATCCATTTTTCGATTGGTCAGAGTTGCTTTGCTAAATTGATATCAAGCTAGCAAAGCAAAGCACCCAAGAAAACATAGAAAACATTGAACGACAAATTCGAAATTGTCTCAACTAATTAACGACTAATTAACGCCAAATTTTTCACCTACCTGTTTTTCGATTCGTCAAAGTTGCTTTTCTTAAAAACGTTTTTCTTGGGAATGTACACAATATGTACTTAAATCCTCGAATTACTTTAAAGACGGAAACTTACCAAGGTTGGAGTTGGATGTTATGTTCACCAAATCCGACTATTCTCTTTCCATTTAATTTTCCATCCACACGAGGATAAACTCGTTAAGTCATTCTCTTTTGTGATAATTTAATGGAATTGGTAATGTGTCATTAAGATTATAAATAAACTCCTTGAACACAACATGTCTTCCATTTCCATGGCAAAACTTAGCAAGGTGCAGTCAGGATTTCTTTTAATTTTGCGGAGTAAAATTATCTGATACAAAATTCAAGTAAGCTCCCTCGAAAAAAAAAACTCCAACACTTCTGTGTAGTAATTTTCCAAGATTGATGGGGGTTAAAGGAAGAAGGTTTCCATCCTTCTTGTGGAAAATAAAATAAAATTCAAAACATTTCAACAGCTGGTAGAATTGTGTGAATGGCAATGACCAGGCCACTTGAAACAAATATAATACGAATACACCACAAAACGTTGCAGGAAGAGAATTCTCTCGGTTCTAGAGAATTTATTACATATTCACGCACTTAAGTGCATATTACGTGGCCGGTAGCGCTTGATAAAAAAAAATGAAAAAAAAAAGAAAAATACGAATATTTTCTTTTAATTGGTCGTTGAGGCGATTTTTTCCGGAACGCCACAGCGACATAATATAGCACCAGACTCTTGAGGACTTGATGCTTGGGATGGATTATAAAATGTATGGGGTGTTATGTGCATATGGAAATATTCATAGGAGGAAACAATTTTCACTCACACTCTAGCGGCCAGATAAATCACAAACTCAAGGATATAAATTTTACTCAAGTATTTCAAGTGAGTGTTACAATTTTATTTTTGGTAATTATGTTAACAGCAAATGAATTAATTGCCCCGAGAGATCATATACTGTGTGTTGGCGGAGCAGCAAACACAAAAAAGAAAATCTGGGCATCTATGGTGGTTTTCTGTGGAAATTTTGCTTTCGAAGCCATTTTGATATGGAATCTAGGTCAGCTTTTGGTTTTATTTTAATTTAAATTATATTTATAATGCTCTTTGGGAAAATCGGATATAATGACTTAATGCGTTCAACGTTTGACATTAAGTAATGACTTGGCGAAAACATTTTGATTTAAAAGTTAAATGAAAAACTCACTTGATTTGTGTAAAGAATTTCAAAAAAAGGGGGACATTTGAAAGGGAATGGAGAAACATACATATACGAATGTCCATTGTCCAAGGCTGAGATCATTTAAAAAGAATTTTTCAGAAATTGAATCTCCAAGAGTGTTGAAGCACTTCTTACTTCGGATTTTTCCCTGAGGTTGTTATCAATGTTAAAATAAGTTAGAATTTAAAGATTTTGACATGCTTAGGGTGGGTGATTTAGGCACCTTAAATTGACCAAGCCACCAGGACACAAAACCGCAACAAAAGTTTACCTATATAAAAGTCTTGAAACTTATATTTCCGCCATCATGCATATGAATCTATAGACAAACAAGATATTTTGACTTTAGTATGACGTGTAATAATTATGCGAATATACACAAACGCATAATACAAACAGAAAACACATGTACCTACCTTCTCCTACATAATAATGTAATATACCTACAATACCTGCATTCTTTGAACAAGTCACGCAATATTGCTAAGGACACCCTGCATCGCAGATTTTAAGTCAAATTACATTGAAGTTATTTATGTGCGGTGACCGTCCTATGTTTAACGCATTAATTATTTATTCCACACTGTGGCCGATTAAAGTTTACTTTTATCATCATGCCAATGTAGGTATATGATGGCTAAAAGGTGTAATTAGCCGCCTAGTTCAAAACATTTGATTTATGATTTGAGTTTTGAAAAAAAAAAAAAAATTAAATGAATATGCAGTCATTCCAGGATTATGTACATACTTCATGTTCATTTATGAAAAGTTGAAAATCAATGCCTTGAGGAAGTATTATAAATCAAAAAAGTATCAACTTATAATTTAAATTTAAAAGCAATTTGTTAATGGTCGCGTCTAATTATTTGATTATGTAACTTCAAACTAGGTCTTTTGTTAACTGGTCTACTTAAATAAACTAGTTTTAGGTGGGGATGTATGAGGATTTCTGGAGATATACTTCAACTCTCTCCAAATCTTCCCAATTCTTCTTCGACCGTTCTTCGACAAGTAATTGTAGGTCGACTAATCAACTGCATCGCTGCGTGAGAGGGTATCATTGCATCGCTTGACTCACGATGTACTCGTGACTTTTTCGAAGAGTATATTCAATCCACTTTTCCCTATGATAGAGTCGATGGGTTGGCCAGAAAATCCCAACCTTCCACTTGCGTTTTCGTAGTAAGTTAGGTAAGAAGGGGTGATAATACAGCAAGCCGCATCATCTCATTCGGATCACTTTGAATCCATTGCGCTCCCCATGGTGTGAGTAGGGAGGTGAGGGGAGGAAAACGGAGGAGATTATGGAGGTGTTTAGACATGGAGGGCCTCCTTGAACCATCCTGAATTCTGGATGAATTTTAGGATGTTCTTAAGTGGCAAGACAGAGATGTTACCCAGTTCGTCGAAGAAGTGTTCTCTTAGGCCTGGCTTAAGCTAGGCTGGGGCATTTACAGAGAAAGTAGTGTGAGCCCTCCTCCTGACACCCACTACATAAGTCCTACGAGCTGATACCCATTCTGCTCATGTGGGTTACCATTGAGTTTTGACCCTTAAGGGCTCCAACTAGGAGTGATAATAAATTGAGGCCTGCTTATCTTGAGTATGTATTCAGTTATTTTCCCCGAAATATTCGGCCATAGATTCCTTGAAACCCTACAAGTGTCAATTATTGATGACCATCGGACATCTGCAGCCTCAAGGAAACTATGGTGAATTTTACTTTTCTCTTTTTCCAGATAGTGGCATAAGCACCGAGAAATGAGTTTGGCTTGGATCAAGAGATGATTAGTTTTTGGCCAGCGCATCCACCATTTCGTTCCCATATACATATATCAAAATGCCCTGGGACTCATCTAAGGGGAACTGGTGTTCGTTTCACCTACTAAGATTAGGTTAGGTTAGAAGGGGTGATGTTACGGCAAGCCGTCGCATCTCACTCGGATCTCAATGGATCCATTGCACTGCCCATAGGATTTTGGTAAGGAAGGTTTGGGGAAAAGTATAAGATGGATTGGGTGGAGTTTAGGTATGGGATGCCTCCCTGAACCACGCTGAACTGGATGAATTTAAGGATGTTTCTTAGTGGCAAGTTAGAGATGTCGCCCAATTTGTCTAAAAAATATTCTCCGAGGGCTGCTTTTCTGGTTCTGGCTAGGCTGTGGCATTCACAAGGAAAGTGATATGAGCCCTCCTCCACCTCTACATCCTGACACCCTCTACACAAGTCCGACGAGCTAATGCCCATGCATTCACCTAGTAAAGTTAACATAATATATACCTGCAACGTTGTATCAGTTTTGACTTTAAAGTGATGATGACAGGTAAATTTTCCCAAATTCATGGCCAAAACTACAAAAAAAAAAAATTTACGATTTGTTGTTTTTTTTTAATGCCAAGTTGTTTACAAATAACATGAGCTTTGAACCTGATTGATCATTCGATGCAAATTGTAACTGTTTAATCAGTAGATGCTTTCAAAGTGGAATTTTTTTTGGGGGCTTTGGAAAATAATTTAATATGGATTCTGTTGCTAGTAGTATGTAAAAAGAGGGTAATGAAGCTTTTTTGCAATATTTTAAATCTAAGGTAAATTTTTAAGCTTTTCAAGATATTGCGTTTTCGCAGTAAAAACAAAAACAAAATTTTTTCTTAAGTAATGAAAAAGTTAAGTTGATTTGCATTGTTTTGTAATGAAAATAGTGTTAAAAGTTAGGTAAATGTTTCCATTATGGGAAACAATCCTAAAAAATTGCGGCTTTTTGCGACTTTTTAAAATATTGGCTTTAAAAGGTGTTGAGGACGGTGATTTTTTTTTTTTTTCTTAACTAGATTTTTTTTTTCTTTTGACAGGATCGCAATTAAGTTTCATTTTTCTTCCAAGAAATCAGATTTCTGAATTTTTTAGAAGCTGTACATCTCGTGACATTACAGAAAAAAATAATTTTTCGGTAGAAAAGGTTGGAAACGAGACCAATATTGGAATTTCAGAGCAAACAAAGAAAAAATTAACTGATTTTGTCTATGGACATAGAAGAAGATGGCTGAGCGCCTGAAGAACTTACAACACCTTCTTGAAACAAAATACAAACTGACTTGAATATGAAATTTAATTTCCCTGCCTAGCCCGTGGCTTTGTTGGGCGGCCTCAAATAGATTTTTAGGACCTAAGCGAACGATCAAAGACGTAAAACAGAAGATTTGCGTTCTAATTATTACACCGAAGAATTAAGCTATGCTGCGCAGATGCAACTTAGAGAAAAAGAAAAATTAGATTCTTCAAATGTGATGAAAGATATAATTAAAAAGTTTTGAAATATGGACCAGGAAATTATTCCATATACAGCAGAAGAAGCTCTTTCTGTAGTTGTTGAAGGGAAATTATAAGTTCCAATACAATATGTTTGTGCAACTGTACCCATGGGACCATGGTATAATTTGCCCACAATCGTACACAAAATATTAATACACAGGCATGTAATTATAGCTGAAGCTATTCTTCCGATTGGACAGCTCTGCGAAGAAGCCCAAGAATCTCGGAACAAAGACATAAAGCGGTTTCGAGAAAGTTTCTCAAGAAAATTTTCGAGGCAGCAAAATATGGAATATGTGTTTCATTGGTTTCTTCTTACTCATTTATAAGTGCTTTGAGAAAACTAAACTCTAAAATGAAAAATGCATTTCCGTCTGGAGTACTTCAGTTTCTATAATAGAACCAGAGATCGAGCAAACAGACTTAGTTGCAGTTTTAGAAGTCATTGAATTATATACACACATACGCACGCATGTTTATTTATGTATATTATTATTATCTATACTCAACTGTTTTTCCAATATATTGAATGTATATATATTGTATTATGAAATGTCAAATGGAACAAACCCTATGATGTACTTTAAAAAAACAGCTCTTTTTCATTTTTTTCTTCTTTTTAATAAATTTTCGTGTAAGTTTACTTGAAAATGGTGAATTCTATGAAAATTATCTTATTTTGATTTAATCATGCAATAATAAATTGAATAAACACAAAAAAAAATTTTGGCCATGTTTTTGGGAAAATTTACCTGTGTGTGATGGAGGAAATGGATTTGATTGCCGCCTCGCTGTCTATAAAAATTTCAATATTTTTTTTTATTACTTTGCGTGAGGAGAGATTTTTTGCGGCTTCACAAACAGCAACTATACTTCCGCCTCGAATACGTTGCAAAAATCTGGAAGCTTTATAGATACACTCAAAGGTGGCTGGATTATGTGAGTAGATACCTGAACCAACCCCCTCTAAGGTCTTGAAATCGTCAATTAAGACCGAAACATGGTTTAATGAACCCGTTTTCATTTCAGAGTACCTAGGTTGTTAGGTAAATGTGTTATGGCAACTGGGTTGAAATTAGTCTGTTTGAATGTCTGTGTCTGTGAACTTCACTATAGTTCTATGTAGTGGCCCTTTTTCCAATTATTACACTGCTGAAGTCTTAAAGCACTTTTTGTCCCCAGCTTTATCGTAAGTGAAAGGAATATTTCTAGGGCTGCCGTGGTTCTAATCGCACTGGGTTGTGCCTTATACATGGAAGTTTAAGAATTTTAGTCATGATTTTAAGATTTGTTTCCTTTTTCAAGACAGGCCACGAGACCAACCATGCGTACGTTAGGATTGGCATTATTTTGGCTGTGTATATGATTCAATATTTTGCAGGATTTGTCAGTTCCTCGCAAGAGGCTGTACCTCGGATAAATCATTTCTGTTTTTAGGTGGCACGGCTGGGAATCGAAACCACAACTTCGGCATGACAGTACTACGCACTAACCGTCATGTCACGAGGTACTACTTCACGAGCAAGTGCTACGTCCATAAAAATACACGGATTCAAGATTGGAGGGATACAATCGTAGCTTAGTCTTTAGGCTTATAGCGAGTTGTTTCTTCATTTTTTTGGACAGCATTCCGAACGCACACCACTTTTGCTTTCTCTCTCGATGCGGCTGATTTCATCTAGTTCGGTCTCACCATCAGTAGAGACAATGTTTCCAAGATATTGAAAACTCTCTACGATCTCTACTAGTTGTTCAGATAGGTATATGTATTTTCTTGGGTATATTCAGAGGTTCCAATGCTGATCCTTTTTTTTGCCGTATTGATATTTAGCCCAACGATTTTGGTTTTTTCTTCCACCTTTGTTGTCATTTCCTTGAGTAGTCTGATTGCTTGAGTTGTGACTGCAGATTTCACTTAACTCGTCGAAAGCTAAATGCACCAAATTATTCATCGCCAACATGAAAGGTAGTATTGGTGAAAGTTTGTATAAAACCTTGTCTAACCTCACGTTGGATTTCAAACTCCTTTGCCAATCTTCTTTTATTAAGAACGTGACATTTGGATCCATCATTCCTTTATAATGGCAATCGATTTATCCAGGATACCCCTCCTGCGCAAAGCAAGCCATATAATTTCTCTATTGACACTGTCGAATGTCTTTTGGAACTCAATAAAGCAGTCGATTTAGTGATATTCGATATTAAACCCACTGTTCGATAATGTGTTGATGTAGTCCACACAGGAAGATCCATTGTGGAATCTAGCTTGTTTGGTGTCGAGCATATATTCGAGGTGTTTTTTTTTTTGGCTCTAGGATGATTTTTGCTATTATTTTGGCTACATAAGGCAGCATGCAAATTCCCCTCCAGTTTTTGCCCTGCGTAAGGTGTCTATCTTTGGGAACAATTATTCTCTTTTCCACTCTTCAGGAGCTCACTCGATGTTGTTAACGCTGCTCATTAGAGCCCTGCGGGAATACCGTCAAATTTAACTGATTTGTTGTTCTTTAGTGATATGCGATTGAGGTTAAGATTTCTTCTCTACTGAAGATTCAGTGCGTATTCAGGAATTTGTTACTATGGACGGGCCATTGGGTGTTGGGCCCACTTCACTGGGGAAAAAGTGGTTTCAAACGGTAGAAAAGTGCTCATTCCACCTTTTGAGCTGGTCCTCATCCGAAACTAGCAGAGATGCGAATATGTGTCTTTTACCAGGTGTTGTTTATAGCCAGTTACTTCTTTGGTACTTATTCTGTAGACAGTCATACTGTCACTCCTACTTGTGACCTCTTCTGCTTCTGTATACAATGAATTGATATAGTTACGCTTGTCATGTCACTCACTACGGTGAACTTCTCTCATCTTTATGCGATACGCAAACTCTAGCTCGTTTCTCCGTGCTGCACGCTGCTGGAGCAGCTGCACTGCATTGCTAACTTTGAGCCGTTTTCTTTCTTCGATGCTAGCCCAAGTTTGTTCTTCGGAAAGCCTGACACGGTTTCTTCCTTGCGACCGACCGACCATACTTTCAGCATTGGATATGAAAACATCTTCCGCAACACAACAATGGTTTTCGATGAAGGTTGGTTCCGTGCTGATGATATTGGTTTGCTCTCAAACCTTGTAAAAGGTGGTCCCCTAGTTGTCGGCGAATTGCGGCATCCTTAAGTCTATCGGCACTAAACTCGGGTATTAAATTCTTTTCGTTATCTTAAGGTTGCCAGCATCAGATGATGGCTTCGGGCCATTCCCATGTCCAATCCTTCTGTTTTCAACATCTTACAGACTGCCAATAAATCGCCGACTGGTCGCAAAGTGATTTGGTTGGAAGTTGCAGTCGACACCCAACTGACTTTGTGGCATGTCTTGTGCTGAAACATGGCCCTTCCTATCACAAGGCAGTTGGCGTTACAAAAATCAACAAAACGTTTGCCATTGTCATTACGGTCTGCAACACAATACCTTCCCATAACACGCCCGTACCCATCATTGTCATTGCCAACTTTGGCATTCAAGTCTCCCGTTTTTATTATGATGGTTCCACAAGGTGTACTATCATAAGCAGCTCTCAGCTGGTCTCTCTCTCCTCGTTGGGGTATAACACTCTAATGATGGTGACGTTACGAATTATAGTCCGGAAACTAGCTTTTAGGATCCTGCTATCTAAAGGTCCCAGGAAATAAAGCTCTTGAGATCTGTTTTTTGGAATTCCCAACAAGTGCCTGTCCGGAGTGTAGTACAGTGTTACGAGTTGGAACTTAAACTTTCTCGAGACCAACCATCTTATTTCACTAATCCCTTAGATGCCCGTCTTATACCACATCAATTCTTTCTTTAATTAGAGGAATCTGGCATTTTGAGGAACTTCACTTCCGGTTTTCAAGAAACGTCTTCACATTCCAGAAACAAATCTTTCCGGGTACAATAGCCAAAAGTCTGCAACGTGTTATCATTTCTTAAGTATGAGGCAGCATTGTGTGGGTTTTGAAAGCGTTTTTGATTTCATTTAAACGAAGAATGCTATAATCTATCCCATCAGATAGCTAGGCCTTACGCACTTGTAATTTTAACCTATGAACGTGAATAGAGATACCAAAATAGTTGCCCGGGAACCACCACGAGAAGTTGAAACAAGCATTTAATCGTGACCAATTGTTGCGCTACTGGCCCAGACCAAGTAGTGAGCAATCATAGATTTCCCGATCAGACATGATGTAGGTCGCCCATAAGACTAATGTTTTCAGAGTCTTTAATTGTTCCCAATTTCAAGAAGGAGTAGACACATGGAACACTCAAAAACATATACAATTTTTCGTCAGATTAATTCTTGTCAAAAGTGATAAATGCTTGTTGAATGGAGGCATTCTGTAGTGTTTGTTTAAATTTGGCAAGACGATGTGACGTTTTCATATTTGATTGGAATCGGAAAGGAGTATAGAACAGTCAGAAAATCCATAAGCGAAAACGAAATTAGTGTTCACCAAAAGGGAGTAAAGATATTCTTCTTCTTTTGTATGAAAATTAATTAGATCCCATTCAACACCCGTTGGATTAAGTTTAAAATTTGTCATTTGTTCCTATTCTTCCTACAGAAATAATGTATCTATATCTTCACTCAGGTTGCAGAAACTATTTATATGTTTTCCTATTCTGTTGAGCTAACCAACTTCCACCTCCTCCGCCAACAAGTTGGTCATATTAATACTACTATGTATACATGGGTAGCGATTATGAAAAGGAGTGGGTGGGCGGGAGTGGGTATGTATGCTAACCGCAAGCCAAGAACTCATATCGAAAAAAATTGTTTAACTCAAATTGAATTTATTAGTACCATTTGGAATGCATCGCAATAACCATCTCCACTTACAAACTGTAAAAGTAACAAATGATCATTTAAGTTGCCGCGCTCTCAGCAACATGACGCCACATCGCGCCGCTTATCATATTTAAAGTTAAAAGGTCCAAATAGACCATAACAGCATATACTCGGGTTGAGCTCTCCAGGGCTGTCGGTCGGTGTCCGTGCGTCTGGCGCGAGGATATTCATATGTATGAAAGCCAACTTGGCATAAGATTAATTGACCATCGCAATGACCGCATTAATCGAAGCAACACATCTGCTGCCGATGTTGGAGTTGTTGCTGTTATTGTTGTTGGTGTTATTTTTGTTGTTTGAGCTCAAAACTGCAGACTGCAGTTGTAGTGCAGTTGCTTTTTTTTTCTGAATTACTCGCTAGATGATCATGCAACTAGGTGCTGCTGCTGCTGTTGTTGCATATTGCATTGCATGCGCATATATGAAAATGATGATGGTGATGATGATGCTGGACGACGAGAAATCACCTCCCGCATCTGGGTTGTGAGGAGAGCACTCCAGCTATATATTATTGACGATGGACGTAGACGATGACTCCGAGTATGACTCTGACTCCTACTTCGACGACCGACGACGACCACTTGGAGGAGATATGAGAGAATTTGCAGTGAAGCACTCAATTATCGCCATGGCATAGCGTTAAGAGGATTTTACCAATTAATTGCCGAAGCTCTCGGGTTGCGTGGAGTTGGTGCTTCATCTTCAAAGCAAAAGCATCCTTTTCCTCTTGTTATGTGTGTGCAAACTTATATAGCTGCCTCTCCAGCCTCTGTGATAGCTATCATATGGGCTCTTCATAAGGCCATTCGTCCCGATTGTGTTGCTATATTTATGTGAAGAACATCATAAATCCACTTAGTTCGTGATTTAACAGCTCACGTTTGTTTTTATGTCCAACGACGACGACGATGATGGTAGTGAGGCTCTGTGAGGGTGCTCTTCGGTGGTTATTGCTGTTACCAGTTGCCATCATAATATAGCTTCTCGCATTCATCTGGCCTGACGCGTAAATGTTTTTGGTCAATGCACTCATATCCAACTTCTTGGATTTACTTCAATTAAATAGACGAAAAGTAAATAAAAAAAAAGGCAACCAAAAATAGACGCTTTAATATGTTTGCAGTCGGCATAGGCTATATACCCTACCCACCTAAGTCATTACATAAAACTTTGAGGATAATAAGGAGCTAGGTATTTTAAGATAACTTCTTCAAAGTTTTATTTTTACTTTGGATGATTATAACTTCTATAGGAAGGTACTATTTTTAAAGGGTCAATAATGGATTTGTAAGAAATCTATATAATACTTCAAAAGTCCGAATTTCAATTAATCTTGAGATTACAATGGTTCTTATGATAATATGTCTTAATAAGTTCTTCTTTATAAATAAAATATCCTCCTACATATTTGCGAGGCCATAATTATCAAGCTATGGTAAAAGAGAGCTTTTATTTTAACTAAGTATAGGGACGTTCAATAATAGGCTATTGGAATGTACCTGAAAAAGAGGGGAATAAAAGAAGAATTCGGGGTATAATCGTAATTTTGTGATAGTTTTATAAGATATCGTTTTAAAATTCATTTCCAAAAACAGTTCTACATCGGTATCTACAGACAATGTGTTGAATCACCCTAACCTACCTTTCTTATGTATTAAACAATCAGGTTGAGAGTTGAGGGAGGGTTATTTTCACAAGAAAGTTTTGTAGGTACAGTTAGCAGTGTAGTACCTACATTGTACAATGATTTTGATGACTTTTTTTTTGTTAAAAAATAAAAAAAAAAATTTTTGGTGTTGACACCAACGGGTCTGAAGAAAGAATGGCTTATGTAACTTTACACTATTTTTTCAAACGAAAAGAGGTATAAATAATTTTTTTTTCGGTTTTAGTGAATTATTGTAGGCATAGTGTAATTTGTGGTAAAAATAATTTACCTAAAGCTGTTATTAACGGTATATAGGGGAGAACGTTCGAACAAAACAGAGGCAGGTAATACAAAATTAAAATCTCTTGGGTTGACAATTATAATCTTTTTAGCTTTCTTAATAAAATATTACCATTTAAATAAAATTAATGATAGAATAATTCTTACTTGCGATATATGTACATAGGTACTATGTATAAGGCAAGTTTTGGATTCGTGTAAAAAAAAAATTTTAGATAACAATCAAACATGATAATATTACGATGATAGTGAATACCAAAAAAGTGCTGGGTGGCACAATTCTGTCTGTCTGTCTGTTCGTCTATAGCCTAAACGGCTCGATCGATTTTCTTCAAACTTGGTACATAGTGTTTTTTGGTGATTATGCCCACATGTTTTTTAATTTTTTTTTTTAGAACCAAACATAACGGTACCTACCTACCATACAATTTTTGTTTTGCAATTTAACATAATCGTTTTTTTCTCAAAAACGGCTCGACAACTTTTCTTAAAAAAAGTTCAATATATTTATTTTAGTAAAAGCTTTCTTTGAGTGGAAAATTATTTTTCAAAAATGGTTATTAATGGTACCTCAGAATGAACCATTTTTTTAATTTTTGACTTTCTTCAAAACGGTACGACCCATGTCAATCCTTTTTTATACAAAATGTTTGAAAAAATATTTTTTGGATTTTTAAAAACTGTTTCAAATTTTTGTTTTGGAAAATCAAATACAGTTGGCTCCCTCTAAGTCGAATTTCCCTTTAACTCGAACTTTTTCGCCCTACTTTTTATTCCCCTCCAATTTTTAACCATAAACCATTCTCAATCAAATTTTTGCAAAACTCTTTCTAACTCGAACTGATTTTGATATCCCGTGAAAATTCGACTTAGAGGGAGTTGACTCTATTTCGAAAAAGACATGATCGATTTTTTTTGAAACTCGATATTAGAGAGGTTTTTAGTACTTTCTAAGAAGATGGCATTCTTTTTTTCACCTCAAACTGTCAAAAGAGTTGTTTTAGCCTAATTTAAATGTCGTATTTTCGAATCTCTATGTACATTTTTCTCTCATAATTTCCATGTTTGTATATACAATTTTCTTAAACTCGCAGTGTTTTGAGCATAAGAGCAAGTACGTGCGACCCAGTCGTGCATTTTATTTCTTAAATTTTCAGGATGACCTCTAATATTTCAACTAGTCCCGCGATAGGGTAAGTTGGCTAACACTAACACTATGGAGTAAGTTGACTATGCTTTTGTTTGGCGCACTATTTCACAGCGTTTCCTTTATAAAAGTGGTTTTTTTTAGACACCGATTTATGATATTAATATGATATAAAATTATATTTGTACTCACATTTTTGTAACAACAAAAATTTATTTTCTTTAACAGCTAAACTATAGAAATATTATTTAGTAAATAAGTAAAAATAAAAACCCCTTCTTATTGTAAAAAAAAACAGGGAATTTATAATAACATTGATACAAATTAGAATTTAGAAAAATAATTTATAAATTAAATTATTTTTTTTTGCAACTCCAAAACAAAATAATGAGTCAACTTACCCCAAAAAAAAGTGAGGCCAACTAGCACCGACCGACCATATAGTAATGAACGGGATTTTTTTGATAATGTGAAAGGTAATTAGCAGGCACGTAGCCAGAGGGGGGGCTTGAGGGGCTGATGAAGCCCCACCCGAAAATCTAAACAAAAAATTAAGCCTTTCTAATATATTAAATTCAAATCTATAAAAATAAGGAGACTATCCAGGTAGGAATAGTTTATTTTAATTTAGTTAAAGTTCTCAGAGATGTGGGGTGAAATTAAAAGTGTTTTCATGGAGGCTGGATCTGAAACTGTACCCAAGCGAACCAGACGTAGAGACTCTTGGATATCCCAAGACACCTGGGATAAGATCGAACTTCGCAAATCGTTGAAAATCCAAATAAATGCCGAAGCAGATATTCAACGAAAGGCTGACTTGCGAAGAGAGTACCGCACTGCACATAAGATGGTCTATCGTTGTGTGAGACGTGACAAGAGGGTGAGGTTAGATGGACTCGCAGATAATGCGGAAATCGCTGCCAGAAGAGGAGATATCCGGGAATTGTACCTAATAGCCAAAGACGTGATCGGGAAAAAAAGCAACACGAATCATCCTGTAATGGATGTGGATGGCACACTTTTGGTATCAATTGAGGATCAGCTTCGTAGATGGAAGGACCATTTTTGTGCCCTGCTTAATGAGGATTCAGTTAAGCAGAGTGCTGAAATGCCCCAACTAAACGAGATGCGCAGGTCCGATAGGGGTATTGACATCGAACCCCCGTCAGAATCGGGAATCCTTACATCAATAAATCTCCTCAAAAACAACAAGGCAGCTGGACTGGACGGAATACCAGCTGAATTCCTGAAATCCGATCCCGTAACAGTGGCTAGTATTTGACATCCGTTGATACAAAGCATTTGGGAAAACGAAAACTATCCCAGGGATTGGAAGGATGGTGTGATTGTTAAGTTGCCAAAGAAAGATGACTTAAGGAATTGCAATAATTGGCGTGGTATCTGGTATTACCGTTTTTTCCGTTTTCCCAAAACTAATGGCAACCATCATTCTCAAGCGAATAAAGGATAGAATCGAGTCTACACTCAAGAGGCATCAAGCTGGCTTCCGTAGTGGTCGATCGTGTGTCGACCATATCAACACCCTGCGTATCGTCCTCGAGCAGTCGATGGAACTTCCATCACCGCTGTACCTCATGTTCGTGGATTTTGAGAAGGCTTTTGATCGAGTTAACCGAGAATGTATATGGAGATCGTTGCTTGGTAGAGGAATTCCACCAAAAATAGTTGCCATTATTAAAGAGTCCTACAACAACGCAAGGTGTTTTGTTTTGCACAATGGGCAGCTTTCCGACTCCTTCGTAGTGCAACAGGGTGTGAGACAAGGGGATGTTTTATCGCCAATTCTCTTCCTGCTGGCGATGGACGACGTATTGACGGCCAGTGTTGGTACAGCTGAGCGACAGGGCATTCAATGGAGACCGTTCGAAAGGCTCAGTCATTTAGACTATGCCGATGACATATGTCTACTGGAAAATAACATTAGTGGGCTGAACGGGATGTGCCAAACACTGCAAGTGAAGGGAGAGTCGAGTGGTCTAAGAATAAACAGCAAAAAGACAAAAATAATGCTCACAGGCCGCTCCACACAGCAGCGTATTATTCTACAGGAGACGCCAGTTGAAGTAGTGGAACAGTTCAACTACCTTGGCAGTATTGTTTCTGCAAACGGTGGTACGGATCTGGACGTTAAAAGTAGAATGAATAAAGCTCGTGCTGCCTTCGGTACCCTGTCCCCAATTTGGAAATCGAGTCAAATCTCCTTACGCACTAAGTTGAGATTCTTCGAATCCAATGTCAAATCCGTGCTGTTATATGCTTGTGAAACCTGGAAAGTCACGTCTACTATTTCGAAGAAAATGCAGGCTTTTGTGAATCGCTGTCTTCGCCACATCCTAAAGATTCGCTGGCCACAAATAATATCAAATGAGGAATTGTGGCGCAGGACAAGACAAGTGCGGCTGGACGTCGACATAAGAAAGCGTAAATGGCGTTGGATTGGTCACACACTGAGGAAACCAAACGATGAAATTGCAAAGCAGTGCTTTGAATGGAATCATCAGGGTGCACGGCGGGTTGGAAGACCAAGAACAACATGAAAATCAACTGTCTTAGCGGAAGCAGAATCCCAGAGAAAGACGTGGCCACAGCTAAAGTACCTTGCAGCAGATCGTGAAGGATGGAGACGTTTTGTTGACGCCCTATGCCCCAGCCGGGGTTACAGGACACGATGATGATGATAAAGTTCTCAACTACTTGAAAATACTTCGTTAAAAAGCAAGAGACTATTTAGATATGTTTACAATTTTGTATTGAATTTTGGAGACTATTTAGGTATTTTATTTAACTCTAAAAGCTATTAAAATGAGGAGAATATTCTACATATGTATACCTACATTTTATTTGATTTGGAATTGGGATCAGTAAATGACTTCAGTTATTGCCAAAAAATTGCAAATTAAAAATAACCACAAATTCTATAAGATTTCAGAGCAAAACAAACCAAAAATAAATAAAAATAGTGATATGCGCGTTACGAAAACATATGATTTAAAATAACTTTCAGCTTGCGGAAATTTTAAATTTATATGTTATGATTAAGAGCAAAAAATATTGGAAGTTCCGTTTAAGAGATATTTAACAATAAAATTTGGATATGAAGAGTTTTGCTGCAAATGATTGGATATGATCAATTTCCGCACCATTCCACCCTCTCACAATTACACCCTTTAATATAAAAGCACTCCAATACTTTCCAATCTTTAATGATCAATTTAAAGTTGTTTACAATAAAAACCCGTGAATGTGGTAAGTTGTTATTTTGGAATATATGGTCAACCACAGATCCCTACGCAATACATACGGAAGAAACCCACAAAAAAGTATAAGCTCTCATAATTAAATGTATCTTATGAACCCGGGGATAGTTCGGGTGAATTTTCACGAACTTTGAATTTTACCTGATATTTTTGTTACGGCATGGGAGTTTTAATACTTTTTTTGGATTCATAGTATAAATCTATTATGACGGATCGTACGATAAGGCTATTAAATTTTTATCATTATTAACCTTCCGATGACAACACTTTTAAAATTACATACACCACAACAGGGGTGATGGAACACCCCAGCTAAAATTTAATGCAAAAACAGTATTTTTACGGATAGTAAAAAATATTTAAGGAATTGTAATACTTCATTGACATAAATAAAAACAGAAAATAGGAAATACAAAAAAAAAAATATTGCTGGGTAGTTAAAAGGACTAAAGGCCAGTTGATGCAAGTCTCTCTCATATTTTCAGGAAATGCAGCACAATTGCTATTCAAGCATGAAAACTTGATTTTTTTGGCTCAATATTCTGGACAAATTACATATCTTTACTGCTTCTGTAATTTTGGGGGGGCTAAGCTCCCCTTCAAATTACTCTAGAGGGTAACTTCACTAAAATTTTTGCATACATGAATGACAACATGGGGTGATGTGTCACCCCAGTGCATACTGTATTCCACCGTATTCAAAAACCACAGGCCACTGCTTGGACTTCTTATCATTAACTGACATCTGACATATTAAACGACAAATACCTAGAACGGTAGAAAAGAAAACCAAGCAAAACCCAAATTACAACTAAAAGAAAATTGTCTGGGGTGATGGAACACTCCTGTTGTCATCCGAAGGTTAAAACCGTTTTGGTTTTGTTAAGCTTAGGTTTTTAAAATTTAAATTATTTGAGTCCAGATATCCAGAATGAAATCCTGGAAATATGTTCTGATATTGTAACAACTGAAATAACTAAACGGGCTATAAGTTCAAGTTGTATCAGTATCCTCGCTGACGAAACAATGGATGTTACTGGGTGTGAACAACTTTCGATATGCCTTTGATATATCGACTGTTTAACAGATCCCAAAAGTTGTATGCTTCGGGAAGATTTTGTAGGTTTTGTTCCTGTTGATGACTAAACTTCTGAAAACTTGACAAAAACCATACTGCAGCGATGTGAAGAACTGTATCTTGATATGAAGAATTGTTTGGGCCAAGGCTATGATGGAGCCGCAAATATGGCAGGTCACTTAAGTGGAGTACAGTGCAGGATTAGGCATGCAACAGTATCCAAACGCTTGGTATGTACACTGTGCAAGCCATCGCTTGAACCTGGCTCTGTCTAATGCCATGTCAAGTCCTGCAATTCAAATTGCCTTGGTGTAGTAAGTGAAATAGCTCATTTCTTCCACAACCATTCAAATGCAAATATAACTTTCTAAACTGTCATTAAAAAACACGCACCAGAGAGCCGAAAAACTCGACTTCTACGCCGTTGTGAAACAAGAGTCATTGAAATGCATGACAGTTTTATTTCCTTTATAGAACTTTTCAAATGCATCTCAATAAGTTTTGAAGAAATAACGAGCAGAACGTGGGCGATATGTCTTCGAAAGCATCAACTCTTGGCAGCGATCCAAAGAAGTGACTTCCTAAGCCTCATTGTGTGCGAAAAACTATTCTGTTTAACGCTGCCCTTATCAGTTTTCCTACAGAGCTATTTCTCAGTCGACCGCACAAAAGAAGTTTGGAATTCTCTTAAGAACATAAGAGAAAATGCCGAAAATTTTTTCAGAGAGGCTTTTCAATCCGCATATCCCAAGTTGCCGAAGACTTATTAGAAGTTCAATTAAGAGCTCCAAGAACTTCATTGAAACAAACACTGCGTTCCAATCCAGAAACCTCTTCTACTGAAGCCTATTTTAGAGTGTCTAAGCTGATTCATTGCAAAAATTCGTTAATACAAAATCTTACGGACAGATTCATGGACAACGAAGACGTTCTACCTTCTACCATCGCATCGTTTCAAGCTCTTCTCCCAGGTTTTGCCGCAGTTGAGCGAGTGAACGAAATGGACAAACTAACATATGATTTTGATAATACAATTTCTTTGTCAGCTGTGAAAGCTGAGTACATTCTTTGGTGCCGAAAAATATTGGCGAGTGATCTTTCTACCGAAGTTTTGAAATTGCTTGATATAAGTATAGCCTTACTATAGAGGTATAAACTTCTTGCTTACGGTTTTGGCCACGCTTCCAGTGACCACAGCTGGTGTTGAAAGAACCTTTTCAACTATGAAAAGGATTAAAATAGTATCCCGAAGCGTTATGGGGAATGAAAAATTAAGCTCTCTTGCTATGATATCTGTTCATTCGCATATAAATGTGGATCCAGATAACGTGATTGAAGTCATGTGAAAAAAATCAAGACGTCTTCTGCTTTAAGAAAATGTGTACAGAAAAAATATTTAAGTATGTTCTATTTAAAAACTAATAAAAATCAATAAATTGGAATAAATATAGTTTTTGTTTAAAGAATTTCTCGTAAAATTTGGAAGCAAGCCCCCTCCAAAACAAAATCCTGGCTACGGCACTTGTAATTAGGAAAACAGCTCAAATAGACAGACTCAGAAACAGCTTTACTAGATATAAACTCAAAACAAAAATTTTGGAGCCAGGCTCAAAAATCAAATTGAAAAAAGGAAAACAATAGAAAATAAAAAACTACTCACGGGTGCAAAAAACAGTTTTTTTTAATATCTTTTAATCGGGGGGTCCAACCAGGTTTAAAAATATATAAGACTAAGTGGACAGCTGGGGTATATCCAAAGACAAATAAAAACATAAATTTTGATACATAAATTTGAAGTTATTGACAGTAAGTCTACATACCCCTATCTGCAATATAACAGTTTGTTTTTGATTTTCCATTTTCTCAAAGTGCTCCACTGATTGTATTAAAAAAAATCATACAAAAGTTCCATTAAAATTTTAATAATATTACGTATCAAAATTTTGAAAAAAATTAAGAAATTTGGGTTCAAAAACTAATTTTTTTTTATTGAAAATACAATATTTGAGTGACGAGTTTATGATTTCTTTTTTGAAACTAGATTTTCAAATATAGATTGATAAATACTAAAAATTTGCATGCCAATTTAATTTTTTTTTTAGTCCTAGATAGTTTTTATTTATAAAAAATTATTTTTAAAGAAAACTGCTCTATTTTTAAAATATAACTACATATAGAGCGGCGCTTATTTTTAAATTTTGCAATGATGCAATAACGGTACTGCAAGATTGCAAACAATTCTCGAAACAAAAACATAAAGCTGTAGAATGCTTTTTGCTTCAACTCAAAACCTATCACAAATATACTCAAAAAACACGAACAGAAATTGAAAACAATCTTATTCCTTTAATGTTTTTTTACTTGCGATATAGGTACTAGATATAGGGCAAGTTTTGGATTCGTGCAAAAAAAAAATTCGAGATAATAATCAAACATGACATTACGATGATGGAGAACACGAAAAAAGTGGTTGGCACAATTCTGTCTGTCTGTCTGTCTGTCGAAGCGATTTTCTTCAAATTTTGAACTTAAGGTTTTTTGTACTCTCCAGAGGGGAAATTGTTGTTTTTTTTTAGCTCAAAAAATAACGGTACTTGCCATACAACCGTTAAGGAAAAGCTTATTTATCTCAAAAACGGCTCCATGGATTTTGATAAAAAAAAAATAACTGTATTATTGTAGATATGATGTACCTTTTAGTAAGAAAAAATTCACCAAAAACATTAATCAACGGTACCTGCCACATAACGGTTTTTTGGTTTTTGGTTTCCTCATCAACCACTCATCCGATTCCAATAAAATTTTTTGCACAAAAGCTTTGTTAAAATTTAAATAATACTACCAAAAATTTTGAAAAAAATAAATTTTGGATTTTTAAAAAAAGATTCAAAATTTTTTTTTGAAAATTCAATATTTCAAAAACGAGTTGATGAATTGTTTTGAAATTTTAATTTTAAATATATATTAATATATACTCAAAATTTGCATACCAAATTTTTTTTTTGAAAAATGTTACAAAAATTTTATATATAAAAAATTAATTTTTAAGAAAACGGCTCCAACGATTTAAATTTTTTGTTTACATATATGTATGTATGTATTCATATTTTTTCAAGTAATCAAATGGCATACTTTTTTTGAGCTCTAAGTTATTAATCAGACTGTTTATACAATTAAAAGAAAGATTTAAATGCTTTTTATACTTTTTCTATAATTACTTGAATATTTTTTAAAGCTCTTAAGTCCCACACAACTTGAACATAAGAGCAAGTACGTGCGATCCAACCGTGCATTTTATTTACTAGTGTATGTGGATCCTTCAAACTCCCAAAGAGTCAAATTTCCTGGTGGGACCAAGGGCGTACGCAAGATTTTGATCAGGGCCGGGGTAGACTCATTCAAAATGTCAAAAACTAGATTTCTATTCTAATACTGCCGTGCTTAGAAAAAAAAACGTATCTATATTACGGTGGTCGTCGTCGTTGTATGGGTTCTTTTAAGTTTTACATTTCGATGGGCCTAAATCAGCTCTAAATGAAGCTTTCCAAAATGCTACAAAACATTACTGCAAGTGTTGCCGTTGTTTTTAAAGTAATTTTTACTATTTTATGCAATTATTTTATTAAATTGCCCCTCCCATCCAAGCGGGGGGAGATATTACCCCCTCCGGTAGAATTTTTTCTTGTCTACTTCCCACCTACATGTTCTGAGTTTTTGGCAGATTTTACGCAAATTTCTTAGTATGCAAAAAAAGGAACGGCTATTTAATTTACTCCTACAACGACTTAAGGGGATGAAAATAATAGTCTGAAAAAATTAGGGATTTTTTTTCTTCATTTAGAGCCAATTTAGGTCCATCCAAGATGAGCTTTTTTTTAACGACTACCCTAGTCGACATACATTTGAGATATGTTTGTATGTACATACATTCTAAAAAATTATTTACTTTCTAAGGTTATTTGCCAGATCTTCTAGTGCTTGTATGGTGGCAACGCTTTTTTTTTCAAAAAGCAGATACGTTCATTTTTCCTTAAACAGCAAGGTTCTTTGTACAAACGACATTTTTCTCAAGCATTTTAACCTTTTCAAAGTCGAGATATAGTGGTTTTATTTTATATCAATAAAATAATAAATATGTTGTCAAAACTGGCCTGACTCAAAGCAGCCAAAAATGTAGATACGATTTTTTTCTTTGCACGGCCGAGTCCGAAAGGCTATGAGAAGCACTTAATCATGACAAGTCTTAGAGAATTTATCAGTTCCTTGCAAGAGCCAGTACCCCGGAAAAACATTTCTGTCTTTAGGTGGCAGTGGCTTGGATTCAAATTGATTGTATAATAAATATAAATATAAATAAATTGGGTGGCGCAACAGCTCGTGGAGAACAAGGGCCTAGTGTTTTACAACTCACAACCATTTCTGTGTGCGTGTTATTAGCAGGAATGGAGGGGACCTACAGTTTTTTGCCGAGTCCGAACGGCTAGATGAGAAGCACTTTTTCATGACAAGTATACTCTTGGAGGATTTGTCAGTTCCTCGCAAGAGGCAGTACCTCGGATAAAACATATTGATTGTATAGTTTCATATGAAAATAATTTCAACATACAGATCTGTACCGAATTGAAAAAAAGTAGTCAAAAATTATTGGCAATTTGCCCAAGGGATTAGAACTAATTTTAGTGCTAAAATTGTAAAGCCCCCACTTAAAAAAAGAAAAAACAATTAAGTAAGTACCTACTACTAAATTAATCATCTCCAAATCATTAAAGTTACCAAATTTTAATAATATTTATCAAGAATTGTCAAGAGAAATTATTTTTGTCGCTAAAATTCAACAAACGGACCACTCTGCGCTATTAGTATCCAAACCACCGAGGGGGGAGGTGGGTTACGTGGCAGTTTATTTGGTTCTGATCTCATTAGATTCAGCGATCAAAAGTACCCTAAAACCATGTATCACCGATGACCCGTGACAAAATTGTATCATAGCAAATATTTCAGTTTCATACACTCCTATACCTCCCCCCTTTACCACTCTTTAAATGCGTCTATACAAATTGCCAATTGGGGACTTTGGGCTTGGATATGGATAGAATTGCAATTCTACGTCGATAGCAATGTTAATACGTATTATCTGAAGTGACATAGTAATATTTTTAAAGATTTAATTTCAACTCCTTCATCACAAAGTAAACAAAGTACAAAGATTTTAAGTTAACATCTGAAATCCAGTGATTTTATGGTTTCGACCAGTTGTCATGTTCTCAAAATATTTAAAGACACATTTATTACCTTAGGTTTTGTCTACTTCCTCATAACTGTTAATTCAGTTTTAATTTAAATTAAAATAAATCGAAAAACAAATTAAATAAAACAATAAAATTTATTTGAAACACCTTGTTCCCTCAGTGTTCTTTGTTAGGAATGAGAACCTCAATTTATGATCTGTCATGTAAGCAAACGGTGTAAACATTACATTTTACATCACTTGTCTCAAATAAATTCAATTTAATCGTCATTGTTAGGGAATTTATAGTAGAAAGACCAAAGAGAACTCTATAAATCCTCCTATACGAAATCTCCTATACTCAAAAGACAAATGAACTAAAGGAAAAATTCATTATGATCATTATCTTGGACAAAACACGATAATCTCAACGATTATCGTCACCATTATACAAAATAATTTCAAAATCGCCAACTGTCATTTGTGTGCAAAACTGACAGCATCCATATATCGTCACCTTATACACAACAACAACAACAACAACAAATTCTTTCCAACTGGACAACAACACTGATGGTTGGTTCGTATATTGAAACAGCTGCTGATTTCAGAAAAAGTTTATAAATTTATATAAAAAAAAAAAAACATAAATACGTATCATTCTTCGTCACACATTTATTATGGCCATTAAATTTGTTCAGCCCGGATCATTCAATTAAATTATAAATATTTCCCTTTCTTTTTGGCATCAAGCAATTCAAGTTGAAAATTATTGCTTTTTATATCCGCAAAGCATTTTAAGTTCCATCAGCTCCTCATACACTCTCTGACTCTGATACTTATTATTATTTTGTGATGAAACTGTGATGCGCGACAAGTTGAGAAGAAATTGAATACTCAAATGGGTCGTATGGACTTGTTCCAGTGGCAAAATAAATGGCGTTGTAAAAGTCAGTCGTGAATATTGTATGAAAAATTGTATGATCTTAAAAATGTATTTTTTGATTAAAAAAAGCAATAATATAAAATTTTGTTAGAGTTTTTTTTTAATTCTCATCAATTCTTCATAACATAGCCAATTAAATATTTTTTTTGTTGAACATGCATTTTAAACTTAGGTTTCTTTAATATTGTACACCCTACGCAATATCACTTACTATTCTCTCTTACATCCTTTTTTAAATTTTGTTAGAGTAGTCTTAAAATATATCAAATCGTCAGCCTAGATTGAAGAGCGGCTAACTCCACATTTTTGATCATTATAGATCACTTCAAAAATTACTAAAAAATACAAAAATCCATCAAATCTTTTCACTTTCACTGAATTTCGCAATAACGAGTGCAGTTAAATATCTACTAAATGTAATTTTAGTTTTATCCAAATTATGCGAACACTTTTTTAAATAATGTTTTTGTAAAAAATGCTAAATAGGAGCTAGCTGCTTTTCACTCTTAGTCGATGAAATGTTATAGTTTGTAGGATGAGAGGATAATGCTCGACTGAAAAAGTAAAGCATCATCTATGGACAGATAAACCTGTTCTCCAGGACATCATTGGAAAAAAAGTTTAATTTTGTGCACTAGTTTTTGGTAAAAGCCTCTAAGAAAACGAGAAAATGGCGAAAATGGCTGTTTTTCAAAGCAAATGTAGCTTACATTCCCTATAGCATTTTTTGCAAAAAAATGTTTAAGCCCGTATGACACTTCCTTTTTTTCTTCATTGTATTTCTCATTTAATCTATCAAAGTGTCAGCAGAGCAACAAAGGGATAGAAAGGGGAAAAGGTCAAAATCCCGCCGATCAAAATCCCGCAAGTCGAAATCCCGCCGCAAGAGTCCCGCCAGTAGCCTGCTACTATTTTGCGGGATTTTCAATACTTTTTAAAAATAATCCCAACTTTTTAGATACTTTTTCATACTTTTGAAGCAATATTTTATTTTAATTAGTGAATTTATTTTTATTGAAAAAAAAGTATATATAAGCAGTTGTGTATTGGCAATTTGGCATTTATGTATCTTCAGTTCTTCTTAGAACTCCGTAGAGGTAAGACCTCGAGGTGATTAGAGAGATAGAAATTGGATTTTATTTTGGTTTTGTGGGGACGGGTGACAACGACAACGGGATCTGGGCATATGTGGGTCTGGATCTGGACGGAGGTGGGTCTGGATCTGGACATAGGCGGGTCTGGATTTTGGAAGCAGGTGGGATTTTTTTTTTTTTTTTTTAAATATAAAGAAATATAAACTTTTTGGAATTTTTTTTTTGAAAAATATAAAAAAAACAAGATTTTTTGAAGAAAATTTCAATGAAAAATTAAACTTTTCTCAATTTTTTTTTTCGGTTTTTAATTTTTCTTCGAAATATGAATGATAGGTACAGTTGCTCAAGAAAACTTGACATTGGCGCTCAATTGATGCATCGAATCATACGAAAAATCAACTTTTATCTTTAAACGCGATTTGCGGCTAAACTAAGCGTCCTAGAGGCATCAAAGTTTACATCTTTAAACTTGATTTGCGGCTAAACTAAGCGTCCTAGCAACTTATAAAATGCATATTCGTGATCTTGGAATGAACCCGTTCCCAAAAATCAAAATAAAATTGGTAAAAAAGTTTTTTCAAAACTTTCAAAAAATATTTTCAGTTTTTTCGGCTAAACTTCAGCAATTTTTGTTGTCTTTTTTAATTTTTTTTCGAATTATGTGTGAATGATATTTTTTTTCTTTAAATGCAAAAGGAACTTTGCATACACCCAACCTCGCACCCACCCCAAATCCTATAATGGCATGCCCCCCAATACACACCTCGGTGTTTATTCGTGTGTATTTGCCATCCTCAACTAATGCATCGCATTATACGAAAAAATCGACTTCAATCTTTAAACGCAATTTGCAAATTGCATAAGAAACAAAAATATTAATGAGCTGTCGCATAGTAGTAGAAACGGCGGGATTTTGATCGGCGGGATTTTGATTTTCGGGATTTTGATTTCCGGGATTTTGAAAAACGGGATTTTGATACGCGGGATTTCGACATACGGGATTTTGATTCGTGGGATTTCGACCCCAACCCGATAGAAAGTGATTTTAAGAAAGAGAAAGCATTTCTCTAAATTAAATTTCACATATACAATGTGAGCTGTGTGAAGTCAGAACCCCGATCTCAAAATTTTTGGTATTTTTTATCGGATTCGTTTGTCCATCTTAAGTTCACGTTTGTCCAACCATTAAAATCGTTTGTCCACCCCCAGGATAAAACATATTGGACTTTTCTTTTTTTATAGCAAACCTTGAAAAACAACAAAGTCCTCTAGCATCCCCAAATGAAGTCATAGGGGATTGGGGCTGATTGGGTTCGTTTGTCCACCAGCTCAATATCAAAATCCATTAAAAAAAATTTGTTCACCCCCAGGAAAAAAAATTAAACTTTTCCTTTTTGCACTGAAAAAGAAAAAGTGCTCCAACGTCCCCAAATGAAATCTTAGGGGGTTGGAGTCAATTGTGTTCATTTGTCCACCGGCTCGATATAAAAATCCATAAGGAAAATTTGTTTGTACACCCCCTGGAAAAATGTTATTCAACTTTTCCTTTTTGCACCGAAAACAAAAAAGGGCTCCAAAACCCCCTAATGAAATTATAGGGAGGTGCAGTCAAGTGTTTTCGTTTCTCCACCAGCTCAATATGAGAATCCAAGAAAAAAAAATCCTTTGTCCACCCATAGGATAAAAAAAAAATACTCGACTTTTATTTTTTTATAGCAAACCTCGAAAAACAAAAAGTCCTCTAGCATCCCCAAATGAAGTCATAGGAGGTTGGGGCTGATTGAGTTCGTTTATCCACCACCAGAAGAGAAGTAACTTCCAATGTCAGTTGTCAAAATTTTAAACAATTAATAGTTCAAAAATAAATACCACTTAAATTAGTTAAAATCCCTTGGGAACAATGCTCAACTTTTTGGGCTAACTTTTCAAAGTTTTGTACAAAAAATCAACGCTGGAATCATAGAATACATTCAACCACATAAAAGGCTATTAAATAGACCTTTTGAAAAGGAACAATTACGTAAGAGGGTCTTTATTATTTAATATATTTGTTTGCCCCATAAGCATGCTCAAAATCAAAAATGCTACTAAATTCACTCATGAGTTTCTGAGAGAATGGTAACACTTTCCATTTTTCAATATTTTTGGGTTAAGTTGGAATCCAAGCCGAATTTGACAATTTTGCGCTTACAACTTTTTGTTCAAAATTGATGGTTTAAGAAATTTGTTACAAAATGCAAGCAAGAAAAATTAACAAAAATCGACATAAAAAAATCAAAGATTTTAGATTTTTTCCTTAATGGCGCATAACCTTTTTCGGAGCAAAGATCGACTCAAGGCATAGTTCAATAAAATAAAAGTAGAGGATAAAATCTTTAATATGGCATGTTCAAAAAGTAGTTTTTTTTTTAAATTGACAAAGATAAGCCTTTCAAAACTTTACCATTTCTTATAATTTCTTGCAGTTTTTGTCCGAAAGCCTGTACTTGGTACACAATATAGATCTCAAAATGAATAGATGTCGAACCAAGCATAGCAGTTTTGTTTCATTAAAGTTCTGAAATTGGACTAAAATAATATTAAAATTCGGTATTTTATCTGTCCATACGGGATTTTAGCATTCAGGATTTTATCCATCCGGGATTTTCTATTTTTGCAATTTGGGATGCTGTCGTTACTCACAAAATATAAACAACATCGCCTTGCAGTAAATAAATAAAAAAAAAATTAAATTTTACATCTAAAAAGTGAGGCTCTGGACATTTGGCACCTCATATATGGGAAATTTGGGAATAAATAATGCCATCTAATTGGTCAGTAATTTGTCAGAAAAGGTCAACTAGTCCTAGAAATCGGTCAGCCCTAGATAACTTGTAATCAAGTCTTAAGGTTTATCAAGATCACGCAAGGTCATGTGCGATTTTTTCACCTCATTTGTTGGAAATTTGCGAAAAATGTTTACCATCTGAAAGATCTCAAGATCGAGATAAAAGGTCAACTATTTTCAGTAATTGGTCAGCCAAACTTTCATGGTCAAAAAAAAAAAACTTTTGGCACCTCATTTGGGTCAATTAAAAAAAAAGTATGTCATTTGAAAGGCCACTTCACGGTTATCAAAGGTCAGCTATTTTTAGTAATTGGTCACCCAAAAATTTTTTTTTATGAATTTTTATTGAATTTGAAAAAAAAAATTCAAGGTCACGCGCCATTTTTGGCACCTCATTTATGGGAAATTTTGCAAAAAATTAATACCACCCGAAAGGCCCTAATATGTATATCTATATAGAAAAGGTCAGCTATAGATTCTTCTTTCTTTCTTCAAGTATTTTTGTCCAAGGTCACGAACGATTTTTGGCATAAGGATAAAAATTAATTAAAGTAATCTAGGGCTGACCAATTACTGAAACTAACAGACCTTTGATGACGACCTTGTTACATATCAGATAGTATACTTTTTTTATGTATTAATTTTCTTGCAAATTTCCCATAAAATTCATTAAAAATATCTATGGCTGACCAATTATAGAAAGTAGCTGACCTATTATAGAGATCTTAGGGCTTTTTGGGTGGTATCGATTTTTTGCAAATTTCCCATAAATGAGGTGCCAAATATCGCTATGACATTGAAAATTTTTAAAAATTAATTAAAAAGAATCCATGGCTGACCAATTACAGAAACTAGCTGACGTTTTATAAAGATCTTTCAGATGGTAAACATTTTTCGCAAATTTCCCACAAATGAGGTGCCAAAAATCACGCGTGATCTTGCGTGACCTTGGGAAACTTTAAGCCTTCATTAAAAGTTATCTAGGGCTGACCAATTTCTATGACTAGTTGACCTTTTCTAAACAATTGAAGATGGCATTATTTTTTCCCAAATTTTCCATATACATACATATGAGGTGCCAATGGTCCAGAGCCAAGAAGTAAAGTTGAAAAAGTATACGTTCAAGGATAATCGTACAAGAACTTCATGGTGTTGCAAAGATAAAGCAAGGATTTGAATTTTTTTACTAAATTGCGTATACATTTGTTTGGGGCAAAGATTTGTTGAATGCATTTTTGGTTCAAAAAATTCAAATTTTATCAAACAGTATGTTATTGAATTTGTTTGAAAACCTTTTCTGCACTTTTTGGCATTATCATCAGTAAAACTAAAGCCATCCTATCTCCAAAGTATCTATTATGCGTTTCGAGATATTATGAACGCAAAAAGGTATCACAAACGTACGGACAAAAGGAACAAACGTTAAAACTTCAAAAACACAGAAATCTCTCTAAAAATTATTAATTCGGATTCTAGTGACTTTGTTTTTTTTTACGAAAGCATTATCTTGCTTTAAAAGTTTCTTATATATCGCAAGTTACAATTTACATGGGATGTAGTATAAGGAGAATCTTAGCTCAGCAAGCTTTTTTGCTTGTGGGGGTTTGATAGCTTGTCGTCTATAACGTTGCGTCCGTCCGTTGTAGGACGGAAATAAAATGATTCTCCTTTTTGTGTCGCATCAATTAAATCCTTTTACACATTTGAATTTTAATGCCCAGACACCACTTGAGTGTTCCTACTCCTCGATTAAGGATGATGTGGACAACCAACCGACTGACAATCTTTATACGATTGCTATGACGACGATGAGTCGATGACGGTGAGTGAAAGTGTTTTATTATAGTACCAGGGCTATAATGCGATGACAGATTTATTGCATTCAATTTGATGGGAGACCATATAATATAGTTGACTGCACTATCGAGGACAATTTTTGCTGCACTGGGTACTGCGCTGATGCGCTTTTTCGCGTGGGGCTATTGTTGTGATGTGATGCTTTGATTTTTATTTTATTGATGTCGCACAGATGTGAAGCTCCCACATGGGAATTATATTTTTTTTTTTTTTTCATTTTATTATTTCTTTTATTTTTCTTTCAAGGCAAGGTGTTTGAACTATTTTAATACGACTAACTTAATGGCCTTGAGTATTGAAGAGTAAAGTTGTATTGAAGTAAGGAGGAAATAGTTTGAATCCACTTTTAGAATTCTGAGAAATGATATTTTTAAAAAATTTAAGTCATTTTTTTGTTTGTTGATAATCTTTAAGGTTAACACTTTTGTTGGTTGTTGCCATTAGTCCATTTTATATTTTTAAGTTTATATCGCGCTAAATATTGAATTGGTACCCACTTTTCATGGGTATAATCATTAGGGCAACCCCAATATTTTCTAAAAGACTTTATTCTTTCCATGGAAAATTTCCAAAAATCAGAATCACCGCCAAATAACAGCTTTCATTTATATGGAAATGATGTTTGTTTACTAAATAAAAAGTTTTAAATAAACATTTTATCTCTACAAAATCCCATGTTCCAAAAACATCGTTTTGATTTGCTTTTTTTAGGCCAAATTGCTTCCCATGAAATGATGCACAATTGAGTGATCACAGCTCTTGTCCTAAACAAAAATAAAAAAATCTACTTTCATGTTTTTTCTTTTTTTTTGTTCATCTAATTTCATTTTCGTAAAAAAGAAACTGGGGCTGCGTCTGCCCCAATTTCTATTCCAACTCATCACAAAAAATAAAGCTAGTCCATGTTTATCGCTTTCTTATGGGAGGGCATTACATTTAGACTCATTTTCACCCACAAGCGCCTACCAGATGTGTAAATAGTTTTTCTTTTTTTTTATTCACACATATATGCCTTGTTTGAGTTAAAAGACTCGAAAAGTTTCAAGTGGTTTGCGCATTGGTATCGGTCAAGTGGTGAAAAGATTGACACATGAATTTAGGCAATCGCATATATCAAAAGCATCAAGCTCCTTGTGTGTGCGTTGTGTTTACATGATGAAAAATTATTTTGGAAATTATTATGTAATTTTTGTTTGTATATACGTAACACTTACATAATAATAACATTGAGCTGACACATGATGGATTTGATAAAAGAATGATATAATTAAGTTCAGCAGTTCCATGTTCATAGCCAAGAGGGGGATAACTTTTAAAATTTCTGAAAGAAAAAATTAAATGAAAATTAAATCATGTTAAGGAGGTCACTTCGCTTGCAAAATAAGAGTAACACATAGTTTTTTCCATGAAATGTACGCAGTTGACCGTCAATAAGTTAAAAAGTGCATGATGTGTCGAAAAATACTTATTCAATAAAATTGTAAGGTCAATTAGAAAAAAATCAATGAAAATTGTTTACTACTTCTACATATCCGACCACCAATCTAGGAAGGGTCAAAGCCTAAGACAAGGTAGCTTTCCATCCTCTTCGATCCCGAGCATGCTGCTTCCAGTCATATAGACCAAATTTTATGGCATCCGCAATGGCTTGGTCTTTAACTGACTGAACAAAATGCAAGATGGAGCTGGAAGATGTCAAAAATGCTGCAGCTGGAGCTGCAAAAGTTGAATAATTTTTAACTTTTACTGCAGAATTTTTGACATCTATTCCAGCTGCGTCTTGCATTCTGTTCTGGCAGTTAACCGGAGCGGAGGATTGGTCTTCTTCGATTCCTCGAACCTGGGGGCTGGGCTTCAAAGACTCTCTTGGCTGGAGCATTATTGTCTATGCGACCAAGCCAAAAGACATGTTTTGATTTTCTGGACTATATCCACATCTTGATAAAGCTCATAAAGCTTGCGTTTGTTACATCTCCTTCATTCGCCCCTTTCGAACACAGGACCAAATATAAATTAAAAAGCGAATGCTCTTCGTCTTATGTACGTGTGGAAGCTTTGAGTTCATTAGTTTCATCAAAACGAAGCAACATCGGTTATGTAGGGTAATTCTTCGTCGGTATTAATTTTTACTCTGAAGTAGATGAACTCCTTAACATTCGAAGTTGTAACTATCAACATTGAAGTTTTTTCCTAACCGGTTGACAGATCTTTCAATGTTTGTTGATAGCATGAATTTGGTCTTGTCCTCTTTTACTTCTAGGCCAACCAAAGTTTCACCAGTTCTTCAAATTACTTGAAAGACCAAACGGTCCGTAAGGTGCAACCGATATTGTCGATGGTATACTCTAGACACACACATGACAGTGGATCTCCTTGTCGAAACACTGTACGTGTATATGTTGGAAATAGTTTCGAGGAGCAATGTCCTAGTTGGTCATTACATCGCGGGTTCTCCAATCTCACGCGACACAACTGTATTAATTTTTCCGGTATCCCAAGTTTAGCCATATCGCAATAAAGAGCTCCTGACGATGAATGCTATCATATGCGGTTTTGAAGTCGATGAGGAGGTGGTGAGTCTCGACTTGAAATTTGTTGGTCTTTTCCAGGATTTGCCTGAGAGTGTATATTTGGTATATGGTCGACCTACAGGACCGTAAGCCACACTGTTACATGCTGATTATAGTATTGCAAAACGGCTTACGACGCTGAGGCAGTACATTTGATAGGATCTTATGTATGCAACGTTAATCAGAGATATTCCTCGATAGTTCCTGCAGGACATAGGATCACTTTTTTTGGTAGATGGAACACATTGAGTTGATAGACCGCATTCATGTGACATACTTCCTTCCATCCAAATTTAGTTGATGATTTGATGCATAAGCCCTTTTAACAGATCACTTCCGTGCTTGAAGAGCTCCGTTGTAAACCAGGTTACCTTAGCTCGAAGAGCATGCGTTCCGGTCTTAAGGCCAGCAGCCAGTTGCTTGGCTTCTTTAAAAATCTTCTGGGTGTTGTTTTAACTATAACTCATTGATCTCCTTTAGGTGGGAGGCCTCGTAAGCCCTCTAAATAAAATAATAAATAAATGGTTCTTTTACTGTAGACACAGGGTTGCCACATATTTTTTTCAAAATTTTATAAAATTGACAAAACTGAAACACCAATCTTGTATATAAGAAACATACTTGACAGACGGTCAAAAGCTTCTGTCAGACAAGCCTAAGATTTAAAAAATTGGTATTATAAGAAATATCCTTTCTTGATTGTTTCTTAATTTTCAAAAAAATGTCAAAATTGCAAACCTACCCGCACAAAGTTGATTTTTACATATATGTTAGCTGATATATTCTTAAATATGAAAAAAAAAATATATGTATCAGACCGGACGGACGGTCGAAAGTTCCTGCCAGACGGGCCTCAAGTTTCAAAGGTTGGTATTATTTCTTTATTTTTATTTATATTTTTACTATTTCTAAAGCTGATTTTTACATATGTATATGTTAGCTGATATCTTCTTTAATATGAAAAAAAAAAAATATATCATACCAGACGGACGGTCGAAAGTTCCTGCCAGACGGGCCTAATGTCTTTAAAGATGGTATTGTAAGAAATATCCTACAATAAAAAAAAATAATAATAAATACAATACCAACTTTTGAAACTTGAGGCCCGTCTGGCAGGAACTTTCGACCGTCCGTCCGGTCTGATATATTTTTTTTTCATATTAAAGAAGATATCAGCTTACATATATGTAAAAATCAGCTTTGTGAGGTTAGGTTTGCAATTTTGACATTTTTTTGAAATTTAAGAAAAAATCAAGAAAGAATATTTCTTATAATACCTACCAATTTTTTTAAATCTAAGGCTTGTCTGACAGAAACTTTTGACCGTCTGTCAAGTATGTTTCTTATATACAAGATGGCATAAGCTTACATATGTGCGAAAACTTTAGGTAGGTTGGTTGGTGTTTTGTCAATTTTATAAAATTTTGAAAAAAATATGTGGCAACCCTGTGTCTACAGTAAAAGAACCATATGATAATTTGTTGACTTGATTTAATATGTATTAGGATTATACGCAGTTAACGTGTTATATTTACTACATTATTCTCTGACTAATCAATGATATTTTTTAATACCAACTTTAAAAACACGTCTGGAAAGCTATTTTCGTCCACCAAAACTGGTCTGGCATCTTATTTTTTCAAGTACAAAAAGACATAAGTTATTATAAATTCAAAAAACAGCATTCTAAAAGTAGATATATTGCATTTGGAAGTTATTTAACATTTTGAAAAAATAGGTGGCAACCCTAGAATTGCGGAAATTTTCTCAGATCTTTATTTTTTGACTAATCTGTTCACGATCAAAGAATACACTAAGTTTTAGCCTTGTACCTAACAAATTTCTCAAGTTATCCAATATCTTTTATTAATCTTAAAGAGCTTTAGGCTCGTCTGGCAAGCACTTTCAACCACCAAACCCGTCTGGCATAATTTTTGTTCATGCATAAGAATATATAAACTAAATTATAAATAAGTTTCAGCCTTGTGCGAGTAGATTAATTTTGATCCTTTTTTGCATTTTGAAAAAATCAGATGGCAACCTTTCGACCGCGGCAACCTTTCGACCGCGGCAACCCTGCCAGACCGTGGTTTTCATACTTAACTTGTCCCAAATCAAGCATACACAAAGTTGTAGCCTTGTGTCTAGTAGGTTAGTGAAAGTGGCTAGTAGCTCTTAGGCTATTATATCGATGGGCCGTTGGCAATCGAAATCCAATTATTGAAAAACGCCAACAGCCAGCGTCGGCTTGCACGGGCCAAGTTGTGTCTATATGCCGACGGCTTTTCGAATTTTTGATTGAAGATCGATTGCCAACGCGTAGTTTATCCTTATAGACCGAGAGCCCACAGCAGATTTTAGGTGTGACGTGTGAACGATAGCAAAAAAAGAAGAATAGGCGTCGAAAGCTTCATTAAAGACTATTAAAAAAATCAAAGTCTTGCAGTCCACAACTGGGGCCTTTGCGAGAAACAGTGCATCGACAAAAAAAATATGAATGCAACTTCGAGGATAATCGTGTTAGCCGAAATTGGTTTTCACCTCTCCTTAGATAAGCTCCGCGGATCCCATATCACGGAATTTGAGATCATTTGAGTGTTTAATTCGCCCTGCCAGACTGTTTAAAAAAACCGTTTTTCACTTAGAATTTTGAATTTTTTTAAACGGTCCGGTAGAGCGAACTATACACTCAAATGGGCTCAGATTCTATGATATGAAGCGCTTAGAAGATGAAGGTGCTAAGTGACATTTTTTGAAAAAATCGTTTTTTCGTACAGATGAAGGTCCTATACTCAAACTTAAATTTCTATCTCATCTGCACTTCTCTATCTCCTCTCGATTCAAATTTAGGCAAGGATGAAGGTGTTATATGCCATGGCTTTCTCAAAAAACTTAGTGGAAGAATGTGTTAAACGCGCTTAAAACCTTCATTTATATGCAAAAAGAATTTTACCTCAACGTTTTATTTTACTTTATTTTGTGGATGAATGTGCTATGTCAGCAATGGATCACAAAAAAATTTGTGGAAAAAGGTATTGAGTACACAAAACTGTAAATATCTCGCAAGTCCTTTGTTTTCAACAAAGAAGAATATAACTATAAGAGACACTTGAGTTATGTTACTTTAAAATTTGCCGTATATAATTTTTAAGGTTCTTACCAAAAAAGTTATAGATCAAAAACTTTAAATGCTGATTACTCAAAACTTTGAAAATGTCACTTAGAACCTTCATCTCCTAAACGCTTCATATGTGATCCGAGGAGCTTCTCAAGGGAGGAGTGAAAACCAATTTCGGCTAACACGATTATCCTCGAAGTTGCATTCATATTTTTTTTTCGATGCACTGTTGCTCGCAAAGGCCCCAGTTGTGGACTGCAAGACTTTGATTTTTTTAATAGATTAAATAATTAAACAGATTAAGGCTGCTCAGGATCACTACATGAGAAAAGAGAACCTTTTTTATATCTGCCCAATATAGGATACAGTCTCTACTGGGGTTAAACTTAAAATAAAGGCTCCCCCACTTCCACTCCTGTTCGATGCATACCGTTTATTTGCTCTCATTCTTTTCAAAAATATTCAATTAAAAGAAGTTTTTCCACAGCTATTACATAATGTAAAATGCCTGTTTGCTTTCTAATTGTGTTTCTTTTACCACTCTTAACTTATTGATCGCAAAAATTTAAAAATTTAGGTAAAATTCTCGTTATTTAATTTGAGCTTATCAGTTGATAAAAATGAGTCAACATTAATCCAATTTATGAAATTCATGTCATTTCAAGTGCAATGAATTTACTATAGTATGTGTTTTTTTTTTTCTATTTGTTTGCCCCAAAAACAAACAGAAGACGATTTCCTACTATAAAGAGTCATAATTTTATTGTAAAAAAAAAAAATAATAATAATATCGTCAATCAAATAATGAGTCAGAAACTCAGTAAAATGCGTATTAAAACATTTTTTTTTGTATCGGAAAACCTTGGACATGAAGCTAGCAAGAGGACTGATGACAACGACGACAGCTCAGCTCAAAACATACGTTTCTCAATCCCATAAGGTAAGTATTTGTATATAATGATGTACCTGCTTAGTTTAGTTTTATATCAATTCAATTGACATTATAGCTATCATGAGTTTTATATTTTGTAAATAATCTTTTTTATACAAAAAAAAAAAAAAAAAAACAACACCAGAACCTACCATAAACAAAACATACACGGACGTGACTAAGTCATGATTGATTCGTCATCAACACCTGCGCTATTATATAGCAATGCAGAATCAGGCAGATGATGAACTCGTGTGTTAAATTTCAGGCGCAAGTTATTTTCTTTTTTTTTGTATGTATGTCGCGAAACCCTATACTATTCGTACTCAAGGTTCTTTCTGATAAAACAGATATTGCTGATGATTTCTTATTATTTTTTTTTTAAACTGTTTTAAGGACTGAGAAATGCAATTCAACTGCAGAAACTTTAAGTGAAGAAGTTACATTATCGACAGAAGTTGTATACCGTTACTATATATGTACCTATTGTGTATTATGGCTTCACATTTCGTCATTGGATGTCAGAAGCTGAGGACAGTGACTAAATTTTGATTGATTTCACCGCCCCGTCTTGACTAGATCTATGTATTTTATGTACTAAGCGTGGTCCTCAAATTTGACATTATCTGGGATAGCCCCCATTCAGTTCGAAATATTGAAAAAACTGTTTTCCTATTTCTTTTTTAGTTTTTTATTTCACTGCCTTTATCTCCCTTTATTCACGTTAAGTTACTAGGTAGGTATAAGAATACAGAGTTATTCTTTTAATACGCAAAAAAAGGTGTATGGATAAGATCCATGCAAAAAAAAATCGGCATTTGTTTTCGAGTCAAACCAAACATATTAAAAAGTGCCCAGTGTGACCATTCTATCAAAAACGCATGAGTGAATTTAGGACAAATAATGTTTTCGATACAAAAAAACCCTTGCATGTAATTGTTCCTTTATACCCCTGCCTTTGCGGTCTATCAAATAGCCTGTAAGTTAGCTTTCTGTTTCTGAACATTTTTTTAAATGAAAATCAAGCCTTACCACTCTGCCAAATTTCATCATGCTACAACTACCAAAATTGCTGGATGTCAAATTTTGGATTTTTCTATTTATATGCTTTTCAAGCTCGATCGTTCTACCAATTTTAATGAATAATAATTTTAAAAAAGTGGCCACGCTCCTTAGCAAAAAAATCCTAATTTTTCGATTTTCTTTTTTATATGCACCTCAAACTCTAACCATCCTACAACAACCGCAAGTGATATACCTAATTGATAACAATTTAAAGAATTTTGGATGGATGCCACGCCCACTGAGCGGAAAATTCTAAATTTTTGACTTTCATCCATGTATGCACTTAAAACGCTACCGATCTACCAATTTGTTTCGTTCTTCAACAATCGAAAGTGCTGCTTATAATTTATAAGAATTTTTGAGAAAGTGGGTGGATGCCGCGCCTCTTGAACAGAAAATTTTGGATTTTCGATTTTTTTGTTTGTATTCGCAACAAGATTTACCGTTTTTCGAAATTTCCAGCTTATAAGGTGTCGGAAATGTTTTCCATAATTTTGATGATAGATGAGTACGTGAGTCAGTTAGTCAGTTACGGTTTTAGTGATTTTTGAAGTCCTTTATAGGTATGTCATGAATTGCTATTTCTAAAAAGATGACATTTAGTGAGCCGACTTTGTTTGATAAGCTTAGCAAATAATTCGAATTTGAAGTTTCTGACTTAATTGTAACTGAAGTTAAGGGGGGGGGGGGGGGGGGATTGTCTTTGAGAAATCGAATATTCCACAAGTTTCGAAAACTCGTAGATTTAAAATTAGGATTTCTTCGAGTAGAAAAAATATATTGCGATAGTTAAAAAAGAAAAGGTTTTTATAAATTTCCTGAAGAAAAATAGTTTCGTTATGTACCTAACATAGCCCAAAATTTAGCCAAATAACTATGACCCCGACCATTGCAAACAATTTGATTATCGCATACATGGTGTCCACTATTTTCCCTGATATTCCCTGACCAATTTCCAAATTTTCCTTGACCAGAATATTAAAAAATATTTTCTTTTTAAATAAAGGTACTTTTTATATAATTGTAGAAAAAAAACTAAACTAGTGATGCCCTCTTGTGGTGTTCTTTTCAAAATGTTTGGTTTTGCTACAAATTTTGAACATAAAGATATTAAAAAAAAAACTTGTGATTGGACCTAGCGACATGCCAGCTAAATAATTAAATATCCAATATTCTAAATATTTCCGGTCGATATCCTGTCAAAACACATTGAATTTCAAAAACTTCAAAGTCACGCTTGTGAAAATTATTTTATTTTATTTTCAAACTAATATTTTGAAAATATAAAGACGTCTGAATAAAAATCCAAATAATAGTAGTTTATTTTTTTAGATGCCATCTAAACAAAATCTTCGATTAGGAAAAAGTGAAGGAGTTCAGTGAATTTTTAAAAATTTGATACAAAAAAATCCCTGACCACTACCCGAATTCCCTGACATTCCCTGACTTTCCCTGACCAAAAATTTTGTTCCATAACTATCCCTCACTTTCCCTGACTTTCCAGTTTAGCGAACACCATGGCATATTTTGGACTGTCACCAGTGACGTAGAAATGGTTCGATTTAAGAAAGTGAAACGGAAATCGATTCGTCACGGCAAAATCTCGACAGGCAATTTTTATTTTTTATTTATTTACCGTAATAAAAAAGTTACGATGAAAAAGTAAGAAGTGCTGAAAAAAAAATGTTACGGTAATCGATTTGCTACGCCAAAAACTGGATACAGTATATTTTTTATTTGCCGTTATGAAAAGTTATGATAAAAAAAGTAAGAAGTAATATAAGAAAATGGTGTAAAAGTTTTTGTTGTAACAAATCATTTTGCAGAATCGATGCAGTGACAGTCATAAAACTTATCGCCGTCTTAAACTATGTAAGTCGGCCAAGACAAAATAAAAGCAAAGTCAATTTTCACATATCAGAAGAACCTGTCTAAATAGAGGAATGCATATGGCAGATTAAAGCCGCTTAGACGCACAGTCTTGTAGTATTCGTCATTGGGGTAGAAAGCTCCAAAAATTAAGCTGTTTTTCTTAAGCCATCGTATTCTGTTTATGTTGGCGCCGTTCGTTGTTGAGAACTAGGTTGATTGCTTACTCCAACTCTGGTGTTCTGTGTAATCCAAAGCAGCATCTAAGACACTACCTTTCAAACACTATAATTTTTTCCATTTGAGATGGGACAACGTTGAACCAGCCATTTAGAAAATGACCCTGCCGTCAACCTGTCTGCTATAAAACAACCGTTTCATTAGCCCTAAGGCTCCCCTAGCCCTGCTCAGACCAGCATTTATGTGTGTTTGTCGAAATACAAATACTGACCTAACCAGATCCCATGCCAAGGTACTTTAGTACCAATCCTATACCAGCTTGCGCCAATTCTTTTGTCGTAACCCTTGAAGGTCCATGCAACGGGGTCCTAAAGAGAATAGTTGTTGATTTCTGTATGTTATTTTTTAACATCTAGTCATGGTAATATTGCAAAATCTGGTCGAAATCACGCTGAAAAAAAAATCTGATGTCTTCGATTCGACCTTTGAAGCTGTTCTGTACGTATAAGATCGTCGGCATACGCAATGGCCTAGGTTAGACTACCTATCAGATCGCTGCTGGTGTAAATATGAGTAGACTACTTTTTATATTAAAGGTTTTTTTATTTCCCCCCGTTTAGGAGGGGGTTCGTTTCTAAAAAGTTGACTGAAAATAGAAACAAAAAATATCAAAAAACAACGGGAATGCTTATAATGCCAAGCTATAGCTTCCTTTAAAGCTTCAAATCCATTGCAAATAATTTTTGAAAAAATAGTTTTCAAACTTAAAGTTATAAAAAAATTATAATATTTTTTTAAGTTTGAAAATAATTTTTCAAAAATGTATCACAATAAAAACTTTTTTGTTAAAAGCATATTAGAAAATGGTTTTGTGGCTTTTCCCGTTGTTTTTTAGTCTTGTTTTCCATTTTGATTCCCTTTTAAAAAACTCCTTCTGTCGGAAGGGGGGGGGGGGGGGGAAAGACCCCATGCAATACGATTTTTTTCTCGTCTGAATATAATTTATATGTATGTTAGAGTTGTTTTCTATAAAATGAAACGCGCGTCCGATTGGTTTGAGTTTAATTCTTCGACTCTCGGCTGCCGAAGAGACCAAGCTTGGACTTTACCATTGTTAGCCTACGAAACGCATTACTCAGCTAGTGCTGAGGTGCATTCCGGAAGCTAACCTTGTCCCACTGAGCCATTGTGTGCAGGTGTGACATGGAAATGCCAACCGTCGACATGACCCAGTGGTGCATTTGGGGCAATGTATAAGCAATTGCGATATAGGCATAACATTCCTCCCCCCTTAAAAAATCCAAGCAGGGTCTCCCGAAGCTGTTTCGTCTCTTTTTATTAATTTATCAAAATATTTCTTTTAATTATAGACTAACATATTTCAACTATATATTTTTTTAATATATTAAGCTTCAATCATTTTTTTGTATTACAAATGGAACAAAATGATTTTTTTGTGCAATTAATTTTGTAATATATATAAGAAAAAATAAAATTAAAATAAAATATAAAATTAGATAATTTTGGTCCTTTAAATTCATTGTTTTCAGTTTTGTTTTTTGGTTTAAATTGTATTTATTTCTGTATCTTTATTAAATTTAAACTTAAATTGACATTAATAAAAGATTTTTTTTTTATTCCATTTTTTTTTAAAATATACTATGTATGCAGGTTCGTATTTAATAGGATATTTCTTTTATTTTTAATTTTATTTATATATTTATAAATTTGTTATGTTCTTATTTTTATTAATATTTATTTATATACTTATTTGTTTTTCTATACAATTTATATAATTTAGAGTTTATGTTTTACTTAAATTTGTCTTGCTTACACCCGGGCAGAGGTGATCCCGAAAATCGTTGTCCTCGTTTTGTTTGTTTGGATCGACGGTGTCGCAGGGGCTCGTCTCTTTGGTGTACAGGTTGGCATTTCTATCGCATTGGTATCGAAGCTTAACTCAGGTTTGGACGGAATGGCTGGTGATCTTGTTCGGAAACGACGGATTAAACAAACTGCTACTGCCATTGCTGCTCCTATCATAATGATGGACATCATGGAATATCGGTGAATGGACAGTTCCCAGTCTTGGTTGGATGCTTTTCGCTCTGCTTCCAGGACGTTCAAAGATTGTGTGAGATCGTCAATACTTTTCTTGCCTTCATTTAAAATATTGGCATAATTTTTATGGTTGCCAATTTTCACCGAGAGTAGTCTTGGAGTAGGTCCTGGTTTCGTAATGTTGAATCTAACCAAGAGTGTTTCTCTGAGTTCAGAGTGGTCCACCATAGGTTGTTTGTATTCGGCGGAGGTTTCAGAGTGGAACTCATAAAAAAGCTTAAACCCTTTTGCACTTGCTTCACAAGGCTGTAGCATTTTCAGGATTCCCGAGGAATTGAGCGTGACTGCATAAGTTTTACTATCACACTTCAGGTTCAACGCCATGGTCTCTCTCACTTCGAATAGCCATTCGTTAGAGGACGTCATCTTCAGGAATATTCCTTCGGTGGCTGGTATCACGGCGTATTTGCACGAGTCCTTTGAAGATGCAACGTGTTGTAAAAGCTCGATAAGGCACTCGTTAGACCCAGCTGTGAGAATCGGCTTTTCGTGACGACAAACAGCAGTGCTCGTGGGTGAACCTTCCGTCGCCACAAAAGTACACTCCGAGTACTCTCTTTCGCTTATGACAACAAAACGATCGTGGTTCTCAGATTCTGCTATGTATTCGTGTTTTGTATCGAGAACCAGGTCCCAGTGTTCATCTAAAGGTCTTGGTATGGGGTATATCTTCTGGATTTTGTAACGAAGATATTCTGGCAGGGGGAGCGTTACTTTAATCAGCAGCTTTTCTCCGACAAAGAATACGGATGTTTTGGCAGCTTGGTGTATTAAAAACGGATTCTCAAACGAAAATTTTCCTTTTGTCGTGATGTTCTTCAAAAGGCCAGTTATATTTCCTTCATCAAGTATGAACGGGTGTAATCGTCCCTGGTAAAGGTCATCTATAATGGAAAGCTCCATGGCTTGTTGATTTTGAACTTCCATTATTTTCGCTGTCACCCCTGATATAAGCGTATTGAAGTCGCTCCTCATTTTAAGCTTAGCAATTTCGTTGTTCGTGTTTTTGGCAAACGAAAGAAATGCTTCGCTTAAATTCCTTGCTCCAGCGTTAACTAGTTCTATTTCTTCCGTCAGTTCAGTTATTGGCTTGCTCAATCTGTTATAATTTGAGCTCATGACGGATAGTTGTTTGTGCATTAGTTGTAGGGATTCCATATCCCGCTTGTGGAGGAATTCCAGTTGGTGGTAAACTTTTCTTGCGTCATCGCTGTCCATTGTCCCAAAGGCCCATTTCGAGAAACCTCCGATGAACTCTAAAGCTCGCTTTGGTCGTTTCGAGCGAGTCAAACTTTGCATTTGATCAAAGGTTCTTCCAAGATTCAATATATTTTTCATGGTTTCTCGACTGGACAAGAGGCAATGCCGATGGAAATCGTCATCTAGGATATTTGTGCATATTGTTTCCAAGGCCGCAACACCTTCCTTCATCATCTGGATAACCACTCCGTAGTCCATGGGTACAAATTTTGTGAAGATAGTCCATGTATCACTGTAAAACATGGCTGCTCCCACTGCTTCGAAAACCACTGGAGAGTTCTTCTGTAGTTGCTGTAGCTCGTACGGTGTGTCCGTTTGTGCGTGCCCGGCGTGTAAGCCAAATATTACTTCCGTTATAACAACTAATTTTAGCATGAACATTTTGAATATTGAAAATAAATACTTTATTTTAGGTATTCTTATATTTTTATATATATATATTTTTTTTTTAATAGAATATATTTTATGTATGTATATGCATGTACATATGTGTGTGTATTATCTGTGTACGTGTTTGGTTACTGGAAAGAGAAAAAGAAAATATTAATCATATGAAGTTTTTTTTTTAAGCTTTCAAAATAAAAATTATTATAAAAATCAAAAGAGCTCTGTGAACGTGAGTAAGTTAGATAAAATAAAGTTTTAGCTGGTTGTTGTGCACCCTTTTTATCTTGTTGCCCATCTGAATTCTCGTATTGGAGCCATTTCCCGATGATACAACTTCGTAAGGTCCCAACCAGAAAGCTGAAAATTTATTTTTTCTTACCGGGTTCTTTAACAGAACCTTTTGGCCCACGTTGAACGAAACGACTTTCGATCCTTTGTCGTAAAATTCCTTTGATTTTACCTTGGCCTTTTTTAGATTCTCGTTGGCAAGTTGGTGGGCTACTCCAAGTTGATATTTAAGCTGCAAAGTGTAGTCGTCTTCATTGTAGAGGGGTGTTGGTTTTCTACTCAAATTCGTCGGCATTTCAAACTTGAAACCATAAAGGGCATTGAGAGGGGTTAGCTGTGTAGCAGTATGAACGGAATTGTTATGGACATGCATAGCCTGTCTTAACCATTGATCTCAATTCCTTTCGTCTTTGACTACAAAAGACCTCAGATAATCGGCTAAAGGTCGATGAGCTCTCTCTAACGAACCGTTGGCTTGTGGGTGATACGCTGTTGTGTGAATTTTCTTAACACCAAGTAATTTGCATGTTTGTGAGAAGACATTAGAGGTGAAATTTGCACCATTATCAGTAACTAAGATTTTTGGAATCCTATACCTTGTGACAATTTGTTCGTAAAATACTCTCGCAACTGTTGAAGCTTCCATATCAGGGAGGGGTGCACAATCCATGAACTTAGTGAGATCGTCTTGGAAAGTTAAAATATATCTATTTCCTGAGTATGAAATAGGAAGTCCACATACAATATCCATATAAACTTTATCGAAAGGGAGATTTGGAGTGTCGGTTATTAACATGGGCATTTTATTGGTAGGGGAACACTTATTCTTTTGGCACATGGGACATTTTCTGACAAAGTTTTTAACGTCTTTGGACATACCCTTCCATTTGTATTGTTCTCTAATACGCGCCAGTGTTTTTTTATAGCCTTGATGGCCTCCGAGTGCCGAATTATGGAAATCTTTTAAAATTGTTTGGATTTCTTCCCGATCGGTTAAGAACTCTGTTGTTTGAGCCAATTTAGTAACTTGGGGTGCTGGGGGTCCTTTGGTGACCTCGGTTGGTTCATTAGCACTGGGCGAATTGCATAGACTATCAGGGTTGTGTAAAGCAGGAATATCGGCGATGTTTTTACGAGCTTGTGCCCGTGTGACTGCTAGGCAGTGTTCTTTGGAACTTTCCTGGGGTATACGACTCAGCGCATCTGCATTTGTGTTCACCCTTCCAGGTTTATTTTCGATTTTGTAATCGTACTCTGAAAGTTTATGGTGAAACCTAATTAAACGGGCAGTGGGGTCTTTCACATGGAAGACTCCTTTGAGTGGCTGATGATCTGTGTACACCGTGAAAGAACGTCCAAGCAGATATGTACGGAAATTGTTTACTGCCCATACGATAGCCAGAAGTTCCCTCTCTATTGTGGAATATCTCTTTTCGGTAGGGCTTAGAGATCGACTTGCATATGCAACTGGTCTATCTTTGCCAACCTGTCCTTGAGACAGCACAGCACCCAAGGCTTCGTTACTAGCATCCGTTGTTAAAATAAACGGCTTTGAAAAATCTGGGTAGATTAACACGGGTGGTGTCGTAATAGCCTGTTTTAATTGTTCGAAAGAACCTTGATGTTCCTTCGTCCATTTGAAAACTACCTCTTTTCTAAGCAGAAGATTTATTGGGGCAGCTATTTTGGCAAAGTTAGGAATGAACTTTCTGTAATAATTCGCAAAACCTAGAAAAGATTGAACTTCTTTTATATTTTTGGGAATAGGGAAATTTCTTACACAACTTGTTTTAGAAGGATCTGGGGTGGCACCATTTTCAGAGCAAACATGACCTAAGTAAACGACCTCTTTACACAAAAAGTTGCATTTTTCGGTGTTAAGTTTAAGTTTATATTCTCTTAACTTTGAAAAAATGCGTACCAATTTGTCACAATGTTCATTCAAATTTGTACTATAGATAACGATGTCATCCAAGTAGACAAAACAGTCTATTCCGTGGAGACCAGTTAAAATGTAGTTCATAATCCTCTGGAAGGTGGCTGGTGCTCCCGTAAGACCAAAAGGCATCCTATTAAACTCATAATGTCCCAAGCCTGTGCTAAAAGCAGTTTTTTCTCGATCTTTACTGTCAATTAACACTTGGTGATAGCCGCTTGCCAGATCAAGGGTTGAGAAATAACGACAATTTCCTAACTGGTCAAGAATATCTTCTATTCTTGGCAGAGGAAACGCGTCTTTAATCGTAGCCTCATTGAGTTTTCGAAAATCAACCACAACTCGCCATCTCTTTTGTCCATCAGCCCCAGGTTTTTTCGGGACTACCAAAAGAGGTGAGTTCCATGGTGACTTACTAGGTGAGATCACTTTATCGTTAAGCATTTGACTAACCTGATTATTAATCTCATCTCTAGCAACCTGAGGTAGACGATATTGCTTCTGATTAATCGGTCCTTGATCACACTTGACTGGGATCTTATGAGTTAAAATTTCAGTATGCGTTAATGGATCGCCTTCTAAATGAAAAATATCATTAAACTTAATGCATATGCTTTCAATCGCCCGTTTCTCGTCCTTATTAAGGTCTGCACCTATTTTCAGCGTATCCAGAAGCTTAGAGAGTCGTTTATTCGGCTCCTGTTCTGTTACGCTCAAGATTGAACGATTTATCTTCTCTTGGGTTTGCACCTGAAACTTGTTGAAATTTTGGAATTTGGGTATAAAGTTGTGGGGTAAAGAGTAGGTTTTTTCGGTAGAATTAATGATAGAAATAAACAAATGGTCTCCCTTTACTTTGGATATAGTGTTAGCCAAATAAACTCCTGGTTCCAATTCTTGGCTTTGCACGAGAACTTCACGTAAACCAGTGTTAATCTTTAGCTTCAGAATAGCTTGAGTACGGGGTTTCACTTCCATATTTCGATCATCATTTTGTTTATTTGGGTTAATCAATGGGTATTCTGAAACCAGCTTTCTGTTGTTATCCAAAAACTTTAGTGTTTTGGTAACAGAGTCAACTATAGCATGGTTCCAGAGAATATCTCGGCCTATTATACCATCGGCGGGTATGTCTGTCAGACCGTCCACAATGTGCCATTTTAAGAAAATTTTGTCAAAACTTTTATGAGATTGAACTGTACCCAACGTTGTCGTGTTTCCACCAAATGCTCCACCTAACTTCCGTATTTCCTTTGAATCAAATTTGGATTTGTTTTTTAAAACGCCCTGTTTCAAAAGGCTTAAATCTGCACCTGTATCTACAAGTACGGTAACTTTACCTCCTTTTGCCTCAGGAAGAGGTAATTCTACAAAAACGTCGTTTTTATTTAACTTTTTTATTAGACAAAATCGACTTCGCTTTATGTCACAAAATCTATTGTTTGTTTTGAAGATACTTTTATATTTTTGGGAAATCTGTTTTATAGATGTAAACACCCAAATGTATCCCAACAAAAATAAATCTAATAATTGGGATATAAAGCTCTCAGCTTGATCTTGTAGTTTTTTACCAGTTTTTATTACTTCCTGAGGTTTTTTAGTGGATTTTATTGTTTTGGTTTTTTTTATTTTAGAAACTTTTTTTCTAGATTGTTCTTGTGGTTTTTTAGTGGATTGTATTTTTTTGTTTTTTTTTTATTTTAGAAACTTTTGGGGCGCAGCTCAGTAGTTCAGGCTGGCCCCCTTTCCGTTTCCCTCCCCTTTCTTTGCTAGGTAGTTTTTCTTGCTATAGCAATCATCTTCAGAGTGGCCCATCCTTGAACACCAATCACATTTAGGCCTAGGCTTTAGTGATTTAGCCGCTGTCATAAAGACTTGGCCTTTGGGACATGTTCCTAGGGCATGGCCATATGCCTTACAGGACTCGCAGTAAGGAGTGTTCTTTCTTATCCTGCATTCCGCATAAGTGTGGTTTGGCTTGCTACAGAAACCACACTTTATGGTATCTTCCTGCTTCCGGTTTAGGTGATGCTGTTGTGGTTCGCTCATTTGGTTATATGCAAATGATTGGTTGAGAGCATGGGCGTTATATGAGTAAGAAGGATGAAGAAGTTGAGAAGTCTTTAATGCAGTATCTGCAAGCGTCTGTATATCTTCCCCAGCGATCGTTAACATAAACTGACGCAATGCGGGATCCATTAGACCTATTTTAAAACCAGCTACTATTGAGTTCTTGAGCTCTTGTTTTAAGGCCACAGATTCCGCTTGCTTGTAGCATGCGTCGATTATGTCTGTCGCTTTTGTTTGGAGGCTTAACAGACGTCTTGAAAACGCATGTATATCCTCCGTGGCAAGTTGGTGGGACTGTTTGATTTCCCCCAAAACACTATCCAACGTCCTTGCGGTAAGATACGTATTTTTGATTAACGTCTCAAACTCCTTTAAAGTAGTTGGTTGATTACCTCTTACAAGGTCAAAAGCATCGCCAACTAACTTTGTACTTAGCAAGGAAACATACATTGACTCATTATCTTCGCCAACGCATTTTAATCCGAGGGAGCACGCGTTTAGAAACTCATAAACTTGCCCTGATAGGTTGGACGTTCGTGCTCCTGAAAATTGCGGCACAATTTGCGCAATAATCTTCGCAACCTTCTCGTAAGACATAATTGTGTCGTTTTTTGTTCCTTTTGTGTCTTCTGTGAGACTGTACTGAAACGACGCAATTTTAGCCTTAAGAATACTTTCTTCGTTCTTCAAACTTTCAACTTTTGCACTGTACTCTAGCCCTAAGCTACTGAGCTGTTGTGCTTGTTTCTCGATTTGTTTTTGTTGGGAGTTTATTTCGATTCTTAATTGTGAGTTCTTCAACTGATACTCAACTATCTCCAAATTTAATTTAGAGATTGTTTCTTCTGTTTCAGTGTTCACCGGCTCGGCTTCAAGCTGGCTCCGGTCTAAGTTAAAACGTACTCTTGCGGTATTATTTAGCTCAGCCTTTAGTGCCTGTATTTCACCTTGGTGATTATCTTTAAGCCTTTTTACTGCTTGTAAATACTCAGAAAGTATAGAATCAGTTGATTCAAGCCTGGTGAACTGACCCCACTGCGAACTTAATCGCGAATATATAAGGGAATAAACTTCCCTACCTGTGATCGACTTAAGTTCGGACAATAAGGTGTGATTGAATTTTTTAATTTCAATCCCCTGATCTTTAAGCTCTTTTTTTAATTGATTTATTTGATCAATTAATTGAAGCTCAGGTAAACTGTCCATATACAACAAATCAACAGGCTCTTTTTTTCCTATTTCAGAAAAAATAAAGCAAAACAAAAACAAATCGTGGAGCCGAAAAAAAAGAAACCCAAACCAGAAACGGAAACCAGTGACGAAATTATTAAATATTGAAGGTTGCACTCTTTGCTAACCTGCCTCAATATTAAGCAATTAATTCCAAGCACGAATTATTTTATGTTCCAAATCGAAATGAAAACAACCTTGAAAAATAACACTTATCCCAACAAAAATTACTACCGACCTATCCCAACAAAAAACTTTTTTTTTAATATTGAAAATAAGTCTCGTAAAGCAAAAAAAACAAAGAACACCAGACATACAAATCAAAACTACTCGAGCTCTAATTACAATGCTTGCTCTTCACACAAATAATTTAATTTTATTTTAATTCATAGATACATAGGTACTTACCTGTGAAGAACGCAGGAATATGCTGATTTTTTGATATTAATTGAACACAGTATAGTCAACAGTCTTCTTTTTTTTGTTTTTCTTTTTTTGCTGGAAATTTTATGTTTATTATTTTTTATCACGTTTTTAACACTGGATTAAAGTTTTTTTTTTTAACTATTTTAACACTTCTTCAAAGTTCTATTGCACTTAATTTACACTGCAAGGTTCGAAAAATCGGCTGCGCCAAAATGTTAGAGTTGTTTTCTATAAAATGAAACGCGCGTCCGATTGGTTTGAGTTTAATTCTTCGACTCTCGGCTGCCGAAGAGACCAAGCTTGGACTTTACCATTGTTAGCCTACGAAACGCATTACTCAGCTAGTGCTGAGGTGCATTCCGGAAGCTAACCTTGTCCCACTGAGCCATTGTGTGCAGGTGTGACATGGAAATGCCAACCGTCGACATGACCCAGTGGTGCATTTGGGGCAATGTATAAGCAATTGCGATATAGGCATAACATGTACGTGTACGCTTTCATTTTTTTGATTTCTTTCAATGTTTTGAAGCTTACCCTTTTGTTTATTCTAAAAGAATCCAAGCAAACATTTATAAATGTCTTTAAGCGTAAAATAAAAACTCATTTTTTTTAATGTTTAATAAAAAAATTATGTTTAATAGTTCAGTAATAATTATTTACAAGCATTTTTTTTAAACAAAGTTTACAAGAAGTTATGAAAAAATTTTTTTTTTTTTTTTTATTTTCTTTGACTTTATTTCCATTTTATACTCAAATATCTCTTAACAATTCACAATAACCCCAATTTCGGTGGAGTTTTTTATTTTTTTTTTTTTAATTCATCATTTTTAACAAAATTCTTCAAAAAGACGCTTATTAATTGCTACACAATTCAGTTCAATGCACATTCATGAATAAAAATTTACATTCCTATTTTAAATAATTTTTATTTTTATTTTTGTTGCTTTCAATAAAAAATATTTTGTGAAATATTATTCATTATTTCATGATAAACAATCAACATTTATAAGAAAATTCTGTTTTTTTTTAAACTACCCCAAATGCTCTAAACGTTCCCATACATTTATCCCATTCTCAAAAATATTTACCATACAATTATTAAATTACATTAATATTAATGTAGGTTAATTTACATGTATAAATCTCTATTAAAAAAATCTTAACCTTGACGAAACTGTTTTTAAATTTAGTTTATTTATTTATTTATTTTTTTTGCGTAGAAAACCATTTTGTTTTTATTTTTTTTTTCTTGTTTTGCAATAAGATCACACTTCTGAGTTCTTTTAGTTAAAAATTCCAAAAGCACATAATTATTTTTTATTTTTGTTATTTTTTCAAAAAAAAAACTATTTTTTTTCTTGCTTAACATTTAAATTTTATGTATGTATATGTAAAGAGGGAATGAATTTTTGCATTTAAATTTAGATTTAAATTTTTGTTTTATATATTTTGGTGGCTGGAAATGTTTCATACACATGTTGCTAGAGACATACATATGTTGTCTTTTTTTAATATTTTCAGAGAGGGTTTGTTTTAAATATGCTTCATGTATCTTGTATATGGCTTACTTCAAAGATTGCTTAAATTTTAGGCCATCATATCCACTCTGAGTCCAATTTCTTTATAGCACAGTGCACAATTATACGTATTTTGTATATGAATTATTAAATTTTCAATAAATATTATTTTTAATATGTTTTTAATATTTATATAATAATTTCTGTGTAATAAATAGACATTTAGAGTTTTTTGAGAAAAAATATCTACTTAAATATTAAGTATGACTGTTTACTTTTTTTTTGTTGTTGTTTTATATCATCTACACATTTAAAGCGAGTTGAATTGTTGTTGTGGGTGGTTTAAATATGTTTTTTTTTTTTTATATTTTCTTAAAATACAATTTAATCATGCAATTGTATTTTACAAGAAAGAAAATAATTAATAGGCCTTTAATAGTATTAATTTTAAACTTATGCACTGATTGTTGCAAATATTGCAGTAATTTATAGCTTTTTTTTTGTTTAATATTTATCAATTAATTTATTCTTCATTCTTCCCTAACTGGAGGGCTTTAAAAAAGATTTTATTTTATTTTATTCGTTGGAATACCGAAAACCATTATTTTTATGTCCAATATAATCAAATTTACATTTTCTTCAATATTTTTGTTTTTCCTCGCTTATAACTATCACAAAATTAAGAATTAAGAGAAAAGTTTTGCTGCTTTTTTAGAAGAAAGAATATAAACGAAAATATTAATCTCGAGTTGTTGGTGTTGTTTTTTTTTTCAAGTAGAGATTGTGGCTGATTTTATTTCTTTGATTTTTGGTTTTCAGCATTTTTTTTTTGTCTTGGTATTGAATCATTGTGTTTTTGTTTTTTTAATGGCTTTGAGGTGAAAATGTACATTGAAATTTATTTTATTTTTTTTCTTGTGTTTAATTTTTGTTGCCTTTTTTTGTTAATTTTATTTTATGTAGTTGCATATCACAGTTTTGTTTGATTACCTGAATATTTTTTGAAAACAGATTTTTTTTGTTTTTATTTTCATTTTGAAACTTTGTAACAAAATTATATTTTAAGAAAGAAGATTTGTTTTGTTCAAGAGATGGTAATTAGTAGAAATATATGTATTTACAGTGTATTTTATATTTAATTTTACAGTGTGCTTTATGTTTTAACGAAAAAATATTGGGAACAGAAATATATTGATAGCAAATCATTGGTTTTAGAATGAAATTTGGTTCAATCTGTCAAAACATAGTAACATACATTATTAGTTATTATATCCAATTCATTTTAAAATTAAGAAAAAAAGAATTTATTAACTCAATTCTGACTCCTTAGATATTATTAGAAAAATTTATTTAATTAATCATACGGAAATGAAGTTTTTTTTTATTCGAAAAAAATTAATAATCTACTTCTCAGTAAATTTTTTGAAAAGGTTGGTGCATAGGTACATTAAACCGAGTGTATTTACTATTGTTTAGGGAATTAATTTTGTAGCCGTTACAATATTGTAATGACTTTCCATATTTGAACTATAACGACTCCGAAAAGCAAACAAACGGACACAATAAAGCTTACGGTCACAATGCAAACATACCGTTATTATAATTATAGCGACTCTCAAACGATAGAAGTGCCATCTGCCGGATTATAGCGGATATACCAGCTGTCAAATAAAAGCTTTTGGGAGAAAAATTATTGGGAAATTTCCCCTACGGAAAGCTCTGGAAGCAAGACCAGAACGTTCTACTACTTTCCAGAGTTTGTCGAACAAGTATAAAAGGCACATGTTTGACCAGCAGCGACACAGTTTGTTTTTAATCGTGAATGAATAAAGTTGGTTGTAATCAAAGTGAAAAGTAAAGTTGGTTAATAAATTTCAGTGGTGAATAATAAATCGTTTTGCTTTTAGTAAGAAAAGTAAAGTGTTTTATTTTGTGAAATAAATAAGTGGACGTTTAAATAAAGTAAATAAGTTTTATTAACCAACCTGAGAAAATATTACAATATCAATATGGAATGGTAACAGTTTTTAGATTCTAAAATTTATTTAGTATGCTTTGTTAGTGGAGCTTGTAACAGGAGCTCTCCTCTAAATGAAGGTGAATTTATTGGGAATGTCGTGAAATTCATACTAGAACTGTGTTTGGGTGAAATATCAATTCGGTTCTTAGCACTTTATATTAAAGTTGATCAAACATTTCTGAAGCCAGAAAAATTACTTTACACAAAATTGCTTCTCAAAAACTCTCCTTAAATAGTTAATACCAATAGATTTTTCAGGCTTATTTATTTAACGGTTGACTTCAAAAATGTATTACTTTGGTTCTGTAAGTTGGATCTTCAAGCTTAAGGTCTTTAACGAAAGGTTAAGTGCCAGAGTAGATTTAATATAATTTTTTTAATTTCATATTTAAATAATTGTGATTTAGCCATCTATGAATTTGATTCTTGGCATTATAAATAAAAAAAATATTCAACAATGATAGTGTCCTGACTCTGTTCTCCAAAAACATTAAATGTCTTACAGACATAAATCCTGCTGAAAGCCTAGCTCGGGCTCTTCAATCAATTTTTCAGCAAGGAAAATAAATATAACTTGCTTAAGTTAATTTAATTCACTAAGCAAATACGGATTTGGTTTATTTGAGTAATCTATTTAGAGTAAAAGAACTATTGTGGATTAGCTCTACCTCTACAGGAAACCACTTAAAAAAACGGGCATTGGCTCTACATATTAGGTGGACGGCCATTCCAAAAATTTCGAAACCAAGCAACTCAATTTCAAATTAAGGAAAAAAATATATTTAAATATGCCAATATTTACAGTATATATTAGAGTTAACGAAAAAATTGTAAATATAAAATTTTACTTGTTGTTGTAAAATAGGCAAGTGATCAAAAAAGCTCATACTTTATCTTTCGTATATCTGGGTATTTTTCGGCATTTTTGCCGCTATCAGTTCTCTATAAATTGTGATGCAAATGGCAATGTTCAGTTAGGTTTTTATAAGTGTTTTCAATACACTACTTAAATTCAGAACTATTTTTCTGATAGGAGTGCTGTAAAAATAGTATTACGCCTCAAAATGACTGAACATTTCATGTCTTCTCCGTTACCGAAAAATGACAAAAGTTGGTATAAATGGTGAACTGTATTAGTGTTTGTAAAATTATTCCGCATACAAAGCAAGACTTGAAAAAGAATTATGGTGGATTTTTTATAGATTTTTAAATCATGTCTTACTGTGTAAAACAGGGTAACGGAGAAGACAAAATTGCACTTTCTCATCCAAATTTCAACGACTCACAGGCACTTTTTTTTTTTAAGTCTGAATTTCTTTGATCCCCTTGCTTAAAATGGATCAAGGTAACTAAAACAAAATATGTGTTAAATTTCATTGAAATCGGTTGACGTTTACACGTGCTAGCGAGCACTTGAAGTTTTTATATAAAAAAACATGGTGTTTTGACAGTCTTTTACTCAAAGGGCCCGTAAAAGTGTAAACGTTGATGGAAAAACTTTAAACTTGGCACATATACTAAATACCATAAGGAGTATACATATATATTTTTTTTATTTTTGTAAACAACAATTACTCCATTTAAAATAGCAACAAATGCACAAAAACAACGATTTTTAATTAAATTTTTTGAGTGGGTTAATATTATGCAAAAATATTGAAAATATTTTTTTTTGATACTCCTTACAGTAGTTAATTTATGTGCCAAGTTTAAAGATTTTCCATCAACTTTTACAATTTTGCTGATATTTTGAGTAAAACTGTGAAAACCCCATGTGTTTTGAATGAAAAATTTCAAGTGCTCGCTAGCACGTGTTAATGTTAACCGATTTCAATGAAATTTTACAAACATTTTTTCAATTGCCTGAATCACTTTTATCATTGGTGAGAATAATTTAAAAATACGAATTACAATATAACTGAACAAAAAAGAAATCTTTAATCGTACGTGTCTTCTCCGTTACCATAAGCTGTCTTCTCCGTTACCATCTTTCATATTTTTTTCTGTTAGTAAAATGAAACTTGGCATTAAACCAAGGATGGTTTTTGATAAATGTTGGTATTATGAAAGTGTGCAAAAAAAATCAACTTCATATCTTAATGGACGGCGCAGAATTTTAAACTTCAAGGCAATGGTCGGAAATCTCTAAATCGTACGTGTCTTCTCCGTTACCGTCTATTTTTTTGAATAAACTTACTAAATTCCATAGTTTTTTGGTGAAACTTCTGTGTCGTGTACTTGTGATGAATTCTTAAAAACCACTGAGTTTCATAAAAAAATATTAATTTCTTAACAAGAAAAACCTAACTACAAGCGTCCGATTGTCTTCTCCGTTACTTTGGAATGGCCGTGGAGGAGAAATGAGTTGAGCGTGAAAATTGAACTTATATATATATATATATAGCTTCTGAACCATACGTTGTTGTAAAATAAAATGTACAGTGGTTGCCATAGAATTAGAAACAACAATTCTAAACGCACTTTATCAACCATAATATTTTTTGTAAGCACCAGCGTGCGTGGCTTGTGTCGTTGGTCTTTGACAGGTGACATGTTTGTTCTAAACATGAGTTTCCTTGAACGCGAACAGTTTATAAAACACCGTTATTTTAGATAATTCATTTATAGTCGACATTTTTGCTGGACACGAAATTAGAAACGACAAAAGAATTGGTAAATTAAAAACTAAACAAAATTATTATCAATGTGAGCTGATTGTTTTCAGTTTTTTTTTGATTATTTTTATAAATTAATATTAATTAATTAAAAATACAGTGACGAAAATGGGCAAAAATAAGTCTTGTAGTCCAGAACTCCGGAAGCCCATAGTGCAGTGCTATCAAAACGAAAACGAGTCAATTGATTCCATTGGAAAAAGATTTAGTTGCTCGTATTTGATGCTATTCAAGTCAATAAAAGGACTGGCAGCTTTGAAAACCCAAAAAGAAAACCAAAAGATCGAAAATCCACGCCAAAAGAGGACAGATCGATATGCCGAATTAGCAAAGCTGATCCTTTTTTGACTTCTGCAAAAATAAAAGAGGTTGTTTCGCCCCAATTGGGTCGGGTCAAGAGCTATCAGCTAGAAACATAAGGCGCCGACTCCTAGAACATGGGCCACGTGGATGCATTGCCAGGAAAAAACCACATGTTTCCAAAAAGAATTTGAAGAAGCGTTTGATGTTTCCTAAGCTTCACGCAAATAAAGCAAATAAAGGGATTCTGGAAAAACATACTTTGGAGTGATGAATCCAAATTATACTTGTTCGGGTCGGATGGTAAAGTGTATTTCAGACGCCCTCAGAAGAAGGAATTGGATCCTAACTATACTTTAAAGACCGTTAAGCATGGAGGAGGAAACATAATGGTTTGGGGTGCGTTCTCGTGGCATGGAGTTGGCCCAATAGTAAGAATAAATGGTCGAATGGACCAACATATTTATAAAGCCATCTTGGAAAATGTCATGGAGCCTTATTCATTTGCACACATGCCCATTAGTTATGTTTTTCAGCAGGACAACGATCCAAAACATACTGCACGTATTGTAAAGCAGTGGTTTTTTGATACAAAAACTAATGTTTTGGATTGGCCCGCCCAAAGTCCAGACTTGAATCCTATCGAGAACTTGTGGGCAGACGTGGAGAGAAGGCTAAAGTCCAAAAAACCCAAAAAATTCTGAGGAACTTTTTGAAAATATAAAGGAGGTCTGGGAGAGTATACCCCCATCAAGATGCTGCGCCTTGGTAGAAAGTATGCAGGCAAGATTAGCTGCAGTGACAAAAAAATAAGGGATTCCCTACAAAATATAAATTTTTCATCGAACATTTTTTATGAAATACCAATTTTGTCTTTACGTTTTTAATTGTATGGCGATTTGGGTTAAATAAATAATATTAATTTTCTACTGTTAGTGTCACGCTTTTATTTCTTATAAAATATTCAGAAGTGTACTATATGTCATGGTCTATTAAAAGAACCACTAACCAACCTCAACAAATTTCCTAAAAAAAAGTTATGCAATTTAACATTGTTACAAAATTCTTGTTTCTAATTCTATGGCCACCACTGTATACCTATACACAGTAGCTCACAGTGAAAATGGCCCACCCTTTACCAAATTTTTTTTCTTTGAAGAACTGTTAGTACAAAAGCCGACAGCAAATTTTGGGAGTGGATGTATAACCGAAATCTGGGCATGCGAATTTACAGGTACATGTATCGTGATTGGTGATATCTATCGAATACCAAAATCTGGCAGGTTTTTTCTTAGCCTTTGGGAAGGGTGGGAGTTTAAAACCTGCTTGGTTTCCTATCTACGGAGACTTTATTTTTTTGATTTCTGTTTTGTTCTTAATCTCCAGGAAAGGGATGATAAGGTTCACATAAAGTGGCTATATCTTGAGCTCTATTAATCGGACCCCACCTCTCTCAAAGGCTGAGAAAAAAAAGTTGCCAGACTTTGGTATTCCATATTACGATACATGTACTTATAATATAAACCCTCATACTCAGATTTTGGTTATACATACATACAACCACTCCCAAAATTTGTTGTCGGCTACTAGACTATGTTGGAAATCGATTAAATTAAAAAAGAACCAAAAGAGATTTGAGAACATAGACAAAAAAAAAAAAAAAAAAAACAGAAAAAAAAATATTTTTAGCTTTAAAAAGGAATATTTTGAAATCTTGTTTAATATTTTGTAGGAAGTTTTTTTTTGTCTTTAAACTGATTTAAGACTACTTTGAACTTATTCAACAAGTGTTTTGGTTTTTTAGAGCTTATTTTATTCCATTTCTGCAGTAAAACTCCTTTCAAGTCACTTTTGGTGAAAATGAAAATGTTTCTGAATTTCAATTTCTATTTTATCCCAAAAATTGGCAATTATCTTTAGATTCGGTGCTTGTTGTGGAATTCTAATCACCCTTGGACAATTAATGCAACAGCCATTCCCTAAATATTTCAGTCGATAGTGCTTCGAATCATTGTCCTGATATAGAAATAAAAAGTATTTCAATTCCAACCATTTCAGCCCTACATATTTTTAAAATTGATGTTAAAAATATCGAAATATGTAATGATATCTGAACATAATTCCATTAATAGGTGCAGTGTTGCCAGATTTTTCAAGATGAGTGGAGCCCAATTTGAAAAATCTTGAAGCCGAAAATAGCCCCACTCAAAAATGATGCACAAAAATAAAGTAAATTAAAATTATTCGTTTAAAATCTATATTTTCGTATCAATTATTACCAAAGTTGTAAAAATTCAAAATTTTATTGAATATTTTACATGTGTTCTCCCATATAAATTTTTTTCCGTCTTGAGTGCCAGGCTAACGGTAAAATAATATTTATTTGTATCAAATTATGGGGATTTGTCTGTTAAAATAAATCAATGACCTTTTTTAGGACCACCCTAATGTAGGTATATACATAGTTTTCAAAATTTTAACCGCAAACTGCTTCCAAAATTTCTTCCATACTAGGAGATGATGCTTCTATTATTTCCGAGCTCCAATTTGAATAAATGTTTTTATTAAACAAGTCACTCATATGTAAATAATTTCAAACACTTCAAAGCTCTTACAACGTTTTTCATTCAATTGGTTTGAACGCGAAACATTGCTTCATAGGTCCCAATCAGAGACTATCGATTAATTTATTGATAATCTCTGGTCCCAAATTATCAATTTGTTTCGTAAGTACAAAAATTCACAATAGATTTTTAAAAAGTTCTCACAAAAAAATACAAAAAAAAAATATTTGTCTGTCTAAATTTTTAAGGAGCCTAAAATCCCCCAATTTCAAAACTAAGTAGGCCAAATTGGGATTTATCGCAAATCATAATGTGAAGGAGCGAGCGAAAAGTTCGAAAAACCCAATCGGCGATAAGGAGCCCGTTCTGGCAACACTGAGTACAAGTAAAATAGGATAAATAAAACAAAAAAATTAGTACCATCATGAAACTTGGTGAAAACGTTTCATGTATTATGCGAATGAAAAATCAAAAGAGTCTATAAAAATATTTCACATGAAAGGGTGTTTTTTTAGGGGGAGAGGGGGGGGGGGAAATTGTGGTGTATCAAACAGATAAATTAACTTTGGTGCAGCCTAAGCATATGACACATGTTTTTAAAGTAGTTTTAAATGCTGAATCAAATGACACTAAAACCAAGTCGATACGGCCTCCGTGAAAAAAGTTATTGTCATTTTTATGTAACGATGACTATATTTGCAGTATCAAAGTTAAATATAACCGAAAACCAGTTGAAAATAATGGTCCATCGATGAAGCTTGCCATCAATGGTTCATTTGTCATGAAAAGCAATAATAAGAAGTCTTTAAAAATATCTGTGGTTAAAGGGTGTTTTTTTGAGGGTTGGGAAGGATTTGACAGTCAGCATCCTTGAAGTTTCTATTAAATTGGAGTTTATAACTTTTTGCAGTTGACTGAAATCCAAAGTTGGTAGGTATACATAGCTTCTGTATTTACCTTCCATCTGCTCTGCTGCATAATAAATAGTAAATAATTTAAATAATTAAAGATGTTTAAAAAAAAAAAAGAAAAACTTAAAGCACGCGCCACCTGCTACCGTAATATCGCACACACAACGACATAGAATCCAAGAACCAATTTACTTTAACGAGTCAGAAAGTACACAAATAAATAGACAAAAAAAAACATAAACCCAACCTAAACTCACCGAATGCACTGCGTAGGTATAATATCTATGCGTTGAAGGATGCTCCATAGGGGGTTGCTGAATGGAGCCTGGCAGCGGTATGAAGAGCTTAAAGAGGGGAAGCTAGATGATTGTTGGCAATTTGCATTCAGTTCGTGCCTCACATTCACACCGTGTCACACTTCCGTGGGTGGCTTACTTATGCAGCACTCGATGTATCTGCAGAAGCAGAGCTAGATAGATACAACCAAAGACCGTATAATACCAAGATACCGCATCTCAACCAACCACCAAAAATCAGCTCTAGATGCGGTCGGTCGGGGGAAGGGAAACATTCCCACGTATTGTATCACATCCTCATTCACATTCGAACTCACATAACACATACAGACATGCAAGCCTTTATTCGCCGCAGACCCACGACTCAGCGACCGCGCCACCGACGATTGTAAAACTTATACATAGACGGGGTTCTCATTCACACATCTATGGGGTCACCACTGGGGTCGTCACAGTACTAGCGCTTTGACTGCGAATTTTTACACTAGATGCAATATCTTGGTATTATACGGTCTTTGATACAACATACATTATATAGGAGCAGTAGTTAGTAGTTATAGTACGCGAGTACGAGTATCTATGTATATCTGAGCGAGTGGCGATGCAAATGTGCGCCATCACCGTCATTACTGGCAGCGAGTGCATTTGTTTAGTTAAACTTATTTCCTTCTAGATATTTTGCTTTATTATTTTTTTTTTGTGTTTTTTTGAATTTTTTGTATCTCACGGTAACGCTGAACAGATACGAGAGATTTTTAGATACTTTCTGCTGGTAAGTGCAATGTGCACACTGCACAGCACATACGCACTCACAAGCTTTGCAATACGGCTGTAGCTAAGTATCTGTTTGGTTTATTATAGAGAAGTGAGGGGCTGTGGGGGGAAGGTGATTAATATTTATCGCTTTTAACGTTTGCTCTAGGTTTGAGAGTGCACACACGTTGCTAACCTTGAACGAGCCATGTTGCTGTTGCTATTGGTGGTGCTGGTGGTGGTAGTGCTGCTGCTGCTGGCTGGTTGGAAACTTGGAACTGCTACTGCCATCTTGACAGCTGACTGCTTGGGCACGCATTTTGCATTTGAAATTAGTTCGAGTTAAGATGTCAGGCTCTTTTCCGCATGTTGCTTGCTGGGTTCTGTATGTGCATGATTTCTCAATTGGGTTTTTTTCTTTATTTATTTATTTTTTTTTGTTCAATTATAACCAAAAATCATGATTTCCACTTTGGAAAATAAACATTAAATGTACGAATGTAAAGAACAAAAATTTTTCACATCAATGGTCCGGAAAAAAACTGTTGCAACTCAACAAATGAAATTACGGAGTAAACATAGAGACAATCTTGTGCAAAATTTGTTGGCCCAGATTGGGCGCCATTAAAAAAATGGCGTCGAAGGGACAGGATTACAACAACGACTCCCAAGCTAAATAACAATCTTGCCAAATTTGTTGGCCCTGATTGGGCGCCATTTAAAAAATGGCGTCGAAGGGAGAGGATTACAACAACGACTCCCAAGCTTTCTGTATGAGACATGAACTCCAATCCAATCGAATACCCCCCCCCCCCCTAAAAAAACGAATGGGATTTCGTTGAGCTGACTATTGTGTCCGTTTATTTCTTCCAAAGCATTTTTGTATTTTGTTTTCTTATCCAAAAAAACTATCCGCACATCCTGTATATCTGCAGTTAAACAAAACTTAAACCTTTCGAGAACATCTGATATTTGTCATTCAATAAAAAAAACTTATATATTAGGTATGATCTGATCAAAAAAGTGATAATTAAGTATTTACCTTAAGATTAACTCTTAAATAACTGAACCGGTTTTGATAAACTTTCCTCTTAACACTTTTACAAATTTCGAAGCAAAAATTAAATTTAATGTTTAAACAAAATTTGAAATCATAACATAATTTTGCCTAATCTGGCAACTATAAATATAAATAACCTCCCCATAGAGGTGCGAGAAGAAATGCCATTTTGACGCCACCGAAATATGATTGCGTCTTATGATTAGAGAATATTGCGGCTTATTGTCGCGTTGGAGGTGGCTGATGGTTGTCTCTCCGTGACTCTGTTTTTCATTTCGTAAAAAGCTGCATAAGAAAAAAAAAAATTGACAGTGGCGCCTCTGAGCTAAGAGGCTTATACCTACTTCTTATTATTTTCATCTTGATTGGAATAAACAAAAAAAAAAAAACATGAAGTATGTAGGTATAAGAAGAGTGAGAGTGAGTAAAATAGGAAAATGTGGAGCAGTCACTGATAAAAACCAAACAAATTCACATGACAGATTGCATTAGACTCTCGCAGTCAATATAAATTTATGGAATTGAAAATATCTTATGCAAAAAAAAAAAAAAAAAAAAAAAAAACACCACCGCTATATAGAGATGGTTGCTATAATGTAAAGGTTTCTATAAAAAACTATAAATCTATGCATAAAGATACACGACACACATTTTTCGAAGTCAAATGATTTATTAGTTTGCCTTATTGCTGCTTTAATTTGTAATTTTTAGTGTCACCTCTGACATTTTGTTGTATGTATGTAAGTATTTGTATATATAAAAGTGCGGTTTCTTAGACACGACATGGCAATTAATGATTATATGTTAATTTTTATCGAATAAAACTTTGAACATGAAATGACAGAAGGTTGAAGTTGAATATACATCAAATAGTAGTAATATTGTAATCTTAACAATATTGCGTGGGGTGACTACTCTGGGTACATTTTGGTTTGGTTTAGCTTTGTGGTGCATATAATATGCATGCATAATCAAGCAAAAAGATGTGTGATACAACATAAATAATGAGGATTGTCTTAAGATGTTATCATAGATCTTATTTTGGAATCATAAATACTTAATATGTATATCAGACAGAGTAGTATATTAAGGTAAGATTACAAAATTTGTGTCTTGAAACTTTAAAACTTAACATCAAGTTAGTGTGCTGTTAAGGCTATATAGTTGGGAAATAGCATTTTCTACATATTAATTATTTGGATATCGATAGATCTATGATTTAATTAAGGCTGGCTAGACAAAACGAGGCTTTTGTAAATCGTGGTTTTATTGAAGATTGTATTCACCACATAAATCACAATCTTTGCAGTGACGACAATTTGGTCAGAGCAGAGTGGCCTGTTCTTAAACCTCCCAAAACCAAATGTGCAGCATAGAACAAGAGCAGCGAGAGAGAAGTATCGAGCCAGGAGAAGAGAGGAGAGGTACACCCTGCGTAGGAAGAAAAGGGCGTATGCAACTTCCAAGCTCAAGGAGAAACAAAACCCAGAAATTTCATTAAAAAACAAAGCAACTGGTTGCTTGCCTTATAATCGGAACGCAGGCTCTTGGAAACAGCGAAGGTAACCTATAGTCACCGAAGCAAAAGGATTAGTAGGTGTATTCAAGCAACATTTCCAGTAGCTGCTTCCACAACCCGCCTACAGTCAATGTAGACTAAGTACCACCACCCAGTATAGAAAAGAGCTAGACTTAGCTATAAGGAAGCACAAGAACAAGAAGGCCGCCGGATCTGGTGGTTTACAAGCAGAGCTCGGATCTGGTGGTTTACAAGCAGAGCTCTTCAAGCACGGAGGGGATGTGTTGAAAGGTTGCATTCATCAACTCAGGAACCAAGTTTGGATGGAAGGAAGCATGCCCGATGAATATGGTCTATCAGCTCCATATGTCCCACCTACAAAAAAGGCGATCCTATGTCCTGCAAGAACTATTGAGCCATATCCCTGATAAACATCGCATACAAGATCCTATCCAACGTACTGTGTGAGCGTCTTAAACCGTTCTACAACACTTTAATCTGCCAGGCAGGTCGACCATAGATCAAATATTCACCCACAGGCAAATCCAGGAAAAAACCAACGGATTTTAAGTCAAAACTCACCATCTATTCTTTGACTTCAACGCCGCATATGAAAGCATTCATCGTCAGAGGCTCTTTATATGGCGATGGCTGAATTTGGGATCCTGGGAAAACTGATCCAGTTGTGTCACGTGAAATTGGAAAATACGCGTTACATTGTGAAACTTGAAAAAAGCTCTTTCGAACTATTCCAAACATGCACCAGGGCTTCGGCAAATAGAGTGCAGGGCATGCGTTAACACTGACAGCACTACTTTCAATAGATCTGTCTAACTTCTAACGGACTCAGGCTGATTGACTTTGCGACGGCGACGGGGCGAAATGTCATCATAGCAAGCACTCGATTCACACACATCAATATAAACAAAGGGTCCTGGCGGTCTCCGGATCAACGAACGAATTCAGGCTGGCGCATGTAGCAAAGAATGAGGCTTACCAATCAATGCTGCAGACTTAAACCAAAGATGGAAAAAATGGGTATGCATGTGGTTGAGTCTATTGAGGACTGTAACAGCAGAGGGGATGTTCGAAAGTTCTACCGAAGGGTGAGGCAATCTACCCAGAGCTACAAGGCCAGAACAGAAGCCTGCCGAGACTAGAGTGGGAATATGGTAGTTGACACGCAGTCCGTGCTGAGGATCTGGAAACAACACTTTTCTAGACTGCTCAACGGTGAAAGTGGCCAAAATTCCGCTGTTCGACAGAACACTCCATTCACCCTGGACGATGATGGTCAAAATTTCCGTCCACCCGACCTAAATAAAGTGCGGTTAGGCGATAGCCAAGCTTAAAGCGTACAAGGCTGCTGGTGCGGATGGACTGCCAGCCGAGCTATTCAAAGCAGGGGGAAATGACCAGGTAGGGAGTATACACCAACTTATCTCCAAAATTTGATCGGATGAAAGTATGTCCGATGAATGTTACCTCGGTATAGTGTGCCCCAACCACAAGAAAGGAGATGCTCTGACCTGTGCCAACTACAGAGGTATAAATCTCCGCAACGTCGCATACAAAATCCTGTCATCTGTACTGTGTAATCGCTTCAAACCGTTTGTCAACGATCTGATCGGCCCCTGTCAGTGTGGTTTTAGGTTCGGCAAATCAACCGTCGATCACACTCCGACAGATCTTTGAAAACACCCAGGAGTTTCAAATCGATACACACCACCTCTTTATCGATTTCAAAGTCGCATACGATAGCGTAGATAGAGAAGAACTATACAAAGCCATGTCCTATCTCGGCATCCCTGCCAAACTCCTCCGCTTGTGCAGGATGACGATGGAGAAATGTCGCTGCTCCGTCAAGGTTGGTAAGAACAAAACCGAACCCATTGATGTCGAGAAAGGTTTTAGGCAAGGTGACCCGTTATCATGCAACCTGTTCAACACCGTTCTTGAAGCAATTGTACGGAACTCACAAGTCAACAACAAAGGTACGATTTTTCAAAAGTCCGTTCAACTACTTGCTTATGCAGATGATATTGACATCACTGGGAGAACGAAGCGAGCTGTTACCGGCGCGTTTGCAAGTATTGAATCGGAGGCGGTAAAAATAGGCTTGGCTGTTAATGAGGACAAGATGAAGTAAAGAAGAAAAGAATTTCAACAACGTCGACTCGGGCAAAACCTCACGATGGATAGGTACAACTTCGAAGTCAAGGACTTTGTCTACCTGGGCTCCACTATTGCATCGCAAAATGACATCAGTGTAGAGATCAATCAGGGATTACTCTTGCCAACCGCTGTTTCTTCGGGCTAAGAAAGCATTTGAGCAGTAAAGCCCTCTCTCAAAGAACCAAGGAGACCTTATATAAGACCCTCATCATGCCGGTTCTGCTAAATGGGACAGAAGCATTGACCCTGTCAAAAACGGATGAGAATCTGCTTGGGTGCTTTGAAAGGAAAATTCTTCGGGTGATCTTCGGTCCAGTATGTATCGATGAGTGTGGAGTAGAAGATTTAACACCGAGCCTTACGGGCTTTACAGTGACGTCGACCTGGTCAAAAAGCTGAAAATATGGGACACGTGGAGCGTATGGACACCAACTAACCAGCCCAACGAGTCTTCGAATCTACCCCTGATGGTCTACGCAGCAGAGGAAGACCCCACTTTAGGTGGCGCCCACAAGTGGAGAACGACCTCAACCAACTTGTAGTGCATAATTGGAGACAGCTAGCTAGGGAACAAGCTGGCTGGGGGGGCTTGTTGGTTGAGGCCGTAGTCCACCCTGGAATGTAAGTGCCATCTAAAGTAAAGTAAGTTTCCAACTGCTAGGGTGTAAAAAATAAAAATTTGGTGGCGCAACAGCTCGTGGAGAACCGGGCCTAGTGACTTACAACTCTCAACCATTTCTGTGTGCGTGTTGTTGGCAGGAATTGAGGGGACCTACAATTTTTTGCCGTGTCAGAGCGCCTGATGAGAAGCACTTATTCATGACAACTCTTGGAGGATTTGCCAGTTCCTCGCAAGAGGCTACGCCAGTACCTCAGAAAAAATATCTTTGGTTTTACGCGACAGCGACTGGGAATCGAAACCAGACCTTCAGGATGACGGTCCAAAGCACTAACTATTCTGCCACGAGCTATTACAACTTCTAGGGTATGCCGATGATATAACATCATCGGCCGCTTAAAACCGGCCGTTATAGCATCTTTTACGGCAATCGGCTAGAACAAAACGTCACACTCGATAGGAACATTTTCAAAGTAGTTGAGGAGTTCATCTTCATCTACCTCGCAGTCAACATTCATCCCAGAAATGACATCTTAGTGGACATCCGACGAAGACTCTCCCTAGAAAACTGGTGCTACAGATGAGCTCAAAACTCCTCCCACAAAAGACGAAGGCTTTTCTACTGCCAGTTCTGCTTTATCTCGACAATATTGGTCGATAAGCTAAAAGGGAGAGCTGATACTGACGTCTTTCGAAAGATATTTGGTCCTGTGTACAAGGAGGGCGAAGAGGAGACAATACAACCACGAGCTGTATCAAGATGTGGATGTATTTCAGAACAAAACAAGCAGATGACAAGAAACATTGTGATTTGGGATCGTAAAAGATGAAAGGCTGCCATTTCTCAGGCTACGACGCACGCTTTATGGATTGGGAGCAGGGTAGGTAAGTAGTAAAACCAAATGTTATGTTATTTTATTTATAAAAAGTCATTAGATCTTTTGATGGTTATTATGGAAGTGATAGGACCTCTGTAAAGATCATAGAACATAGGTCAAAGTTCAAAAACCATGATTCGAACAATTACAATCTCCATATTAATCATACAAAATCTCTGACCAAATGACACAATAAGTTCGAAGATAAAAAAAAAATATAAGATTTTCTTTATTTTTCATTTCATCACTTACACGTGATTTTAATTAAAACCCCTCTCTCGTTCTCTTTTGATTTACGAATTAATGTCTTACTCATCAAAACCGACCGCACATAACATTACTTAACCAACTTTTTTATTTTTATGAAATAATTTAAGTCCCAATAATGAGTAGCGACTATAGTGATCCTTAAGCAATTAATTAATCGTTATCTGATTGATATTGTATTGTGTTTATCAATGATTTATTTATAAATCGATTACAAATAAATTGTATGTCAATAATAATTGAAATATCATTTTTGATAACAAACAATAACCATCTCTGATGTCGCACAATGGGACCTCATGTATGGAGAGCGTGCTCAAAATGCAAAATTGAAACTAACGGTTTCGTATGAAATTTTAACGTGGATTCAAAGTTGACATGATTGCTTATCAATATGTCAAGTTTTGAAGTTTTGGGAGACAGAAAGGTAATAGAAAATAAGCGATAAAAGTAGCAATTCGTGTAAATTCTAAAATCAATTGTGCAGTTGTAGGTCATTTGAAAATTTGAAAAAAATAAATTCGTGGTGAATACAAAAAAATAAAAAATATATTGGCATCAAATGAAGGTCAGTAGAAAATGAAAAAATATTTTTATCAAATTAGAACAACATATTTCCCTTACATTTTAAAAAAATTGAAAAGTTACGTAGAAAATATTCAAAAAATCTTATTTCGGTTTTGCGCACCATGCTCTCACTTTTGACTTCTGTTTCATATAGAGGAATATTGATACTACTAGACCACATATTCAGTTTTAAAAGCATCGTGCGCAAAATAAAAAAAAAAAATTTTGAAAATTTTCTACGTAACTTTTCAATTTTTCAAAACTGCAAGTGAAATATGTTGATCTAATTTGATAAAAACATTTTTTTTATTTTCACTGACCTTCATTTGATGCCAATATATTTTTTATATTTTTGTATTCACCACGAATTTATTTTTTTCGAATTTTCAAATGACCAACAATTGCGCAATGGATTTTAGAATTTACATGAATTGCTGCTTTTATCGCTTATTTTCTATCACATTTCTGTCTCCCAAAAACTTCAAAACTTGACATATTGATAAGCAATCATGTCAAATTTGAATCCACATTACAATTTTATTCGAAACCGTTAGTTTCAATTTTGCATTTTGAGCACGCTCTCCATACAAGAGGTCCCAGTGTGTGTCGTTCGTAGGTAGATATAGAGGTAAATTATGTAGATACCTACGAACAAGTACAAGTTGATTTAGAACAACAAATATAATATTCATCAATATCTCTGATGTGCATAAACATTATTCGTTTCATCATCACAACTAATAATGGTAGTTTCATTAGTTTTATTGACGTAATTTAATGTCAGTATAATTAAGGTGTTATCTCGCTGGTTCTGGTTCTTTAAGTTTTATGATTCTAAAACAACCAACCGAATTATTGATATAGGAAGTTTTATTGTGCGGTTTTTGTTGAGATTATAAATTAATGTTCTTATACTATGCGCTGGATTGTGTTGATTAATATTCTTTTAGCTTGTTAATTATGAAGTTTATTTATTTTTTGAGATAAAGAGCTTATAATCAATTTAATAATTAAAAACCTACTCTTGATTTATATTGCTTCTGGAAGTGTTCAAGTTCAAGTGTTATTTCCTCAGAAATTGCGGCTGCACTATCTCGCCGAAACTGATTTTTCTTATTTTTTTTTTTTTTCAAAAACTTAATACTTAAACAACATTCCACAGAATATATTCATGATCATGATTAATGATTGGACTTGGACATTTGAAAAGGAGGAAAAAATGATTGCAGAAAATAAATACTAAAACCGAATTATCGACTGTCAATCATTTATCAGTCAATCGTAAAGTTGATTTGTTATGTCACTATGAATTACACCACACGCTGATTTTTTTTTCTTGTCTTTTCTGTATCTAAATATTTATAATGGTACCCACTTCACTTCATAATATTTGATGGTTGCATTTTGTGCAAAATTAGCCTGGAGGGGTATTTTTAAAGGCAGGAAAAAATTACACGAATTTCAGTTGGTTGGTATAGAGACTTATAATTTTGATGACCACAGGCAAGACTTTCAAATAATTCTATATGCGAGAAGAATTCACAAAAAAACTGACATTAGCGTAAGAGAGAATTATGTATTGTGGTGATTTAAGAGAGCGTCAGGCAGATATGCTTGCTTAGCATGGCATTGAGAATCTGGAGTTATTAATTTCTTAAAGAATTTTAGTGAGTGAATATGAGCAATAAATCAAAAGCATTTTGGCAATGTACTTTTATTAAAAGTTTTTGGGGGATTGCAGGTAAAATTGATCACAGACCTAAATCCTTAATATCCACACTAAGCTATTCGTTTATGTAGTGATTTGCTTAACTTATGTTTTACTGAACTACAAGGTAACTTATAAATAAATTGATACAAGTTTTTTGAATCGATTTCTGTGTTAATTAAAATAAAAGTTTATTTAATTATTTGACTTCTAAGGTTGTGCATTGGCTAAAATTAAAATATCGATGGTTTAAGTAACAGTTACAAATTAATTAGCCTTATAAGAAAAAATAAGAAAATATTGTCTACTGTTAATCCAAATATATATACCTTTTTTGAAATGTCAGGATACTTAAGTGACTTCACAGCTTTTTTAATGATTTCTGCTGTGGCATTTGCAATTAATGATATCATAGGTTTACAAATATCTGTCCACTTTTGGATACAACAAGTCCTGAATGTTTCTAGGCATACTTTTTGGCCCTGAGCTGAAATCCGTCATGCATTTCCCGCCATCAACTTAGTGACTTAAATTAAAATTTAAGTCACTAAGTCTTTTTCCTCAAAATTTGGTCAAAATCATTTCAATATTTCTCTGATATATCCTTAGTTGGATCTTAGTCGTCACATTTTTTTCACTATTTTTGAGGTTACATATGTAACAACACGATATAAAATATTGTAACGATTTCTGAATTTTTTTTGAAATTCTTCCGATATATTTCTTCCTCTCTGAGAAAGCCAATGTTGAAATTGTGATATGTTTAGCATATTATATATTTTGTAAGGAGACTAAAATGCAGTATAATATGCTAATATACTGCATTTTAGTCTTCTTACTAAAATGTACAGACACGTGAATACTTACAACTAACTAAAGATTTCTCAGAGACTAAACCAGATATTGGAGATTCATTTTGAGGAAAAAGATTATTACTTTCAGGAATCATTGCAAATTTAGCTGAAAATTGTATTTTGGACGAAAAAATAATGCAAAATATTAAACAAAATTGAATTATCAGAAATCTAAGCATAGTATGTCACTTGCTTGGGGAGAGCCCAAGCCCCCTTAGCCCACCCCAGCGTATGCCACTGGCCGTGAGTTTTTTATTTAGCTTCACTTTCGAAACCGAAAAATGAATGAACCTTTATAATAAGGGCATTGTGTTGGCTAGCTTCCAAATCTCAAGATTCCTAATATAAAGGGTGTTTTATTTAGACGGGTGCTTTTCAATCTTGAGATACTTTTTTCGGAGTTGGTCTTTTTCACAGCTGTCACTTAATTTATGCTCAGATTGGTTTGCCATTTCATAATGAATAGACTTACTCCTGAGCAACGTTTGCAAATCGTGCAAATTTATTTCCAAAATAATGGTTCGGTTCGCGTACTGCGATGAAAAATTAAGCCGGCCATAATGTTACAGTCAATGAGGAACGCTTTACGGCCATGATTAATGACTTTCGTGCCTGGATTGAAAGATGTTGATGTTGACGACCTTTGGTTCCAACAAGACGGTGCTACATGCCATACAGCCAACGAAACAATCAACAACGCGTTATTGCTGACATACGGCCCCAATTTCTGCAAGAAGTAGTTGAAAATTGGGCCTCTCGGCTGGAATTTATTCGAGTCAGCTGCGGCGGCTACTTGCCCGAAATCATTTTTAAAACATAATAACCCTTATCTTTACAATAAATTTAAATTCTTGGCCATAACATTAAATTACATTTTATTTCTTCTTGAAAAGCGTACGTCTAAAAAAACACTCTTTACATGCATATGTACCATGTAGGTATTTTTTTTAGCTCAGAGCTTGCAATAGTAGAACTGTTTGTGTTTTTTAAGCTCACGCATATTAGAGCTCTAAATTTCTTTCTTTTTTCAATTGGAGCCTGCTCGGATTGCAGACTATGACCTTAGAATACAAAATGACCGAGCATTGGTGTCAAAGGCTGAGTGCGGCCTACTTCATTTCAGCTATAATAATGTTTTGACAGATTTCTAGTCATAGGACTGTTCTGTGCACAATAAGGGTTTCATAATGTCGTTTTTGATTGGATTTACTGGACTGCTCCACTCTTTTTCGATTCCGCAATCGAACATGAAAACATAATCTTTTCAAATTTAAACACAAGCTATCGAAAATGCTTCCATCTAACAAAATGGCTTCCCAAAAGTATTTACCACTTTTGACAAGTATTCCGACGAAAAAATTTACTATGCTAATTATGTTAATGTCTAATCCTTCTTTAAACCGGGAGGAAAAATTACTTAGATAACATTACCCTAAACAGCCATTCAAAAATTCTTGGAGTAGGGTTTAGTAGGAGTGAAAATGGAGGTGCAAAATGAGAACCCCAAACGTCAAATTAAAAACGGTAGTAGTTCAATCAGACAACAATGATCATACTCTGCTCAGAGCGTGCACTCGAGCTCCTCAGAGCTAAAAAGGGATAGCGACTGATCTTTTTGATTGATCAACTGTCATTTTTATATTCAGAACTGCAAAGCCAATGTGCATCGGTATATCCTCGTAAGCCCTTTCTTATTTTCCTAACGCTCAAACTGTGTTAAATACTTTTTAGGGTAGTCAAAGTAACTTGTACATTGCAATCGACCTCAATGCACTTCGTCAGTTTCATGGCTGTCCGAACATTACCATTCACTTGGAGCCGGACAGTGGGCATACGCAAGGGGGGCAGGGAAGGGTACTTGCCCCTCTCTCTAATCAGGATATATTTCATAGAATTTATCTTTTTTTCATTAATTTTTTGAATGCATCCCAAAGCTGATTTTATACAAATACAAATTATTAAATGAGTTTGGCCTCTCCCCTGATCGACATCCGCGTACGCCCTTGACCCGAATCACTACCGTGTGATATTAAAAATGTAAGGTTGAGTATATCTTATTAGACTTTGCTGGGTTCCTGGTCACAGCGATGTACAGAGCAACGAAAGAGCCGATGAGCTGGCAGGAACGGGATATGTGATATCCATGGTGGAGTCAGGTTGCAAGGGACCGAGCTGAATGGATGAATCTTGATGGTTAAGGCCCTGGTCTAACAGATTGCTAAAAAAACAAGTGAAGAACGATACTAGTTTTAAGGAACCGAATTGAATACAGCTTTTAAAGGCCAGATTTTTTCCTGAGAAAAAATGTGACAGATGTCATTCGAGCTAGTGTGACACAAAAAAACTAAAATCAGGCTTTGACGATTTTATCTTTTTATCGAGTGTTTAAATATAAAGTGGGTTTGACATCGTTTATAATTAAAAAAAAAAGCCATTTCCACCTAGTGTTACCCTTAAATTAAGTGTTGGATTGAATTCACTTCAATTTTGCGCCAGTTTAAGTTTTTGAAAATGTTATCCCCAATTTCACAGTGGAATCGTAAACTCCATTTTTGGTTTAAATTTCTGTTCAGCAGAACAAACTGAACTCAGTTCAAGCACTGATAAAATAAAAGTTCAACATCTCGAATAATTTTCTAGAGTTGAGGGTTTGTTATATGCATCAGCATTTGTCAGGTTTATACGAGACTGTGAAACTGGCCATTAGTAAAGTGTTTAAAATTTGCAAATTGTTGAGTATCATTCTATGCGCTTTTACTTACGGATGATGTTGAAAATTCTTGGCAAAGATTTTTAAGTTCTTGAAAGAACCTTCTTCAAAAATAATATCAAGGGGATGCACATTATTTATCGCATTCGAAGAAGCGGTGGAGACTATTTTAAGGGAATTCAATAAAAAACAAGGCCTAAATATCCTTAGATACCTAAATATATAAATTGAATCGGTGATCTTATAGCCGAAGGTTGACCCATCAGTATTTGCCCAGCCTTTTCTCAAAAATACGACTGTTCTTTTCCCTCTAATTTTCCTCCAAATTGAACTTTCATCCCTTCCTTTAAAGGTAATGGAAAAATTGATTAATTTACGAGCTAAAAAAAAATCCAGAAGTGACCGGAATGCAGTTCAGCTTTCGTAGTATTAGATTTAATCCGAACAGTGATACAAATCTTTTCATCGTTTTGGAGAATGATATGTACTTGATGTTTTTCAAAGGGGTAGGTATGATATAGTTTGACATCAAACTCTCTTATCAAAAAAGGGAGCGATTACAAATCGATGAATACTTTGTTGCATTAAAAACAACATCTGAAATAGGTTGGCTTCCTTTTTTTAAATTCATAAAAAAATGCTGGTGTGCCCCAGGGCTCCATTATGTCAAAAATTTTTTTGTCGTCTTTATAACAAGTTTTCTGTCTAAAGCGTCTAACCCATTAAATTACTTCGCAGACGACAAACCCATCAGTTTTTTTTATCTGATTTTCACATTCTTGTCATGTTTAATGTCAAACTTCATTAGGTATTGTAGCGTATGATAAGCTAAGCCCATTGAATTCTTATCGGCACAGCATTGTCGAAAAAAAACTTTAACATCAGTTGAATACCGCTGTAATATTTTCTCAAACATTGCTAATGTTATAAACAATGATCTAGTAAAATAGCGACTTGTATTCCTCTTTTCTTAAACAATTCCAACTTATGCCTTTTGTCTGAGAAGTTTTGCTCTTCATATAAGTAGGTACGTGGTTACAAAGAAAATAATTTTTTTTAAGGTTTTGCAAAAGGGAGCAGGAAATATTGAGGAATTTCTCATGCTCAATAAAAAAAAAAAAACTATAAAATAAATTATACAAACCACTTTTATGATAATCCATCAGAAACACAAAAACTCCATCTTAAACCAACATAAGAACCCAACAAAAGCAACCAAAGAGAGGAGTTTAAAAAAACAACAAAAATCAGCAACAACAACAACAACAAAAGAGCGGAAAATCCCAATTCGCCAAATTACAATAAAATAAAAAGAATTTGTTTTTATATGTTTTTTCGTATTGAGAACGTTTTTTATGTATTTGTTCCGTATGTAATTTTTGTATGTGTTTTTTTTTTAAATTTCAATATCTTAATATATAAAAAATAATATTTACACAATGTCTATTTATAGTACACAAACAAATTTCTTAAATACTAAAAAAAAAATATTTTTTTTATTAAAAACTAAAACATTTTTTTTTTTATTAAATTTAAAATTAAAAAAAAAAAAATATAATTCATAATTCATTTTTTTATCTAAATAAGAATTAACTAAATAAAAATAATAATAATTAATAATAATAATAATAAAAATTTAACTGATACAAATAACAAAATAAATTTATTTTCTTTATACAATGGAATTTCTTCAAATCGATGGTAATGAAAAAAATACTAAATATATTTATAATTTTAAGTTTTTGTTTTTTTTTTTCGATTTATTATTTAACAATATTTGTTTTATTTTTGTTTGTTTAATTTTGTATGCCAATTTCAAGAGAAGAAGAAAAATTACACAGCCTTGTAAATATATATTTTTCTATCCTTCTTTTTTGTTTAATATTATTTTTCTTTTTTCCAAACCACCAAGTTTAATTTGTTTTATTTTTTTAGATATGAAATTCAACTGCTATTTATTTTTTTTCTGTTAAATTAAATGTAACTTTGTTTAAAAAAAATCTTAAAATTTAAATCGAACACAGGCATATTGATATTATATATGACAACAAAATAGATTTAAATAATAAAACTAATTGATAAACAAGGGATATATGTATATTGTATATATATTATGGTATTGTTGGTTTTTAAATTAAATTTAAAATGTTAAAAAATAAAAAAAAAATATTTCACAAATTATACAATTTTTATGTTTTTAAGTGGTGTAAATAATAGGTATATATTTTTTTTTACTAGAGGGATATTAATATTTTAACACCAAAAAAATTAAGGATGGGAAGAAATAGGCTGAAGGATATATGTATATTTTTTTTTTTTTTAATTTATATTTTAAGGCTGGAAATTCTTAAAAATAAAGACACATGACTTGATTGTTTATTGTTTTGTTTTGTTTTATTTTATTTAAAACATCTCAGACACCTGGCAGCATTTTCTGGATAGTTGGTTCAACCTCTCTCTCGATTTTCGACTTTTACCCGGAGAGATCAGGTACCTGAGAACACAAGTTGGAATTTTATGTTCAAACAAAAATTTGAAATCAACTCTGGCTCAGGACCGCAGCAGTTAGAGAAAAATCGTTAACGAAGGAGGTTGGTATATATATTTATATAATATGCACTTGATTCTATTGTGTTGTTTGTGTGTGTCTACGGCAGATTTTTAGTGAATATATATATTCACTGTCAGGAGGCGAAATGGTTCTTTTGTCTAAGTGTTAAATATAATAATATTATATGTTTGCTTGTTTGTTTGTTTTTTTTTTCTAATTTGATTATCTGTCTAAAATTAATATAATTAAGGTGAATAAAATATTTTTGTTTATATATTTTGGTGAGTTTAACATGAAAATACCATTTGAGTAACGACTATCTTAACTTCTTTTTTTTTTCTTTATTCCGCAGTTCCTACCAATGTTTGCTTTCAATTTAGTTTTTTTTATTTAAATTTTACTTTTCGTAAAAAATTTTTATAGAAGTAATGCTGTTTGGCAAAATTCTTTTTTTTTCTTGTTTAATTTTTTATTCATAAAATACGTAATACCCTGAAAATAAAATAAAATGAAATAAAAAAAAATAAATATTGTTTAAAAAAAAAATAATAAAACGGACATAAAAATTAAAACAAAAAATGTAAAAGATTTAATTGATCGATCAAAATGTTGAAAAATTATTCAATGTTTGTTTCAAGCTTAACAGAAGTGCATTCAAAAGTCAAGTCAAAAACGTGATTTTTCTTAGAAAAAACCATAAAGAGACGTCCGGGCTTAATAGAAATTCTGACAATTTGCCGACCGAAAATTCTATTTTTAAAAGTTTTTTTTAAAGAGACGAATGAAATGTTTTGATTCACGATATCAGAATCAAAAACATGAAAAAAACATAGAAAATTTGATGAAAGGAATAAAATTAAATAAAATTTAACCAAAAATCAATAAAATAAAGAGAAATAAACTTTCCTGCTGTAAGCTTGAACATATAATTAATTGTTATCTGATAAATAAAAAAAAAAAATAAAAATATAAAACAATCAAAATTAAAAACAGATACATTAATAATTTTTACTACTGGTTGTAGAAAGTTTTAAAAAAATAAAAATTAAAGCTTTTATATAAAAATTAAATAAATTATTAAAATCCGGAGCAGTGAAAAAAAAAATTAAAACAAAAAACAAAGCCCAAGTAGTCATTTCTAAAATCCAAAACATATTTTTGCAGAACTTTAACATTTTGAATTTGATATAAAAATAATGTCTTTTCAAAAAAAATCAACTCTTTTTAAAACACAAATTTTAGCACATAATAATTTTATTTTTACTTTTAATATTTTTGTTTTTTATTTGGAAATGAAAGTCCAAATTAATAATATTGCTTTCGATCACAGTTTAAATTGACCCAAGAGAGAGGTTGGGTCAAAAATCTTCTTCTTGTTCTTTAAAAAAAAAAAACACGGTACGTATACATAAAGATTTAATAAAAAAACAAATTAAAATTAAAAACTCTTAAAAATAAATTAAATTTGTTTTTAGAAAAAAAAAAACATATTGTTTTTTAAATTTGTTTCAGAGTTGTAAAAACTTGTTCATACTTATGTGGACTTTCATTATTAATTTTTGTATGTTTAACTGTCAACAGCATTACTTTGAAAACCAAATTTTCTTTTGAATTCAATGTTGTTCTTTTTTCCTACTTTTTGACATTCAAAAAAAAAAAAAAAACTGAATGGTTTGAAATTTAATGGATTCAATGAAAAAGAAAACTACTAAATTACCATCTACTTAAACGCTAAGACTATAAATTGTTTCAACAGTTATTTAATATTAATATTTATATATAAATGTGTTTTTATTTATATTTGTATACAAAAAGATTTTTTTATGTATAAAAAAGAACTAAAAAAAACAATTGAAAACAAATCGGGCTAACCATTCAAATGTTTTCTCTCTATTTACACAATAATTTTTATTTCTATTCTCCTTTCCTTGATTGGACCTTCGAAAAAACTGATCAGGTAGGTAGGAAACCCCTTTTAATTTTTGTCCTTAAAAAAAATATCTACCTCCTTTTTTGTATTTGATCCAAAAATTTCAGAAAATAAAAACGGTCCCTCTTTCAATTTCTTTCTCGGATATAAATCTTAACAAGCTAGGTATTGTTGTTTTTTTTTATATATTTATATGTACCTATATTATATAACATTTTTTGTTTTATTTAAATTTATGAATAATGTAAATGTTTATGTGTGTGTGTGTGTGTTTGTGTTGGAGGTGTGGTAACATTAATATTTTTTTAATAATTTTTTATATTATATTCGTGCACTGCACCAAAACAAAATATTTTTTTTTTTAATTTTTGTATTATTCCTGATATATTTTCTTCTTTTTTCTGTTTTTTTGTTTTATTTTTATAAAAATTATAATTTAAAATTAAAATTTAAAAAGTTTATATTAATTTTTATATATTAATTTATTTTATTTTTTTATTTAACTTAAACATAAAATCAATTTTCAAATGCTATACTTTTGGTCACAATTGAATTCGAGATGTGAATTCAGTTGTGGCGGAAAGTCGTCTAGACAATTGAACAACGTACCGTCTATGATGGGCATGCCGTAAATATTGAGATACTCGTTTCCTAGGAGGTTGGTGGTTTCGGTGCCGCTACTGCCATTTGAGCTGCGATCACCAGCACTGCTCGGGCTGCAGTAGACAGCGGCGGCGGGTGAGAACGCGTCACTGGTAACTATGCTGCAATCACTGTCATCTGTCACACTGGCACTTGGATTTGTCGTATAATAGTCGTCGAATTTGGCAACATTGACATTCATGGTGACAGTTGGCGTGCCGCCATCTTGTATAATTATCGTTGTATCGTTGTTGTTGTTGGATTGCTGATGGTTTCGCTGTTGGTGTTGTTGTTGTTGTTGTTGCTGTGGTTGTTGAAGGGATTGTTGGTGATGATTGTGGTTGCTGGGGGTCGTCGTCTGGTGGAGCTGTTGTTGTTGCTGCTGTTGTTGTTGTTGCGATTGAAGCTGGTGATTGGCATTCTGTTGCAGGTGATGATTGTTAGATTGTTGTTGTTGTTGATGCTGATTGTTTAGTTGCTGGGCAGATTGTTGGTGTAAATTATTATACAAACTGAATGTGGGCAATTTGGTTTGAATACTGGCAGGATGAAGGTTAGCGTCATTAAAGATGGTACCCTTGTCGTCGTTATCATTGCATCCCTGCACCACCGGATCTGTTCCAACAAAGACCGTATTCTGTGGTATAAGATCGTTGATCATCAGCATAGTGTCATTTTGCGGATCGTTATCATAATATCCGGGGAAGAAGTCATCGAGAAACAAATTCGGCGTTAGTTTGGCACCTTCGGGCGAATTGGGGGTAAGTGACTCAAGGGGTCTCTGATCGATCTCGTGCTTGATTGTCAAAGCAGTGATGTCCATTTCGGTGCTGCTTTCGCTGTGATTGAGAACATATTGCTGATGATTGTTGTTGCTGTGATGATGATGATGATGGTGGTTTGTGTTGTTGTTGGAGTCGTTTTTCTGCCTTTTGCTGGTAGTGCTGCCACTACTGCTAGTAGTTGTTGTTCTTGTCCGCTTGGTGGCAGTGTGTTTGGTCTTGCGACCGCTGGCAGTGGACGATGCTGATGTGTTCGCTGATCCTGTCTTGCTCGGTGTCGATGGCGATGGTGATGCCGATGACATTGAGGATGACATAGACGGTGAGGTTTGTTGTTGTTGGTTATTGAATTGTTGCTGACCATTGGACGACGATGAGTTACTTGTTGAGTTAATGGACGAGTTGGTTTCCCCGTTTGCCGTTGTTGTTGTTGCTGCTGTTTTCGAGGATTTGCCTTGTTTCTTTTGTGGACGGTATTTATAATCGGGATATTCTTTAATGTGTAACTGACGCAATAATTCCGCTTCATCAATATAAGGTTTTCTCTCTTCGGTGGATAGTTTTTTCCATTCACGTCCGAGTTTTTTAGAGATCTCTGCATTATGCAACTCAGGGGTTTTTTCACAAATTTCCCGACGCATAATTTGGCTATAAACCATAAAGGAGTTCATTGGACGTTTGATGTGATTTGGGCTGTGTTTTTTTGTCTGAAAATAAATAAAAAAAAATTACAATTAGATTATTTCTATGATGAACTCATTTAAGTTCAGGTGTTAAATTGTTGTTTTTTTTTTAATATAATCATTTTCTTAGTCAAGGTCATTTGAAAATGTGCCCCCATGAAGGTCTGTGTGTTGAGTAACTATAAATAGATAAAAAAACGTAGGTCTATACTGTTTTAACAACAAAATAGCAGTTGAATAGGAAGTGACGTTAAACACATTCCATTCAGGTATAGATAAGCAAGGAATTTCCAGCTTTTCTATATCATTTTTTTTTTTTTACTTTGGGGAGGTAATTAAACTTGTCGTTAATGACACCTGCTTTGAATGTAATTTCTTTTTTTTATGTATTTCTCGTGAGGAGCTTGTTTTGAAGCGATAAAACTAGGTATGTATTTTTTTTTTAGAGAGACTCTTTTTAAATTGATGGAAAATTTTGTGTTCATTAATAGTTAAAAGACTTCTACGAACTTGAAAGTAAAGTAAGTTATAGACCAGAGATGGACCGGTTTTGCAAAAGGCTATCACATAATGAGATAATCGTATCACAGCGAAAAAAGGACAAAATAATGATGTGTCTAAAGACTGCGAAATGTGTATCACAGCCTTTAAGTATTAAATCTGAACATTTTCTTTAGAAAAAGAATAGAAACTGGGTTTAAAAAAATTAGCAAGGAGGACTAGAGTATTTGAGAGTTATAGTATGTGTATCACAGCAGATACAAAATTCAACTCCTACAAACTATAAACTGGACTCACATGATAAAAAAAACCTATCACAAGAAAAAAGTAGTATTACAAGAAAATATGTAAAGCCTTACCACTGAAGATACGTTTGGTAGCGGTGAAATTTTGGTATCACAAAATTGGTACACAACCTTTGCTTAGGAAAAGCCTAGAAACCAGGTCTTAAAAAAAATAAACAAAGTGAACTACAGTATGTCACAACAGATACTGAAGTCAACTCATAGTAAACTAGGGATGAACCCCATTGTTACGAACTCTATCACAAAGAACAGTAGTCATATCACAACAAAAAACGTAATAAATATCCGCTGAAATTTATGTATCACAGTTGTTGTGTTTTATATCACAACGTTGCTATGTTTAGAATAACCTGAGCAAGATGAATCACAATGACACCTTCTATCACAGTGGAAATAATATTCTCGTAGCTTTTGGAGTAGGCTCAAGTTTCATTAAACGTCAGAGCCTAGGTAACAGAAGTTGTCATTAATGATGAAATGTATCACAAAATCATGTCGTTTTAGCTTCTATGATATTTTTTTTTTTTTTTTTTTTTTTTTTTTTTTGATATGAGAGGATGGATAAAGAACAGGAACACATTGTGATACAAATAAATTAAGAAATTTTTCTCAAAGAAAAGAAGATTTAAAGTACTTAAAAGGCATACAAATCTATCTTCCCTATAACTTAAACTTTTTTGTGATATTGTTGCTGGCTTGTGGGGACATTTTCGTACTTAAAATATATTACTAATATCAAAACAAAGAAACAAGCCCAGAAGTCTCATCTATCATTAAAAACACCATCGTTTAATTATAATATTTTAAATCTTCAAACAGGCGAAAACTTTTAGTTAGGTAAAACTTTAAATAAAAATGCTGAAATCTAACTTCGTCATTTATTGTCGTTATAATGGGACTCCATTAGTTAAAATTGCTGCTGTCTCAGTAAACTAAATTTAAAGTTCAGTGGACTGATAAATTCTTACAAAATACTCCAACCAAGACCAACCACCACTTCTCTAGTCTCATTTTCTCAACGAACACAAATTTTAAAGCGTATTATAACACTAAGTATTTGCCAAAAATTCGTACACGATTTTGCAATTCCTTCAGCGAAGGGTTGTTGCTTTTTTCCTGTGTTTTTTTTTTTAATGACCCTTTTAAAGTCGTCCTCGAAACATACCCGCAGACATTACTTTGGTCGCCCTTTTATAGCTCGTATAGTCCTGTTTGCAGTTGCAAACGACATAACCTTATCCCTAAGTTGCGTCGAATTAAGAGAAGAGAACATCAACCTCGATTTGATTTTGTTGCTCGTGATGGTGGTGGGTAGCGGTCTGTCGCCACCAACAAAGATTGTAGAAAATACTCAGTTTCAGTCTAACAAACAACATTAGGATATTTCAAGAAGCTCATGCCACCAAGTAAGGACTTAAGGAGCAAAATGTAAAAAAGAAAACACATAAAACAAGGAAGAAATTAAATTGAGGTATAACTCGAGAAGCATCAGCAAATGCGGCACGGCAGGCGGCAGCAGGGATTGTCTGCACAATTTTTCGTTTGTGTCTTATTTTTTTCGTTTTTTTTTTTTTTATGTAAGCACTCAGGCGAATAAATAGGAATGTCCTTATCCTTATTTTCTTTCTCGACTTTCACAAAATGAAACGAATTTATGATAGACTTTTTGTTTGGGGCGAATAATGGTAAATGATGGAATGGTGCAAGAGGATCCTTGAGGAAGAGAGAGAGAGAGAGAGAGCGTGGGTGCTGTAAATACTTAAATAATTAATTGAAGTAGGGCAAACGATTTTGTGCACATCCAGAGAGTGCATAGTCATGAAAAATTCAAAACTCAATTTTGAAATATAATGAAACGAACGAATAGAAATGGAGTTCAAAATGTTGGGTATATGTAAGTATTTATATCAGTTTGTGCATTAGAGTTTTGATGTATGTAAACCATTTGGGAAATATTTAAGTTGAAATATAAATTCTGGAATTTTTGATTCATTTTTCCTTTTTTGTTGCTTTTTGTCTGGTCTGGATAAGGATTCTTTAATGTTTAATTACATTTTAAATTGTGGCTTAAGAATTGGAAAGATTTTCATTTCCCGGGGGCTTAGCAAGTAGTCGGAATATTATTTATTTTCTTTTATCATTTAATATAGCTGAGAAAATTTCAAAGACTAGATAATTGGATTAAGTAAGCTATTAAATGTTTAGGTGGAATTTTAATCTACATAATTTGGTTCTAAGAAAACAATTTTATAAATTTATGTAGGTACCTACACTCAGACAAAAATTCCAACTTCTATTTTAGATCTTCAAATATTCCATTTCAATTTGTAGCTATTTTGAGCTACTTTGAGCTACATTGAGCTATTTTGAACTATTTTGAGCTATTTTGAGCTACTTTGAGCTATAATGTTCTCTTAATGCATGAGCTACCTTTGTGAAAAGTACAATAATTTCAAACAAAAAATGCTAACAAATTATCTCTCAATAAATAAATCTTTATTATTTTGAAGGAAATAAATCCATTTTAATCCACTCATCAACATTAATTTAAAACCACTATAACCAGAGGCTACAAAATTTTGAAATTTAAATGGCAATAGAGATATCTACTTTATAGATACACATGCTCCCACATACAAAATCAAATATTGCACCCATCCAGGTGTTACGACTTAAAACCAAAATGATAATAATCAATTCCGCTCCACTGACATCCCTGAGTGCTGAATTACAATAAAACTATAACTTTCAGGTGTTTCACATGAAGCACAGCCACCATAAGCTAGCGTACATATATGTATAGCTTGATGTTTAAATCAATTTCCATCACACAAGAACACTTTTCTTTAAATTTTCATTAAAATAAAAATTGTTTTTATTTTAGTCTTTATGCCTCGAGCAAAGAGTATATTTCAGAAACTATTTTATCTTTTGCAAAACAAAACTATAAAATCCTCAAAACCAATTATAGATGCATCTGAATTAATTTAAAATCAACAATAATATGCAATGCATCTGGCACACACAAGACTCTGTGAATTTAGATACTTTTAGTGGCAGTGCCATTGCCAGCGCCATCACCATCACCATCGCCATGTGGGTTGCAAAGTATCTTTTTGTATCTTTTAACCACTTTTAAAATTGTTAAGATCTATCTTAAAATCTCGAGTCTTCGTTTGCATGTGAATGAGTTTTTAAATAAATAAATTTAGATTTTTCTTCGTTTTTTGATATTTTTGTTTAATATTTTTTTTTTGCTGAAAGATCAGAAAATTACCAAGACACGTTTTGGTTGTGTTTTATTTTAGTGAAATAGTTATAAGATCTACAAAAGAAAAAAAAAATCTTCAGATACACATAACGAACGAATCAACTCCAATAATGAAGAACGTTAAGAAAAAGAGTGAAGTGAAGTGTAATTCTAAAGTCGTTAAGCCCAAGGCCAAGATGCATGCAGAAGAAAAAAAAACTTAGCACAACAAAAAAAAAAAAACTGAAGGAAGGAATCGCGTACTTTAACTACTATTTTTGTTCGTTTATTTTGTATCTTTGTATCTACGGGCTGTTTAAATGTATCTTTTTTTTTTTGTTTTTCATTACCTACATATAATTTTGCTCTTTTGTGGTCGCGTCAGTTAAGTTTGTTTCATAGCTCGAAGGCTAGAGGTGCAGTTAATAACGAATTGTCTTATAAACCAACCAACCAAGAGTACCTACTACTCTAATAGAACTCGACTTTTGTGATGAAGCAAAGAGAACTTAAACTTGGGGGCTTCGCTTTGGGTATTATGTAGCTATGTATGATGCAGAGATTGGTAAACTTGATGTTGGAAGTAAAGCGATTTGTTATTCGTTTTCTAACTTCTACCTATATAAAGTGCCATAGATACAAAAATAAATAGATATAAATTGACATCGGTGTTTTGAGGGCAATTAATTTTAAATTAAAAATGATTAATACCACATCACTCTCTCTATCTCCCTCTCGCTATATGTAACATTTTTCATATTTAGATTGAAATTTCATTTGTATAACTACACAAATGTTAGACAATTCATCGAAGTGTTAAAAAGATGAATTATGTACCTATGTGATTTGAAGTTGTGCATTGAAGCTATGGTCTTTTTTATTATTAATGGAAATTAACTTTAAAGTTAAATTTTTGTTGGAACTACAATTATAAATTAGATTCGGAATCTTTCATCAGAGAAATATAATTGATTTATACCACCTGCATGAATAAATTACTTGATATTTGAAAATGTGGGAGCAATATTAGTCTCTGCAAGTACATACATTAATGAAGGTTAAATAACTAAACATATAAGAGTGATATACATAGTTAAAAGTTTCTTGTGAATCAAGAAAACGTGTGTTATTGTTTATTTTTTAAGGTTATTATAATTAAGTGAATTATTGATAAGCAAATCTAATTACATTTAAAAACTTAGTTCAGTCAAGGTCTTTTCAATAATACAATAAAAAATCCCTGAAGAAATATATTATTTCAGTTTCTATTACCTAGAAAGTCTGCCCTTCTTCCTTATCTTTTTTATCATTTCAGTATGCGTGAAGGAATGGCTTCTGTAAAATTTCGATAAAACTCTCAGGCATTCTATTCTAAAAAAAACTTCGGAAAATGAACTCTAAATAGCCTTTAGAAAAGTTTCTTTAAGTATATTCAATTTCTAAACCCCCGATTTTAATTGACAATAGAAACTGGAATGAAGTCATTTTCAGCGGCACTTTTTTCAAGGAAATATATAATTTCAGGCATGATATTCTTAAAAAAAATTCGGCAAATGAGCTCTAAGAAATGGTTTTGGGAAGTTTCTATAAAAAACATTATTTAGTATTTTAAATTGTTACCACACTTTGGAAAATGATTCAATTGTTTTCATAAAAAAATTTAAGCATTTCTTTTGAATGTGTTCTAAGCTGGCAGACATGACTTCAACAAATCTTCGATAAGACTTCCGAATAAGTCAATTGTATCCATGTTATCGGTGGCATTTTTTCCAAAATAATACTAATTCCAGGAGAGTAATTCCATAAACCTTCGCTAAATGAATTTAAACAAAACTTTGGAGAAGTTTTAAACAAAGCAACAAATTTGTATAAGACTTTAGAAAATTATTCAATTCAATTTCAGATAAAATGTCAATCATTTTTGGATACTTGTTGTTAGTCGGAAAAAATGACTTCAATAGATTTTTGATAAAAAAGTCAAAAGAAGTTAATTTCTATCTGTTATTAGTGGTAGTATCACCAAAAAATATAAAATTCCATGCATGTTATTCTAAAAAAAAACTTCGGCAAATGAGCTCTAAAGAAGCTTTTGGAAAGTTTTTATAAAAAAGGTATGTTAAATTGTTACCACACTTTGGAAAATGATTCAATTGTTTTCGTACACAATCTTTACTATTTTGATCGTACGTATTGTTGGCCGGCAGACACGACTCCAAAAATTTTTCGGTAAGGCCTCCAATTATAAATAAGTAGTCCAAATAGATCAATTTGCGTCTTTATTATAACTTTCAGCAAAGAAATACAAAATATCAGACTTAAAATTCTAAGAACTTCGCAATATAAACTTTAACGAAGCTTAAGAAAATTTGTCAATCAAAGCATCAATCAGTATGCCAAATTGTTAGCAAGCTTTAGAAAATGATTCAATTCAATTTCAGATAAAAAATCATACATTTGTGTGTGCTTGTTGTTAGTTGGCGAGAATGGCTTCTTTAAATCCTCGATAAGAACTCTGACTTTAATGAGTTTTAAAAAATTAAAAAGATCAATATTTACCTTTGTTATAAAAAGGCATTTTTTTTGCAAATAAATAACAAACTCCAGGCGTGTTGTTGTAAAAAACTTCGGTAAGTGAACTTAAACGAAGCTTATGAGACGTTAACATACAAAGTACTATTAAGTATGAAAAAACTATTAATTTTCTTTTGCAAAAGATTCAAAACTCACCGAAGATTTTTAATATTGAAGCATTTTAGAAAAACATTATTTTTTTTTAGGCCAATCCCTTGTTTAGATGAAGATTCCACATTCTTGCCGTGTGCCTAAGGAAAAAACATCTACAAAAGACAGTATTTCGAAAGTTGGACTCAAGGGTGAACTGTGAATTAATTATTTAAGTTATTTGGTGGCACGCCAGCTAGTGGAGAACTAAAACTTAGTGACTTACAACCCTCAACCATTCCTGCGAACGCGTTACTCGAAGGAGTGCAGGGCACCTACAATTTTTTTCCAAGTCCGAACTGCTCGATGAGAAGCACTTATTCATGACAACAGTGATACTCTTGCTTGAGGATTTGTCAGTTCTTAGCTAGAGTTTTTATGTGGTAGTGACAGAGAATCGAACCGCACTAACCATTGTACCACGAGGTGAATTATATATTTTCGATTAATGCAAGCTTTATAGAAGTTCTAATCTCAGTAACTTTTTAAAAATTTAAATATGTATCAAATAGTCACAGAGATTCGGATTTGCATGAAATGATCTTACAGAAATCAAAAACTTTTCTTAGTTTCCTAATAGAATGTTAAAATACTGACATTTTTAATACATTTACTTCAAAAGCACATTTAGTCCCTGTTTTTTCTTTAAACATAAGACTTTTGTGCAGCTTTAGCTTTAATTTGATGTCACAAAGAAGCAGGTACAGAGAATGATAGCTGACTATAGACTATTTTCAGGATAAAACCAATTAAATACTTGTACCGCTTAAAGAAACTTAAAGGAAGTTATATGTCAACGGTTATAATTCTATATATAATAAATAAATACAAAAAATTTAAAATTATTTAACTTTTAACGGTGATTTCATAGAAATTGAAAATAAAGTGTCAACATTTTTCACAAATTTAATTTTTATTTTCAAGGAAAAAAAAGTAAACTTCTATAAAGCTTATTTTATGGTTTAAGGGAAGAATTTTTGAAAATATTCCAAACACGGACAAAATTTAAGTAAAATTTCTTTTAATTCATTTTGTGAAATTTTATGTAAGAATGAGATGAACTTTTTAGAATTACCATTTCCCAAGCTTAATAGAGGCTCTTGAGGCAATTCAGCTAAACTTTATCGAAACTGAGACTTGAGTAAGGTCTTATGATAAAAAGTTGGATAAAATTGACTTTTGATATAGACTTCATTCATGTCGAAATTTTACAAAAGATGCAAGCAAATTCATAAATTTCCTATAAGGTTTAGCATCAGTTTTGTTGTTATATTTTGTAATTTAAATAATTTGCTATAAATCAAACCTATCATATATAATTTATGTAAGTTCAGTCACTTTAAAAGAGTTTCATGATTTATTTTGTGTTTCTTTATTTTTTTTTTCTTTTAAAAATATTTAAATTTGTTTACTCTTCATTCTCTTTGCGCAACAAAATAAATAAATAAAAACCATTCATCATCTATTCGCAGTGTGATATGACAGCAACAGCACACAGAGTATCTACTTAACCCTATAGCCAATTACTTATCGCCACAATTTTGATCAATCCAATTTGTCACGTATAACAACAAAAAAAAAATAAACAAAATGAAATGAAATGAAATCCTTTTTATCAATTTCTTTGAGAATGCATTCGAAGCTTTGCTTTTCTTTAGCTGTTTTTTTTTTTGCTCTAAGGAACGAACTCCAAATGGTCTCGTGTCGTCTTGAAAATAATATAAAATGCATTGATTTGCATTTTCTGTATTTTTTGTTTGTATTTCTATATTCATGAACCTATCTTTCTAGCTAGTCCTACATTTCTCAACTCCTCACCTACCTACCCCATGACTACATCGTTCATCTTAGACAAATTTATAGATGAGATATCGTTCAGTTTCACTAAACAACTTGCTACGAAGACATAAAAAGTGCACAACGAAAACTCAACAATAAAATGAGACTATTTTGAATGAAAAATGGGAGCTTAGACCCCCCTGAATTAGTGATAGGGACAGAAATGGCTACAACAACTATGATGACTGCGATGAGTGATGAGACATTTGCATGCATCCGACATACTTTTAAGTCAACATCAACACTCTTTATGGATGGCGCTCTACTCTCTCAGCCCCCTCCAATCAACGTTTCTCTTATAGATATTTTGTATTCTGTTTCTTTTTTATTTATGAAACAACTAGTGCCTTTTGTTGTTTTATGTCATGCAATGCCCCTTTAACTGGAAGAGTCTTTTTATTTTTATTTTTTTTTATTTGAATTCTCAAAGTTCACGAAGTTTTGTTTAGTTTTTAGGGTTGTATAACGGTATCTACTAAATTGTTGTAAACTCTTTTGGACACTGACACCGCATCGCACAACAACAAACCATTAACTTTCGGACACAATTGTGTCGTGTGAGTGTCGCTGCTGTGCAACATGTCATGGCACATGATTATTTATTACTCTCAATTCGCCCTAAAAGCTAAAAAGGGGGTTGGTTGGTTGGTTGTACTTATGAAAGACTAAGGGTAGTCTGTCAAAAACAAACAAGAGCACAAGTTATGGTCATAATAATAATAAAACAATAATTTTCTTAATATGCTCAATTTAAATTGAACAACTATTATATCTCTATTCTCCTTGCAAAAAAGGGTGCCTTTTTGTGTTTGAAGGGGTGATGGTGGTAATAGTATTTGCTGTGTGGAGGCAAAGTCCTTTTGTGTAAGTGTCAGTAAACTATTAATGCGATGTTGGAATATTCATGAGAGAGATAAATTAATGTGAGAGAATCACACACACCCTGTGTCCGATGTTGTATTTTATATTATTTGTCTGGCTTGGACTCTCGACTTACATAAAGTTGGAAGTGAATGTCCAGACCGAACTACCATGTGCTGCTATCATCAACCTATACCAAACCATCCACCCTTCCTATTCCCTTTAGACTCCTGGTTAGGCAAATAATTAATATTCAACATAGGATATCGTTATAATTGCAGAAAATTTACGAATACACATTACACATACACATGTGTTCTTTTATATGTATATTGGAGTGTTGTGATGAACCTATACATACATACATATAATAAACGTGAGGTTCATAAAGTTCACTTAATTAACGCACGCGATTTAACTACAGTCAAAGCAGATATATTTTAGTAGATTCAATGAGATAATTTGTATGGATTCTATATACACAATATCTGTTCCTTTAATGTCAATGTATGTGTGTGCGTTTAATTTTTTTTTTTTTTTTTGGTGTCAGTGTCCGCTTAACTTGGTGCTCCGTCCGTCAATTAACTAATTCAACTGAAATTGCTATTTTTGTTTTATTTGATTGAGTTATTTTTCATTTTTTTTTTTAATATTTTATGACATATTATGACCGGGATGAGTGTGGATGGTAATAAAAGGCAATAACAACATATGTTGCATAAGAGAAAGATCAACAGACTTTTAGAGAGAATTTTTTTTTGTACGTAATTTTGTAAATTAAATATGATTGGAATTATGAATTAATTTACTGTAAGATGGAAAACAGACGATTTTATATTTTATTTGAATTATGTGTATATGTATATGATTCTCAGCAACATGTGGCTTTATATATTTTTTTTTTACAGATAAAATACAGTGGCAATTGTTTTACAATAATCTTAGGCAATGATTTTTAAGAAAATAATTTACGTTTTAAATTCTTGCAACATGTTGCTAGAGAACATTTATTTTTAGCTTTAGATATGAAACTTTTGCTTAAAATATTTTGGGATATTTCCTTTAAACATTTGTTCGTTGGCAGTTAAAATATGTGACACAAGAATGCAAGGTTTAAGGAAAATAAATTTACAATTTCTACCAACATGTTGCCGATTTCTACCAACATACTGGCAGTAAAAAAGAAGCGATCTACCAGAAAGAAATTAAATATTCTCTTCCAAGAAAACTAAACTTATGGAAGGTTTAAAAGAAACAACAACTGGAGTTATCATACAATGTAAGTTATGATAATATCAAAACCCTTGCTCACCACTTAAAACGGTGGCGATGAAATTTAAAGAATATTTTGTCTCTTTCCCAATTTTCAAGGGAATATTATTAGTTTTTACTTGTTGCTTTTTATAGCTTTTTCTTTTTAGTCTCAGTCTGCTCTTTATAATTTAATGATATATATGAAGATAAGCAACATGTTGACAGTGAAAAGTTTGCGATTTGACAGAAAGAAACTAATTTTGTTTCTCAAAAAAAAACTTAAACTATGGAAGGTATCTATGAATGAAACTATAATTGGAGTATTAGTTATTTCACGGAGAAAAATTAGTTAACAACACGGCAAAACAAACCCTCTGATCACTAAAAATGGTGACGATGTATTTGTTCTCTTTTAATATTCAAGGGAATATTTTTAATTTTAGCTGTTTCTCTTAATCAAATTTACTTCAAGCTCTGGCTTCTCTTACATGTATGATAAATTGCGTTTATTTGTTAGTTAACAACATCAAAGAACAAATCACTAAAAAATATTTGTTCCTAGCAACATGTTCCCAGATGGCTTGATAAGTTCACTTACACTGCATCTAATAGAAGCAAATTAGTTTTTAATAAAAAATCAAATCAAAGATGACCAAGCTTAAGGAGATTTCAAAAAATCTAATCTTAACATCTTGAAGAAAACAACTATTTTTTTTTGTTTGGCAACATATTATAAAAAAAAACTGATTTAGATTTAAGTAATTATTCTATTTTTTATTATGAATTTAAAAACATTTAAACGAAGAAAGAATATGAGCTTTGTATTCAACATGCTTTAAAAGCTTTTGTCCGACACGGGAACTTGAACCTTAGATCATATAATTTGGCGGGATGCTGTACTATCCGTGAAGTTCTGAATTAACGTGATTTTTCATTTGTCATGAATGTTGCTAAGGATTATAATGTTAATGTTAAAATCGATTGCAGAAAGTCTCCAATTGATCATGTTGCTGTAACATAAATCTCATTTCTGGAATTTTGTTATTTCTGACTCAAGCTTTTATTCTCTAAAGTCAGAGAATTTTAACAACAATTTATTTTTAAAAACTTTATAAGAAGTAAGTATTGACCATTCTTTTAAAAATTAGATAAGTTGCAGTCAAATATTAATGAAATTTGTTTAAAATTTTGTCTGCAACATGTTGCGAAGTACTTTGAATATTGCGAAAAATGTAAGATCATACAAATTTCAGGCTAAACTTATATTAATAATTGTCAATACTTATAGACTACTCAGGGCTCATATAGATATTAGATTTTTGTTTATCAAATATTCGCAATCATGTTACATATTCTGTTAACATGTTGCAGCTTAAATTTGAGTAATATTAAGCTGTTTGAGAATATATTCCACTGCAATCATCATTTTTATCAATATGCTTGGCAAATAAAATTTAAGATTTAAAATACTCTGCAACATGTTGCTGGCAACACTTAAGTACGAATAATAACATTTAAATTTGTTACCTAGATATTATCAGAACTGAAAGCAAAGCATTTGTCGAGAAAAAAAAAACTGATGAGAATGAAAGCTATAATTGCTTCAGATATCTAAAAGTTTCTACAAACAACCTAAGAGAATAAGATTTTGTTCACATTCTAATAACTTATTTGTCCAAAAATAAACTCTAAATGTTATACATGCCAAGGGTAAACGATAAATGGCGTGACCAATAAATAAACAAGCAATAAACAAAAAAAAACTAAACTTACAACAACCTTCGTCCTCAAATCACCCATTTTTCCCAAATATGATAGTGTACTCATAGTTACCTGAAAATAAAACAAAAATAAAACTAAGATAAATAATAATCGAAATTGGAAGTCAAAAAAAGCAACAAATAACAATAAAAAAAAAAAAAAAAAAAAACAAGTAAAACATTAAATAGGTCCATAAATATTGAACATGACAAGCTACAAGAACTTGTTAAAGAGATGAAGTTATTATATGTTTCCCTGACAGCTTAGAGCTGTATTTCTTTTTTTTTGTTCTGTGTTGATCAAGGTGTTTTGATAAGGTTCACGCTTAAGATATAAAATTATTACTGAAAGTCAGGGAAACTATTTATGTTGAAATATAATTTATAAAGGAAAAGGAAATAGTTGAGTAGACTTGCTCGTAGAAGTGGAACATAATTATAGTAAGTTATGGATATTGGGGTATTCGGTATGATTTTTGTCAAGGGTAATATTTGAAACTTCTATCGCAAATGTTGCTCGCAAATCTTATTTTGAGTCTCAAAATTGCTCATGGCTACTATTTTCAAAGATATCAGAAAACTTGATTTTAAAAATGGAATCAATTTCCTGAAATACGCAGAATTTTATTCAACATCAAATCCAATACGTTGTCTTTAAATAGAAACAAAATATATAAAACAAGGTAAATGTTTTGCCAGATTGCAACAATGTACCTAAGCATTTAGTTATGTTGCTGTTTAGATAGTTTGAACAAGAATTTCGTGACAAAAAAATAAACTCTGACAGGCAAAACCATCGCTTCCACCACTATCACCGCCACCAGCAACAATCATCACGTTGACTTTGTGGTACTATGGTACAAAATTTTGTCTGACAAGCCATTAAACCACTATAAAGTGTGCTACCAAGTGCTATATATCATGTTAATGAAACTTGTGTTAATGAAACTTGTTTCACGTAATTGCAAAGGAAAAAAATAATTATTAAAAAAAAAAAAACACTCAACTAAATAGCGACATAATTTTTTAATTAAATCACTTGTGTCTGTCCGGCAGATATAATACTTCTCACCGCATATAACATCAGTGAGCGCGTTACAATTAAAACACAAATTACCTTCCACCACATAAATTTGCAATTAATATATTCAAGGTTTTTTTTTTTGTTATTTTTTATTCCATAAAGCGTTTAAAATTATTATCAAATAAAATTAAAATAAAATGAAAAATTTAAATAAATAACCAACTAAAAGCATCGATTAAAAACAAATCATTGGATCAATAAAATAGAAGAGACAAAACCGCGAAACCGTAATCGACCAACGCATATTTTTTTGTTTGTTTCTCATGAATTTTTAATATGGGAACTCATTTGGTGTCTATACACTGTTGGAGATATACAAACATATCTATCCCAGATACTTTTTTTTTTCAACTAAGAAATTTTGTATGCCTCAGGGCTGGCGCTCGCCACAGCAAAACTACAAAAATTGCCATAGGCTTGGCATGGTTTTTTTGTCTGCAAGTTAAATTTGTAACCCAATTTTATTCTGATGCTGATTTTTATATTAATTTATTGTGGGCTTTTTATTTACAATAAAAAAATATAAGAAAAACCAGTAAGCGTTATCCTACTGTGGGAGCAAATAAACTAAAATGTGAACAAAAAATTTAAATATTTTTTTTATGATATTGCTGACGCCAAAAAGGTGATGAGTGGCCTAAGCTGTTGATGTTGCTGTAAGCAACACTCGTATAAAGTGTCAATCTTTATATGGATTTATTTATTAATTTACTATTTTGAATTTTGTCCATTTTTGGACAAAAAAAATCAAACAACTTTGTCAATAATGTTTGGGGTTATTCAGTTTCATTTAAATTTAAATTCAATTTAGAACATTTTTTTTTGATAAATGATTAACCATATTTGGATTGATGGTGCGTGTGTAAATACTTAAAATGTGGGTGGTTTAATGATAAAAAACACATATGAAAATTATGTGAACGTGGGATTTGTGAATTTATGAAGGTTTTTTTTTTTTTGTGCGGTAGACAGATAAGTTTTTGTTAGCAAAAATGTTTACAACAAAAAATATTTTTTTTTTCTGTGTATTTTGAATTTGTATAATTTATCCAGAATAAATTTGATAATTAGTATGTGACATGTGAAAAATGTGGGTAGGCTTTGTTGTGGTTATTATATAATAATGGGTTTTGAGAGACTGATAATAAATTTTGGATTTATTTCGAAAACAAATTTGCTGTCCTTGATAACATTTAAAAGTTGTCGTTTGTTGAATATTAAAAAATTGGAATTCTCGAGTAGTTTTTTTGGGGTGAACTTTAATCTTAAAAAATAAGTGAAGCATTTTTAGAGAATTTCCAAAGTATTAAGCTTTTTATTATTCATATAAAGATCTGAAAGTTTATCCCGATCAAAAGAAATATTCGTCGAGTAACTTAATGTTAAAGTTGGGCAACACTGCAGATTTCATGATACATTTCACTAGAAAAAAAAAAATATTTTTGAGAAATTTTCGATTTTTTGTAAGAAGTGTTGAAATAATAAAAGCAAAATTATCCTTAAACATCTTTATGTCATAATTTTTGTATAGTATTTCTTTGGCATTTAGCAGTTACCAGAGCTACAGAGCCCTATGAATAAGCTACGGTCGGTGGCGATGGGAGTAAAACTAAATTTGACCATTTTTTACTATTATGTATCAAATTCAAAAGCGAAGAAGAACTTGAAAATTGTATATTACTGATTTCCTAGACCATCTGCACTTCACATAAATGACGGTTCATATCCATATCAACTCTCTAGGCATTCATTAATCGTTAATATGGTGAGAGTAGGTCTGACTCCCACCACTGAATTTGTTGATCGTGTTGAATAATTTGTTGTTTACCTCAACGCGACCAAGTAGACTCCACACTCCACGGGAATAGTATAATGAGAATCCTGAACAACTAATTCGTTGTATCCGCGAATTTACAGATTTAGTAACCGTTAATAAAGTTGGAGTAGGTAATACTGACTCCCACCACTGGATTGGGTTATCGGAGTTAATAATTTGATTTAAACCTCACCGCAAATTGAAAACCAATCAATTATACTGCGCGGGAGTAGAATTTTGTGGATTTTATACACCCCTTTTACGATTGTCAACAATCAATTTGATAGTTGATAAATTATAAATTCAATATTTAAAAATACATCTGATAAAAGTTTTGATCATTGAGAATGATGCAGACAGTTGTGAATAACAAGGAAATTAAAAAATATAAAAGAATAATTGGCCAGTTTATTAATAAATTGAGTTTAAAAAACCAATTTTCAAGGTTTATGAACTATCAAATTGATAATAATTGACAATCGTAATAGGGGTGATAATCTATATGAGTATTTTAATCATTTAAATTTGGGGATTGATTCAGAAAACAATTTTATTGCATTTCAGAAAGAATTTGAGAAAAAGATATTTATATGCACTCTTGATTCGTATTGTTCCTAAACTGCTATGTTCGAAAATCATGAATATGGTAGGTGTAAGCTTGACTCCCGCCACTAGATTTGGTGATTGGGCTAAAAAATTACTTGTAAACGTTGACACAAAAGCTATATGGATCAAGTAGTCTGCACGGGAGTTGAATAATGTAAATTTTACAATCGACATGAGTTTTTAACCATTTATTAATTTGTTAAGAAAACAATTCCTTTTTGATTCGGAAAGGTTTTAAAAAGAAAATATTCACATGTAACACTTATTCGCTTTATCCACTGCTGATTAATATTGCCCACAACCTAACATGTACGAAAATCATGAATATGGTGAGAGTAAGTGTGACTCCCGCCACTGGATTTGGTGATCGGGTTGATTAATTTGGTGTTAACGTCAACAGAAATGATAAATGGATCATGTAGATTCCACGATAGTGGAATCTTTTGAATTCTACAATCAACATAAGTTTTTTAGCATTTATTTATTAAGAGATTGTTTAAGGAAACAATTCTTTTTTGTTTCGAAAAGGTTTAAAGAAGAAAATATTTGCATACATCACTAATTCGTTTTATCCACTGCTGATTTGTACTGTCCGTAACCTCAGATGTATGGAAATCAATACAATCCCGATCTATATGACTTTTCAGGAGTAGAATTTTGTATATTATACAATCAATATGTATTTTCACATTTTTTCACATTTAAGCTGATTTGTATTGTCCGCAACCTCACAAGCTTGGAAATAATAAAAATGGTGGGAGTAAGTCTGATCCCACCACTAGATTGAGTTAGCGAAGTAAATACTATGATTTAACCTCATCGCAAATGTAAAGTCTATCTATCAGAACCTTTTTTTCATTTTTATTAGTGAAACATTTATCTCATATTAAATTAAAACAGATGCAATTTTGTAAAACATATTTTTGAGGCATTGATAAAATGTTTGCAGTTTATATTCAAAAATAATTTTTTTGGATGGAATATTTTTTCATTCATTTTCATTTTTTTCTTATATTTTATTTATTATATTTTATATTTTTCATGGCGCCTCATGTATAATTTTCAGTTTTTTTTTCCTGTTCTAAATACAACTTTATTAGATTTCGGAAGTAATTCAAATGCTGTTTAATATGCGCAATTTATTTTGCATTTCCTTATCTTGGGATTTCCCGCATACTCACACTAAAAAGTTATTATTTTTTTATTATTTTTTACAAAGTGTTAGAGTTTTGAATGTCACAACTTTTAGCTCTGAATCATCGTTTTGCCATGTTGGGGCAAGCTATTCATTTAAGGCCAGTTTTGCTGATAATTGTACCCATTTCATATACTGGTAAGTTTTCAAAAAAATAAAGGAAAATCAATCTATTTATAAAATAAAATATGTGTAAAAATGAGCCCGGACTTAAGTTCAAATGGATTTTCCACCCATATATAACCTGCAATACTTCAACGGTGAAATTAATCAACATAAAAATTTTTTTTTCCTTCAAGAAGAAAACCCAAATCAAGGAACAAAGAAAATCAATATGACAGTTAAATTCAACAAATGAAAATTTTATGGAAAATCAAAAAATCCCCGTCATATTAAAAAAAAAAAGAAAGAACAGTAGTATACGCTGAATTTCCACTCGTTAGGTTACCATTAAATCAATCTTCTTCTCCTTGAATTTGACGAATTTTTTTCTTCTTCCAGAAAACTCATGACAGGAGCACCCAATGCATAATAATTGCTATACATTTCATGCTTCAGGCAAAATTCAAAACGATTAAAATCAACGTACACTCAATTGAACACCAAAAAGCAGGTATAAGCTGGTGCCGAATGTTCATACATACAATACCTAGTGTGTAACACATAATAAAGTTGAAGTTGAGTTAAGCAAACAATTGCAAATAAAATTATAAAAAAAAAACAAAAATCAACCCGAACATTTAATTCACGCTTTCATTCGTTTATATATGAATGTAATTTTTGCCTTTTGCTCCTCGAAGTTGTTAATAGAGTAGGAAGTAATTATTATGTCATGTGCATTTTATGACTAAGAAAATGTGTATATTCACGTACTTACTCACAGCAAAAAAAAAATTGATTAAATAGAAACAAAAATTAATACCTATCGATACAGAGAGACAGACACAACAACACAAACTAGTTGCTTTTAGAAGCACCAGCAACACACAGCAAATATAGTAGCAACAAACTGTGTGGTTTGATCAATTTGACTTTTTGCAAAATGAATCGCGCGCGAATCGATCATGCAATTTAGCTGCTGTCCTTCTTTCAGCCATATTCGTCGGTTGATTTGACCCTGAATTAACTTTTTTTTTCTCTTTACTTTGCTTTTTTTTTCAACTTGATATTGTTGAAGAATAATCACATGTTGAAAAAGTATTGCAAGAAAAAAAATCACCACAAGGAAAAGATAATTTTATTTAATTAAAATTTAAATCAAATTTAAACAAGAACAAGTTGGTTGATTTGTTGGTACCAGCAATCTTTCAAGAATTAAAAAAACGTGGGTTTTATAAATTTAAAGTTTGTTGAAACAAAAATATAAAATAAATAAATGTATAATCATTCTTAGCTACAGCAAAAATTTAAAAAGAGCACAAAAAAAAATGATTTATTAATTGTTTTCTTTTCATAAACTTTAAATTGAATGGAGCTGAGTTTTTGTTTTGAGTTGCACATAAGAGATACTTTTGATTGAATGGTAGCAGGATATAACAAAAAATTTAAGCTAATTAGAAGAAATACCTAACCTATTGGGGATTAGTTGAGGTTGAGTGTATCAAATGTCAAAATTTATTTTTGGAAATGACATATTAATGAGCAACTCATATATAATAGTAGATTTATAAACTAGGTATTTAAGTATTTAAGTGTGCATTCTGTTGGCATTTTGAAAAGCTTTGCACTTAGAGTATTTGCGTAGAATTGAATTATAAGTTTATCAAAATCAGTAAAATGTTACTAATAAAGGTCTTAAATGTCAACAATGTGGTACTCCAAATATCCGCTTTAAATTTGAATATATAATTTGATAGAAAGCTTTATAACTATAAAGCTATGTCAGCAGTTGTTCATGAAATTTGTTCTAAGGTATAAGGCTGTTTTAGGTTGAAGTGTCTGCCAGTCGTGAAGACTGACATACAAAATCCATGAATTAGTCCATTGTGAGCTGTTTACATTTACATTAAAAAAAATAAGCTACCGTTGTCAATAATGATGCTTTGAAAAGACAATTTTGACTTATTTTACCAACATTAATCATAAAAGTATTAACGAAGGAGGTCCTAAAATTAATTTACTTGGTATCTGAAATACTACCTTGAGCTTTCAATATAAAACTAAATACTAAGGTTAAAACTCAATTGGCTTAAATAGAGGTCCCAAATTGTAAAATTGTTGTACTAAAAAGAATACCAAGTCCCAAATCATAAAACTGTTGTACTAAAAGAATAAAAAACAACAATTATAAAATGCAAAAAGATACTTTGAAGAACTAATTGACTCCGTATGAGTCCGTATGAGTATATGAGAGGTCCTAAATGTATGCAATGTGGTACCCCAAACACTTTTATTCCTTAAAATAAGAAGATAAAAGGTTCCTTAAGATCACTTTAAGCTTTAAATTTAAAAATTTAATACTTAAAATTTAACTTTAATAGCTGTTAACATCAATATGTATATTAAATGTGAATATTAGAGGTCCCAAATAATAAATATGCTTTGCTAAAAAATCTAATTTATAATGTCAAGTTTTTATAAAAGATTGTTTGGGTTAGTTTTACGAGCTTTAACCTGAAGATTGTTAATATTAGAGGTCTTAAAAAAATATTATATTTTAAAGATCTTAACATACGAAATCTTATACGAAACATTGAACATTATTGGGTTTTAACCAAAAATATAACATATCAACAATCAAAATAATAAAACTGTTTTACTAAAAAGAACACTTAACGATGTCAAAAGTAACAAAATGGAATAGTGACTTAGAAAAGATTATTGGGTTATAACATGAAAACTGAACAAAAAATAAAAACAATCTGAGAGGTCCTAAGTGAATAGTATGTGGTACCAAGACCTTAAATATTTAATAAATACAAGTCTTTAAAATTTATTTTTTTATTTTAAATGTTAGAGGTCCAAAAAATGAATCTGTTGTATTCAAAAGAATAGCCTAAGATGCCATGTTTAATGCCAAGATTCTGCAAACAAATTTTCTATTAATTTTATCAGATTTGAAAAGTGTTAGTAAAAGAGGTCCTAAAGTGAGCAGATTTGAGGTTTCAGTAAATAATGACATTCAGAACGAAGAAATACAACAAATATTGAAGAAAATATTTAAGGCGATACAATTCAATTTCAGATTATTTAATAGAGTTTAGAGGTGACAAAACTTTGGTTTTCAAAGAAAATCTTAAGTGAATAGCTTTAAATATTTAATAAATACACACCTTTAAGGTTTTTTTCAGTTCTAAACATTAGAATATAGAATTTAAATGTTAGAGGTCCAAACATTGAATCAGTTATATTCAAAACAATAACTTAAAATGCCATGTTAAAAGAACTTTTGAAAATATAATTTGACCTTATTTTATCAGTGTTGAGCTCAAGTTTGAAAAATGTTCAATACAAGAGGTCTTAAAGTGAAAAGAATTGAGGTTTTGATAAAAGTAATGACATTCAAAACGAAAAATGAACAAAAATATTGAAGAAAATTTTTTAAGCGATACAATTCAAGTTTTAAGTATTTTATAGAACAAAGAGGTCCAAAGTGACAAACCTTAAGCTTTCTAGGGAAGGCTTTTCAATATTCAATTAAGAACGAATATTTGAAATATGTAAAATTCCTTTCATTCATGCAACGGTTAGCTTAAATCGATAAAGCGGTAGCATTATAGGTCTCACATGGCTACCTTTTGCTTCCTGATGGTTATAGTATGAATATGCCAAATCAAAAATTTTTAAAAAATTGTTCCTCTCACGTATTCTTTAGTTTTTAGGGTTGTGAATTAGAACGGTCCTTCTCAGTTTTCATATTAGACTTACACTTAGTTTTAACAGATTATTATTTCCTTTGACAACAAAAATAAGCTATCGGAAGATGATTGTTGCTCGATTTGTTTCTCAGCACTAGTTTTGAGTCTTTTGCCAAATTGAAAACGATAAGGAACCTAAATGCCCACCTTGTGGTACACCATCAATGAAATTTCAATAAAGAATCAATTAAGTTCTTAAGATCTCAACATCAAATGATGAATTTTAAAATTGAATATATTTTACCTACAGAATGTGTTCGCAAAGTGAACAGAATTTCAAACTAGTATATCTGACATAAACATAGAAAAATAGAAAACGTTTTTAAAAAAGTAAAAAAAAAAACTACTAACCTTGAAACTTTGTAAAGATTATACCCCTATATCTTCTTGAGTGAATGTTTTTTTTTTTTTGTACGCACGTGCCAATGACAATACCTGCAGATTATTAACTCTTTTTGGCGACGCATATCTTCCGCATTCATAAATAAATAAGTTTTTTTTTGTATTATTCTTTTTTAATTAATTTCAATTTGTACGTGTTGAGCATTGAGATTCTACATGCAACTCATTTAGATAGCTAACACTTTGAATAGATCTAAAACAGTTGAATGCACATTTCAAAATTAATTTATTTAATTTTAGAAAAAATAAGGAACTGACAGGAGATCACCAGAAGAAATGAGTCTTTATTTACTATAAAACATGAAACATTGTAAATGTCGTATCAAAGACAAAACTTCATAAATTTTAAATAACAGAGGTAGGAAAAATTATTTTATAAAGAACAAAATCATTTAAAAAAAGTACGTATACGCCATAGTGATCCATTTTGATATAAAATGATTTAACTAAAAAGACAACCGTAAACATTATAACTAAATTTGATTTTGTAACTTTATTTTATTTCAAATCCAATTTAAAAAAAGATTTTTTAACAAAGTAGGGAAGCAATAAATGCTCTTAAATGAAGGACAGAAGTAATAGATTTATTGACTATACCCGCATTAAGTAGATATTTCCTTTAACACTTTTCATTTTGTATTTATAGCTGCGATCATTTCAATAAACCTACATATTATACGCCATCACGGTACCAGGTGGTAACAAAATAAAAACTAAATTAACATTTTAGTTCTCATATAAGAATTATTATTATTAAGTTAAGCAAACGTAACCCAACAAAATGATCATAAATCATCTGAGAAAAAAGAACCGGCCCCCTTGTGGAGTAAAATGCATACATCAGTTCAACTGGTTATACAACTGACAGTGTCTACTGGCTTTAAAATGAAAACTTGATAGCTTGATATACAAAAGCCCTCTCCTCACAATCTCTGCAGAAATCGAAAGTAATATCATAAATTACAAAAACTAAAAAGAATTAAAATAAAATCAAAAACTGATTCACACTTTCAAGTTTTAAACATTTTTTTTTCATATAAATATATTAGCTAATCCTTATTCTACTCACTATTCCCACACCGGAAGATTATAACCCAGCATGAGAGATGCAGTTTTTTTTTTATTATTATTTTTCTTCTCGCTTTTAATTTTAATTATATATGTGCGCATAATATCTATAAATATTTATGACCATACTTTTCAGTTTGTAGAATAAAAGAGAGAAAAAAAATAATATAAAATCTCACCTAGGCGGGTTTTCACGTTTTTATTTCTCCTACAGGTAAGCGAATGCATTTATGCTGCTACGCTGACTTTTTTTTTTAATAATTTCTTCACCCAGCAAATATATACACAACGTAATTATACATTAGCAATATGTAATAGTATCTAGATGCATTAGTAATTCGAATAATTCATTTCAATTCTGAAGGCATTACACGCGAAATGTAGGTACTTATGATTACAGCGCGCAACGGCGACGAACGACGACAACGACCACGACAACGACGATGGAAACTTCTACTATGTCATGTGATCGTGAGAACTTCTGCTATTCATCAATAAAAAATTAAATAAAAAACAAATATATCAACAAACTCCAATGACAAAAATGGTCTTATGTGTGCAGCCCACTATGAATACTAACGGCTGTCAATCCTAAGAAAATAAAATAAATAAATAAACAAGATACAGATTAAATATTATTCGAGGACATTTTGAGGTAAATTATGCTTCTACTCGTACTCAAACTACTAATTGCAGTGCAACAACATTTTTTAAAATTATTTTCCAGATTATAGATCATTGGCTATGCGAATCGATTTAGTAAGGTGTTCATTTATGAAACTTTCGTTTCATGGTGGGCTATTAATTTATTGGATTTATTATCGCTGTATAATAGATATAGAAGTACTTAGTAGAGTGTGGAAAATTTTTACATTAAACTGCAATGATGTGAAAGAAAATGACAAAAGAGGTGGTTCAATCAAAAAAATTAATAAAAGGGAGAGAAAAAAGCTGGTACCTATGGCGTGTACGCACTATTTTTCGTATATTAAAATTTTGTTATTTGTAAGATAATGTTAATTACTTTTAGAAAAATGAAATTAAGGAAAAAGCAGTGAATATATTGAAATGCAGGGTGGCTAATAAAATACGCTACAAGAAATAAAAGGGCTTATCTAGCATCGAGATCCTACTGCTAAAACGCAGAAAACGACCACTTTTTCCATTAGAGTCTTTAGCGTTTTTATAAGGAGCATATTTAAATGTCTCAAATAGGTATCGCTCAACAGTTACTAACAGCAGTTTTTCATAAGGATTTCAGCTGGTTTTTAGTATATAAGTTCAAATAATAAGCAAACCAGCATATTCACAGATTTAGATACTATGAATTCTGCCTGTAGATCCTTCAAATGTTGAAAAAGTACGGAAAACAAAAGTAACTTAATGTATAAGTCTATCAAGTCTCATTATTTGTATTCAAATATATGTGTAAAAAGGCAACATTTTCAAATATGAAATAGAATTTAACCAAAAATAGACACTTCATATGATGGAATTGGATTTTAAGTTGCATTGTCGGAACTTACTCAAAAAAAATCATCACTTTTTTTACAAAACTCATTGATTATATTGAATTTCTACTATTTAATATAATTCTTTAAATATAGGCATAAACAGGTATTTTGAAGATGCGTTAAGCCAGTTTTATACCAATAAGCATTTTTTTTAAACTTAACACGTCTAATGATTAAAAAATTGCGTCTAATATTTGAAAATAGTCTATGCAAGAAGTATTTATTTTTTATACTTATTGCGAAATTTATCACATGGTATTTACCTGGTGCCTTTATGGTATAAAATTAAAGAAACCCTGACCACCGGCCAACGCAAAAATTGCCAAAAATATCCACTCTCTTATCTGATTATTTTCACTACATACCTGGTAAAAAGTATTCCAGAACATTACACACATCCTTACTAAGTTTCTAAATCATTGGTATAAATTGGTTTAACCAACAACAAAGAGATATTCAATCCTACTGACTTAACAAAACTATTTTACTAGTCTATGCAAGAAGCAAACTGCATTTAATTCATATACATACATATGTGAGTGTGTAGTCAGTATTCTAAGAATCTCCATTTCCAAATAAATTTTAAAGCCAGAACTCTAGACTCAAAGAATTTTGAAATACCAGTTGTCACCTTACTAGAAGATGGACATAAATATTAGAAAACCTTTAACTATTCGAAGAACTAAGTTTATTAATTGTATAGGTGTGTAAAATCAGTTTATACCATTCACATTTTGTATACCAATCAAGAAAATGTAGTATTATACGAAAAATCTCACATTAAAAGATCGTTAGAATGTTATGAAGTAACAGTTTTGGAATACAAATAGTTTAGGTATACCAGTCAACATTTTTTGTATACCAATCGTCATGCAAAAAATGTAATACTATATGAAAAACTCCAACAAGGGAGTTAGTAAAAAATTAATATTGATGCTTATTTCAAAGTATTAAAACTTATTGATCAATTTCATAAGACAGGTTTATACCAATTATTTTTTTAGTTCCAACCATGCAAAAAATCAAACAATATGAACAAATTTAACATGGGAATTTCTTTAAGTACTTTGGATGTCAATTCGAAAATAGTAAAATTTCATATCACCGTTTTATACTCATCAGTATTTTTATTTCATTTATACCAATTATGGACAAATGTCATAGGTATATTACGAAAAATATGCAAGCTTAAAAGTTTGTTGAAATGGAATGGATGCTAATTTCAAGGTATTAAGAAATTATGTATTTGATGGTTTTTATAAAACTACTTTATACCAATTAGCAATTTTATTTATACTTATCGTCGTTAAAAAATGTGGTATGAAATGAAAACGTGTAACTTGGAAGATTGTTAAAAACACTATGAACGCAATTAATTTTAAAGTAGTAAAAATTAGTTCATAAGTGGAATAAGACCAAATAGTGGATTTGATTTATACCAATCATGCACAAATATTATATAGTACTTTGAAGCTTGTAAAAATACCACTTATGTCAGTTTGAAGCTCGTACGAAATTTATTAATGAGAACTAGAACAGTTGATACCAATTAGTATTTTCGATTTATATTATTCAGGAATAAATTTAGTTTGATACTAAACACTTCAACCTGGAAGAATGGATGCCAATTTGAAAGTAGCTAAAATTAATTAGTGTTTTTAATCTAACTGGTCGAATACCTGCTTCATTTATCATAATTGAACTACTTTACAAAGTGATGCATTGATGCACGGTACTGAAGACATAACTAACTAGATATAATCAGGTTTTTAAAGATTGACTCTTATATCTGTTTTTGAAGATTGAAAACTTCTCGATAAAACCAAAACAAAATTATTCAACACAACAATAAACACTTCTAAAAAAAAAAAAAACAAACACACAACTTAGCACATCGTCAAGTAGTGCCCGAAACCTATTCACTTCTAGACTATCTTAATCAACAGAAAAAATGAAACTTGAAGATGGACAAACAAAATAAAATAAAAATAAACAAAAACCACTGTGATATACGTATGTGCATAATTTTATTGCAATTGTTGCTCGACTTAACTCGACACAATTGTACAAAACCACTTGATGAATATAATATGTATAAAATCGTTTCTCCTAGCCGCCTGACTGTCTGTTTCTCCTTCATCAAGTACAATTAGTAATTCTATCTGCATAGCTTCTACAATAACAACACAACACACCACACTATACTATATGAAAATACAAAAGTAAAGAAATAAAAAATAATTATATCAATTTTGCAAAGTTGCTAGAAAAAAAAAATAATCGAAAGACAAAAAAAAAAAAAAAAAAAGAGGTGAAGTCAGAAACTAAATCATTTTGTAGAGGAAAAATACTCGCCAACTCATGTTCATGTTCGGGCCAAAGATACATGTGTTTTTCTCCTTTGCATCAAAAGTTTCCTCCACAGCTTCAGGTCTAGAGAGCTCTCTCAAAAGTCATTTTAAATATCGTGACTGGGATTAATTGGCCAATTTAGAAGATACACATTTGCTCACATACAACATCAGCTTCTAAACTAAACACGGATATATGTTTTCAAGTTGGTCATAGAGTCAAAGAGTATATGTATCTCAATGTATATATGTATCTATCTATCTGCATCTGATGGTTTATAGTTGCTGGCTGTGTGGTAAATTCAATAGAATGGCTCGTGCAAAAGTGCAAAGCTGCAAAAATTCAATCAGCCTCAGCAGCCACAGCAGCAGCAGTTTCAAATCGAAAATCACTCTGTAGGGGTTTTTGAGAGGATTATACATATAGTCGTAGCTATAGTTTTTTTTTGGTGAATAAACTATGGTTTTCTAGTAGTCCGATCTCCACCAAATCATGCTCCTGGTTTGTCAGAGATGCTGACGACTGCTGTAACCATAGCCAGACAGTCAGTTGATGATGATAATGTAAGCTTTTTGTCTATTTACCAGTTCAAGGTATTACCGCATGCAATCAAGAAATTAATTTTGTTAAGTTGGGAGAGACTGGCACGGCACGTTTTAATCTTTGCCAAACAACCACACACACACACACACAAATCTGCTGCTATAAGATCGAGGTTCTATAAGTTAATCAAGGTGTGGATATTTCCATTATAGATATTATTTCCTAGCGCAAATATCTGCTACATTGAAATTGATTTCCTCTCTTGCACAGATTGATTAAGAGAAATTAATCATTTCTCTCTCTCTCCATCTCCCTGTTTTGATGCATAAATATAATATAGTAAATGGTTGAAGGTTTTATTAGGTCAGACATAAATAGTTAGGTGTGGATAGAAAGATAGATAGATATGGATGGGCGTTGGATTGCTAAATGATAGATTGTTTGGCATAATCATCATATGTGGAAATTAGATATTTGTTATTGTTGTTGATATGAAATGAAGAAGTTGGTAATCATGGATATATATTCAATGTGTTCTAGGAATATATCTTGAATGTCATAGAATTTGTGAATTGATTTGGATGGGTTCTTAATTAAAATAAAGTCTTTAGCTTAATGGTCATATCGAGATAGATATTATTCGAGAATAGATACTATTTGAAATAGTTTCGAAAGTGATTTATGTAACGACTAAGATGACCATAACAAAAGATAAAAAAGATATTATTAATAGTTTCTTATACATATGGTTTTGAAGTCGAAAAGAAAAATATTTGCATTGCCTTCAAGAAAACTTAACAGAAATGTATCGAAATCGATAACGAAAAATGTCTGCCCTAAATTTTCGAAATTGACGTAAAAGAAACTATGAATTCAAAAGCTAATAGATTTTAAAAAAGAATGATTGTGTGATTTTTATTCGAAGAACTTATGTTAGTATATTCGAATTCGAAAAAAGTGTTCGAAAATTTAAAATTCTAGAGGAATCATAAATAAGAGTGTTGATTTAATATTCTGAGTCCTTATAATTAAAAATGTTAACAAAAACTTTGGTAGTTATTCGACTTCGAAAATGTATGTTCGAAATTTTATTTTTCATAAGAAGTTTTAAATGATCAATCCTAAATCAGAGCGTTTGAGTTATTTTTATTTGGAAAAGATATGTTTATTCGAGTTCGAAAAATCATGTTCGAATATGTATTTTAGATTTTAAAAGCAAAATGAATCATACACAGATGTGGTTATTTTTAATTTCAAAATTAGTACATAATCTAAAAAACTGACCAAAAATTTATTGATTTAGCTATTCGATTTCGAAAAAATTAAAAAAAAAGGTTTGTATTTTCAACTTCGAAAAATTATGTTCGAATGTCTAAGATTTCAAAAGCTACGTGCTCTACTACACAACGACTTTTGAGTCATGAATTTTTTAGAAATTAAATCAGTGCGAAGGTGAGATCAGATGTTTTTCTCAGTCGCACTCATTGGATTTCGAAAAACGAACAAATCATAAACAGATGTGATGATTTCTAATTTAGAAGTAAGTTATCCAAAAAGTGAACAAAGACTCATAATTAAAAATTCGATTTCGAAAGATTTATTTCGAAATTAAATTAAATTTTTATTTTCTGTACTTGACTCTTCAGAATATACATAGATGCATAATGAGGAGTCTAAGGCAGAAATTTGAAATAAATGTTTATAAAAAAGAAAACAAGAAATGAAACCACTATAATACTGTTATAAGGCATATACTCTTTATTAATAAACGCAAATTAACAATAAATTATCTTAACGAAATGAACTAAATGCCAAATCAAAATAATTTAAAATTTCAATCAAGCAAAAGGATTAACGAGCAAGAAACCTGTAAAATACTTCAGTTATTTCTGCCAAAACCCAGGGTCTTAAAGAAAAACAAACGCTTGTGACAAACATGCTATTCACAGCTCAAACGACTGAAAATCTAGTGTGAATTCAAAAGTTATTAACACTTTATGAGAAAATACATATATTTGCATTTCAATTTATATTTTTTGATTAGACCAAATGTCTTACTGATTGTACTAGATTTTCGTTAAAATTTGGTTCTGAAAGTGGATTAGCAGTTTATATTCTTATTATTAAGACATTTGTTTTTGTGAATTTGTAAATTAGGAGATAATTAGTCATTTTTAATTAATAGAGGTTTATGTTTGGTTAATAAACTTTTGTATGAATAAAAACTTTTTGTAAATTGTAATAGATTTTCATTTGAATTTGGTACTTATTGTGATTTAGCAAGATTCTTAATGAGAAATTTAAGCATATTTTATTAATAGGTATCAACGTGTGTTAATAACACAAATATCGTAAGAATTAAAATAATAAAATTAAATAAATGAAAAATAGTCTCTTTTCTCAATATAAATCTTAAAATAATATCAACTTTAATTATGTTAATAAAATCACATTTTCTCCATAAATTCTCACGGGTGTGTCAATTTACAAAAAAAAAAAAAAATAGTAATAATAACAAAAATAATATTGATTAATTTTGCATAAATATCTCATTTTCCCAACGTCAATAAACAAATTAATTATATTTTTATTTAAAAGTCAATTAAACTCGTATATATTTATCTTTCGGATCTATTTAAAGTACAAAATTAATGTGGCAAGCAATACGAATACAGTGGCGTAGCGAGGTTTCGAGCCGTGGGGGGGTGACTTTTATTAAAATGCTGACTTATTTTAGGAATTTGCCGACTTATTTTAAAAATTTGCCAACTGTATAGATTTAGCATTATCGTAAAAACTTTTTTCAGCAGACCAGAAGCGGAGATACGAGTATTATTATCAAAAGAACTTACATCAGTTTTTATTTTTTCGAAACCATGTACAATGCCTTCGAAAGATATCCAAACAGCCTTTACTGTCTCACCTCTAGCTGTCCATCGAGTTTTTGACAATTTTTTCAGTTGCAATGAATTTTCAATGCCTTTGAATTCCTCACGCATACATTGAAAACGTTTTGTGCTGCCGTAGAAGAAAACATATAATGCTTCCAAAACATTGAAAAACTCTTTAATCAACACACTCGAATTACATGCTGTTTCAACGAATATATTGATACGATGCGCTTGGCATGGAATTTAAGGGATTATCTTACCGCATTTTTCCGATAGTTTTTGCTGCGTACCGTTGTACTTTCCGGACATGTTTTTGGCGAAGTCATAAGATTGAAAAGCAATGTTTTTAATGGAAATTCCTACTGACTGAAGGGTCACTATTATTTTTTGGGCCAATGGACGACGTCCATTTTCAGAAGACGTTCAATAGGAATATGTCTCTCGTTTGCTTTCACTACGTATCAAACATTAATAGCAAGTCGATCTTTATGTGATGAGTCTGGAGTTGTGTCAACCATTACAGAAAAAATACCAGCTTTATTGATTTCATTTACAATGGCTTTTCGAGTTCTAGTTCCCAAGAGATCAATGAATTCATTTTGGGCATCCGGACTAAGGTACGTCACATGACGTGGTCTTTTTGATGATTCATCCAACCATTTTTTCACTAACGGGCAATGTCGTGAAATCAAATGAACAATTTGTCGAAAATTGCCATCGCTGTGCTCTAGTGATTCGTCGTGACCACGAAAAGCTAATCCCTGCCTCCCCAAAGTTCTCGCGACATCATTTATAACTTGCAAGACTCTCAAATGGTAAGCTTTTTCTTGTTCTCCTTGAATGATTTGTTCCCTTTCAGATTTGTCCAGCAAAACGTTGATATGATTTCCTCCATTAACGAAATTACAGTAATCACGCAGAGCTGCTCGATGAGATTCAGAAGTAAAATGTAGGATCAGTTTTCCTTCTTTTTTTTACCTCCACTCTTCATTTTATGCCACTGACGAACACCTACTAATACCCATTCCGGATTAGCGAAATGTCTATGCATTCCTTCTGAAAATAAAATATGCAAACAAAGCAAAATGCTGCATCTTTAGAAGGACTGTATTCCAAAAATGAATACTCGGAATACCATGCTGGGTTGAATCGGGATTGCTTGTAAGACGGTATGTCTGCATTGGTTGGATAAATGTCAAGTTTCGGCTGGTATGGCCCAAGACGTTCGTTGGCAGTCGATATTTTTTTCCGTTTTCCAGGGTCATGGTCTATCAAAACTTCACTACCAACGTGCAGATAGATAGATTCGTTGATTTGCCGACTCTTGAATTAGTCGGCATATTTGCGAAATTCGCAATCGGCAAAAATGCTCGTTTTATTAAAATTTTTTCAAATTAAGATTCGTTGATTTGCCGACTCTTGAATTAGTCGGCATATTTGCGAAATTCGCAACCAGCAAAAATGGTCGTTTTATACATTTTTTTTAAATTAAGCTTCGTTGATTTGCCGACTCTTGAATTAGTCGGCATATTTGCGAAATTCGCAATCGGCAAAAATGCTCGTTTTATTAATTTTTTTTTAAATTAAGCTTCGTTGATTTGCCGACTCTTAAATTAGTCGGCATATTTGCGAAATTCGCAATCGGCAAAAATGCTCTTTTTTTATTTTTTTTTTTTTTTAATTAAGCTTCGTTGATTTGCCGACTCTGGAATAAGTCGGCATATTTACGAAATTCGCAATCGGCAAAAATGCTCGTTTTATTAATTTTTTTTTTTTTTTTTCAAATTAAGCTTCGTTGATTTGCCAACTCTTGAATTAGTCGGCAAATTTCCGACATTCGCAATCGGCAAAAATGCTTAGGCTCGTTTTTTTCATATGTAATTGTTTGCAAATGAAGTTTCGTTGATTTGCCGACTCTTTAATTATTCAGCATATTTCCAAAATCTGCAATCGGCATCCTGAATTTGCCGACTCTTGAAAATCATGGGGGGGTGGTACACCCCCCCACACCCCCCCCTCGCTACGCCCCTGCGAATAACGAAGAGAGGTGTGTTCACATCCATAACTATCTGTTTGTTGTTTAATTTGTGTGTTGTATTGCATTTTTATTTCAAATCAAGATAAAAAAATAAATACTGTTTTCACTTCCATAACATAATTACCTACTCACATTGAAAATAAAAAAAAAAAAAAATAAACATTAGTTGGTACTAAGCCAAAACAAAAATACTGCACACCTGAAAAAATGTATCTACACTTATGTATGTATCAATCTATACCTATGTAGAAGTACATACATATATGTATATGAAAAACTAATCCAAAAGCGTGATGCAATCTTCTCTTTCGCGCGCCATATTTATGTTCAATGTTACCTCATGTGGCACACACATCGCCTAAACTATAAACAACGTGCTATAGAGTTGTGTCTAGATACATGTTGCACTAAGCATGGCATGGGTTAGATATAGAGGTGCTGCCTGCGGTTGCTCTACTGACTGTCTTAAGCTGTATCTCTGACGCAAGCACACAAAACACCATTTGTTGTTGTTGTTGCTTCACGCTATAATTTTTTTTTTTACAACTCAAACGTGGGGATACAACTTCAAGTTCAAATATCATGGCTGAGTAGCGGTTAAAAAGTATGTTTCTGTATCTACAGATATCTATACTTGTCGTATATAATGTGCGGTGCCTGCGACTCTGAGTTTGGTCAACTTGGCTTAGAAAATCCTACGGATTCGTGCGAATGTGACGACACAGCGGTTGGGCTGCACGGCTACACGCCTCTCGCATGCAAATTACTTTGCGGGAGCGGTGGGTTGGCAGTGGGTTCAACACAAGATATAATATGGTTGCTAGGTTAGTTGTCCATAGATATGTATGTATCTATCTAATGGCAATTGCTTTTGACATTTCGTTGTGTTTGATCACACCGAAAGAGGAGTCGCGCTGTGTAAACTGGGATCTATTCTGTGTAAAAGCACTTTTTGTGGTTTTCATGTGCACTCTAGCGTTTCGTTAGTCTGTCCGTCGTCCGTCTGTTTGTCCGTCTAACTGTCTGTTTGTTTGTCTTTCTATCATTTTCTATTTTAGACGTCGTCGTTGATGCAGAAGAGATTATCACGCGTGCATAATGCGCGTCAATACAGTGGATGCGGTTTGTTTTACCGTGCAGTGTGTAGGTATCTCTAACTCCATAAAAGTCAAAAGTTATCAACGGTTGGTTGTGGTTGCTGTAGCTATTACTGCTGCTGCTGATGCTACTGCTGCTGGTACGCACGTCTGATAATGTGGTTTTAAAATTTTATATCCATTATTCTCATTTATTTTTTTTTATTTTCGAATTTATTTTTAATTCCTGATTAGGTAGGTAACCGTACTCTGACTCCGTATTCAAAATAAAATTATTATTCTATTAACAGCATAGTTAAATTAATATTTTAGGCTTTAACTATGGCTTTATGCTTAACTGAATATGAGTGTGTGTGTGTGGTTTTATTGTGTTTTTTTTTTTTATTCATTCAATGTAGTTCTCATTTGTGTGCATAAATTGATTGTTGTCAATGTAATCTTTCTTATAAATCGCTATTGTATGTGATTGAAATATAATTGAAAATATAAATGAGAATACAACAACAACCAAATTCCCCTTCTATGGAGTTTATTTTTCTATTAAAAATCGGTAAACACAATATTTATGTTCTGTTGTGCAGCAGGAAACATTAAAAATCAATAGTGACTTTGAAAAATGATCAAAGTGTGTTAGTAGTTTTTTTTTTAACTTTAATGGTTGGGTTATCGATATTCTTGTCACAATTTTGTGTGTGTAATTTTACTTGTGATATTTTAATTTTGAATTGTATGCTTAACACATATATACTTTTGAAAATAAGCTAAGATATTTTTTCTATTAAAATTAGGAGCAATAAGAAATATAACAGTCCAAAATCTCGCATAACGAAATGACACAATTTTTAAAAAATTTCGCAAAATAAAAATTCAGCTTTTCAAAATCTCACATACAAAAATCTAACATTTACATCTCGCACCAAAAAATCTCGCAAATATCGACCAAAATCTAGCAATTTAAAATCTCACATATACAAATCTCGCAAATCAAAGTTTCCCAAAATCAAATATTTACATATCACAGAAAATATTTCGCACAGGAAGATACAAAACTCTTTCCAACAAAAAAAAACTCGAAAAACCAACAAATCATCATCTCGCATAGCAAAATTTCACAATTTTCAAAAAAAAAACTGGGAAAAAAATTCGAAAATTGACCTGTTTTTCATAATCTCGCAATTTTTAAATCTCACCCTTAACAATCTTGCATTTATGTCTCGCCAAAAAATCTCCCAACGTCTACTGAAGTCTAGAACCTAATTTAAAATTACGCAAAATCAAATCACAGAAGTATGTCGCTTTTAGTGTCGCACGGGAAGATACAAATTTTTCCAACTCAAAAAAAAAACTCGAAAAACCAACTGATCAAAATCTCGCATAACGAAATTTCACAATTTAAAAAATAATCTCTCTTGCCTGCTTTTCAAAATCTCGCAATTTTTAGATCTCGCTTTTAACAATTTCGCATTTACATCTCGCACCAAAATATCTCGCAAAGGCCAATAAAAATTTAGCAATTTAAATTCTCACATATCAATCAAATAAAATCTCACAGAAACTATGTCACTCTCAGTTTCACGAGGGAAGATACAAATTCTTTGCAACCAAAAGAAGAAACTCGAAAGCGCAAAACCAACAAATCAAAATCTCCTATAAGAAAATTTCACAATTTTCAAAAATTATCGAAAAATAAAGTCTCGCAAATTAATGAGCCTGCTTTTCATAATCTCGCAGTTTAAAAATCTCGCATTTACATTTCGCACCAAAAACTCAATCAAAATTTCGCATATCAAAATCTCGCTAGTTAAAATTTCGGAAGATAAAATTTCTCCGAAATATATCCTCCTCAGTTTCGCACTAAAAGATAAAAACTCTTCCACCTAACAAAAAACAAACTTTAAAGTTGTAAGCACTTGATTTATTTTGCTGAAGTTAGGAAATTTCGAAAAATTTTATTGCAATGCAACATTTATATTTTTCTTAACCAAAATCTCGCAAGAGATTTAAATTTGCAAGATTCTGATAAAATAAATGTATTTGTGTCAATTTAATTGAAATCCGTTAGATTTGAATTCGCGAGTTTTTATATTTGGAGAATTTCGAAACTGGGAGATTTTGTAATTGCTAGATTTCCTAATGCAAAAATTTGTAACGATGCGAGATTTGAAATGCGAGATTTGAAATGCGAGATTTTGTACCCAACCCATTGAAATTTGGTTAGATAAATAAAATGTGTTACTAAAAGATAAAGCTTGCATTAAGAGAGTTGATGACGGGGAGTAGATATTCTTTCACCGATTTGATTTTAGTTAAGCGAGAGTTTTAGTTTTTAACAAAATTTGATATAATTCTTATAAAGCTGACAATTTTGCGACCAATTTTGTGCATTTTTTTTGTGGATTTAGCAACAAAAAGTAAAAAAATACTGCAATCGTTTCCATGTAAGCCTACCCTCAGCTATTAAAAAGAAAATGTGACTAAATTGAAAAATTCAATTTGAATAAAAAAGAAATTTTAGAGAGGTAAAAAAATGGCAGGACTAAAATTGTACCTCATAAAATTCTACAAAAAAAAAATAATAACAAATATTTTTTCACACAACCGCAATGGTTAAGTTAAGTTAAGTTTACGTCCTTTTTTTAAACGGTGTATTGCTTTTACGGTAAAAAGTTTAACAGTCTCTTTTATGTTGAATAAAATAAGCTTCAATTTTGAAATTCAAACTTTTTGAAAACTGAATTTCATCCTCAATTTACTACTCACTCCGAAAAGATAGGATCAGAGGCCCTTTTTTTCATGAAAAGTATGCTTTCGGAGAATATTTTACCTCAACATTAGGGGCAGTATTCCGGAAAAAAAAAGTAAGGAGAAGTAGTTTGGACTCCAACCAAGACCTCCAGCCGGTGACTTATTCAAGAAGTTTTGCACTCAAATAAATTTGCCACGCTTCTTCTGTATCAATTGTGGAGATAACATTTCTTTTTCAAAAAAGTGGGTGTGTCATCTTTTATGGTAGGTATATGAAAATCCCATCCCAAAATCGATGGAGTGGTACAAATTTTATAAATTTATGATCGTGTCTCTCTATACAACATGAACCAAACTGTTCTCTGCGTTCTTATCAAAAAATATTTATTTTACAAAAAGTAAGTAAAATGCTCAAAATCTAAAAAATTTCGTCATCGTAAAGTTTGCCAGAAAGAAGATATTGGCGAAAAACTGTCTTTGACCAGCACTTTTTCCAAAATGGCGAAACGAGCACCTAGAAATATGCAAGAATTCCCCCAAAATCACATTTCTTTCAGCTGAGCTAGTATATATGGCTATTGCAAAGCTGGTGAAAAAGTTATTCAGCTCCTTGATGTAAGTTTGCCTAATGATCAGTGTGCATATCAGTTAGGTTCCGCTTTAACGACCAATTACAACTTTTTTTTTAATAATAGAATTTTATAGTCCAATTTATCAAAATAATTTTTTTAGCAGTTCCCTGTGTGATTTTTGAAAAAAAATTCTCTGTTCTATTGTATCTGACTCTTACGGCCATTTTCTCAACACATTCTTACTCGGTTCTAGTCTTAAAGTTAGTATTCAAGTCGATATCTCTCATTTATTCACGCTTGTGTGTATGACGACGAAATGAGATACATATAAACCGATTTGAGTAGTAACTTTAAGACTATATCAACATTAGGACTCAGTGAAGAAATTGGACGTTAATGTTAATTGACTCTTATTTATCAATAAAACCAAAAGAACCTTTATTTTTAAAATAACAATTTTTTTAAATAAAGTCTTGAAGATTTTGTTAATTCTGATATCAATCAACTTATATCTATCTAGCAACCGGAAATCTATATTTCACTCTAATCTCTAAATCGCTTATTGCATCCATTTAACTTTTTTTTTTGTCTCTTGAACTAAACTCCATATCGAAGGAAAAGAACAAAACCTCCAGTTTTAATGGACTTTTAAATGCTCTTACAGACACAAACACAATGCAAACAGAATAAGAACAAAAAAAAAAACACAACCATCAAGCACAACTAATCAGATTCTTTTGCGATAAAAAAAATCAACAGAATATAAACACATCAGTGCTAGAAAATTGCAATAGTTAAAGTCGTTCGATTGCACAATGACTCGCCATTACCATCACAACCTATTATACATCTACCATCCCATCATCATCATTCAAAGTTCCTTCCATAGCAGCGGCTATATTATTTCTGACACAACAACAACTGTCATCGTTTGTCGTTCGATTAAAACGCCGCAGGTGGTCGTTTTCTAAGTTCTTTATGCTGTTGCAATGGCCCTCCCACAGAGGGGGGTACCTATACATTAAGACCATTTAGTTCGATTTTCTGCAAATGATTAAGAAACTGAACTGTCCCACTCTGATCAAAGCTATAATTTCGAAATAAAAACAAAAGACCGATAGACAGACAGACGGAAAGTATAAGAAAGAAACAAACAAACAGTTTTTTTTTCAAAAGAAGGTAAGAGTATATTATGCGGTTTTTAGTAATAACTTTGATTGGCGATTGTTTGTCTGCTATGTCCGTTGACGGGCGATTGACTGATCGTGTGCATAGCATTAGAGTATGACAAGATGTGCAGCAACATCGAACGCAAACGCCTCAAGCGAAAAAAAAAAACGAAACTAAAAAGGGGCCACAGTTGAGTGCGTTTTGATGGATTTACCTATTGAGTGCGCGGCAGGCTTCGCTAGGCGGAACACACTCTCTTTGAATTGGAAATCAGCTTCAATTGTCCAGCTTTGATGCTGATGCCAACCCCCTCTCCCTCCTTTTAGGCTGTGTTCTATATAATACCGACCGACTTCTCTTTACACACATTTTCGACTTAATTATTCCGAATGAAGCTGTCAAAAAGTGATTCCTTTATTTGAACTCTGATTCAAAATACTAATAAAAGTATGAGTATGAGTCTGAAGTTTTAACCCCTTCACACACTCGACAGAGTCAGACTTTTGTAATCTGTCAGTCATGCGAGTTCAAAAATAAAAAAAAAAAGAAATGAGTTACGTTATTTTTCATGTTTTGGTTGCCATGTCATGTTTTTTTTTTATATAAATTATTATTTCGACGCATGGTCGGAGGAAAAGTTTTAAACCCAAAGTTCACGTAGCGTGTAATTAGTGAACATAAGGGTGGGTGAATTCGTGAAGATCTACTCTAATTTTTTGATTCTCATACAAATTTGATGGAACAATAAATAATTTAGAATCAAACTTTTGCATACAAATTATTAGCTAGATTCTTTGAATATTAAAAACAAAAAGAACTTCATGATGATGAGATGATGTCACCTATAATAAATGTCATCTGTAACAACTCTACCAATGTTGGGTGTTTGGCAATAATTCGAATGCACTTTAACAACAAGAAGTGAATGGGAATTGCTGCTGTGTAATGTAGTCACTTTGCTTGCAGTGCTTGTCATTTTAGAGTTGAGAGGTCATGGCAGCTGTAATGAAGTTTTTTTTTTTAGGTTTCTGTTTTTACTTTGCTTTTGCTTTGATTGATGGTGATTGTGATTTATCATAAAGATTAAGATTAAGGTCGATGTTTAGTGGGTTCTTGTCAAATAGAAGGGTATATCTAGCAGCAACACAATGTTGAGAATTTATTTGAAATTAAATAAATCTAATAGAATTAATTAGTGGGAGATTGAACAAATAGAAGTCAAAGAAGGTTAAATAATAAAAATAGGAATTTTAAAGAATTTTTAGACTTAATTATACTTAATCTGAAATCTACACAGTTGTATTGTTTAAGTTTTTTTTGTCTAAATCACTCGGAAATGGAGAAAATACCTACTTATGTGCCAAAACTTCAAAAAATAGGTTGGTCAACCCTCCACCTAAGAATGTTGTACAAAATTGTAAAACTTAGAAAAAATATAGGAATTTAGTCAAATTTGTGTTGCAAATATCATAAAATAAGTAAAAACGTGTTTATTGTATTTTTTTAATTTCGTATGATTCGAATGCAGATATTTAGGTACCAAATTGGGAAAAGTTAAAGTCCAAAATGTTGCCAAATGATCCCAACGGATTAGAACAAATTTCTGCATTTTTATTACTTTCAGGTGTTTATATTTTAAATGGTTTGTAGACGAAATGTTATCTGATAGAAAATATACAATTTTGACAGTAGTTGAAGTTGCCAACTATTTTTTAAGCCAAACCCCTAAATGGTCGAAAATTATGTTCTAACATTATTGAAATTTGAAATTGAAACTAGACCGAGACGATACCCGCCCAAAAACATTCGAAACCATACCGAACCGATACTGAATTTTTGGCCCGAAATCTACCAAGACTTTCGGTGGAATCGACAGAAAAAAATATAACTTTATATTTATTACAAGAAAAAAATTCTTGTAATTGGTTTCTCGGAAACAGTTTTTACAGTTTGTTCTTTTTAACAGTAAAAAGGTTTAGGAAGTGGATTTGATAAATACCACCCACAGCCATGCCCATTTCTATTATGGTTTTTGTTACCGTGAAGGTAACGTCTCCAACGATTTTGATGAAATTTTCAAAGTTGGTTCTGTTAAGCTGGAGAGCACTTCAGGCAGTGGGCTAGGTAAAATCCACCGACTGCAACGCCCATTTTTTTGTATAACTTGATTGCTCGGAATAAGGTTTAACAAAAAAATTCAACCAAACCCATTATTTTAATAACCAGTACCATCCATACAACCGTTTATTTTCTTTTTTTTTTTATTTACTCATTAAGGACTAAGCTGATATGGAACAAACATCATATACGACTTTGGACTTGTTTCAGAATATTCGAGCTAAGTTCTGATTGTGAGGCAGGGTCATAAGTCCATGACTACAAAATAGTTTTTGATTTTTAAATTATAACCTATTCAGACTCAGGTGGGTAAAAAGCTTAATAATGATCTTCAACTAAAAGACCAAGTTCAAGTAATAAAATTTTCTTTTTCTATAAAGTACCCAAAATCTTATTTTTCTCAAGAACGGCCCTAGAACTTTTCATTAAAAAAAAGTAAATTTCTTTTAGTAAAAGCTACTTTTGTTTTGAGTGGAAAATGATTTTTATCAAGAAACAATTTATTTGGTTTTCGATGTTATTGAAAACGAAAGTGAAGCTTCTAAGAAATTTAAAAAGTGGATACTAAAACTTGCCAAATAATATTTAAAAATGTTTTATTGAAAACCTAATGTTTCGAAACAATATGGTCGATTTTTTTGAAACTCAGCGCCTTAGGGGTTTTCTGCACTTTTTAAAATACTTTTAGAAAATATTCCGCTTTTATATACTTAAATGTTAAAAGCCTTAGGTTATGGAAAATATTATTTTCCCAAAAATGGCTCCTTTTCATACAGAAGCTTCTAGAAATTTATTTCAGTTATTTTTACTAAAATTTACAAAAGAAAATATTTTTTGCATTTTTAAAAAATATTTCAAATATTCTTATTGAAAACCTAATGTTTCGAAACTCAGTATCTTTCTAATAATTTCTTAACACTTTTTAAAATACTTTTGGAAACTATCTTACTTTTATAAAAAAAAAATTTAAACTACCATATAAATGCTAAAAAAAACTAGTTAAGCAACATTTCATGTTTCTCCTCCAAAGTTTTGGATACAAACAATTCTCGGTACACTCATATATTTCATGTTTGATAAGGAAATCTTATGGCAAATTTGTTTTATCCTCCAACAATTAAAGGAGTTCTTTTACGAATAATTATTCAAATATTGAATTAAATGTTTTGAAAACTGTTTACTTTTTTATTTACATGTTTGCCTTTGCCAATAGAACAATAAGAGCAAGTAAGTGTAACCCAGTCGTGCATTTAATTTAATTTTATTTTTATTTTATTTTATTTTATTTTATTTTATTTTATTTTATTTTATTTTATTTTATTTTATTTTATTTTTATTTATTTTATTTTTTTGGTTTGTTTTTTTATTTTATTTAAGTTTTTTTTGTATTTAATTTGCATGAACGATGTAAATAAAATTAAAAAAAAAAATTAAATTAATTTTTTTCATATTTCTATGATTTTAAGAATTCTCTTTATTTTCAAAATTAATGGTTTTTTGTTTTTGACTATAAATTAAAAGAACATTAAGTTTTGAAAACAAAAATTTTACTAAATTGCGTAAAAATAAGTTTGGAATTTTTATTATATTTTTTTTTCTTCAAAATTTTAAGTTTGAAAATTAATTTTTCAAAAACTGTTCACTCGAACAACTTTATTTAAAATTTATATAAAAGAAGAGGTTTTTGGCTTTACAAAAATGTAAAACATAGCATTGTAAGTGCTATCGTTGTGTTTTAAAATTGTTGTGTTTTAAATCATTTTTTTGTATGAAGACTACCATTCCCGGCTTAACGGGAGAGAATAGAGCTCCCCTCTCACATGATTATTTTCTTTTCTCAACCCACCTAACACACTCTAGCTTTTTACCTATTACATTTTATGTGAATCACCCTTTTTAAACAAAATACCATGTTTCGTGAGTTTCTACCTCTTATGATTAATGCAGTGAAGCCGATGGGGAACTTTCCCAAAACCATTAAACAAATCTTTGTATCTATTATTTAGTACTGTTTTATAATTTTCCTGAGTGATACCACGCAAGAAAAACTCACCTTGAACTCGACCACAAAGGTGGTGAAAAAGTGTACATTTGATACGGAAACTTAAAATACGAAACTCTTCCGATTGAATTATCTTTAAAACGGTTACTCTTATGAAAAAAGTTACTTAACATTTTTTGTAGGAATTTTTTTGGGCTACAACTTAGTTACTAACATTTTTCTTGTAAGAGTAACCGTTCGGGAAATATTCCTTAAAATTTGCTTGTGGGGGCTTTTGGCCCCCGTTAATTTGTTAGCGACGCTCCTTTCAATGGGAACTTTTGACAATAGTTTCTTTAGAATTCCATGAGAAGGCTATATACCAAAATTAGCTTTCCGCCATTTTTTCGAAAGCAAAAAACATAAATGACTGGACTAGACATTGAAAACTCATGTGCAGCGGTTTGTCCTTTTCAAACTTATTCTATTTTCAATTGCTTGTTCTGTAGTTTTTTTTTTGGGACATTATTTGGACGTCATTGCTGTATGAATACTTTTAACATTCCAAAGGTGAGAACTATCAAAACGGTTTTTATACATTTTTTGGATCTTGATTTTTGTATATGAATTTTCAAGCTATCCGAAAGGGAGGTCGCATTTCAAAGAAAATGTTTTTGTATATGAAAGGAATTCTTGTCTTTTCTAGATAGTTTTTAAAAGTTTAGCTAATTTCACATTTTCACAAATATTTAAGTTTAATATTTAGCCTTCAACAATAAAAAATTTAAAACAATTTTTAGTTTATTTGGTTCTTAAGTCTTTCCTGCTTCTTAATCTTTTAAATCCAAATCACTTAACCATTCTTCTAAATGCAACTAAATCAAATTCTGAATAATCCAACCTTATTATAAACCATTTATAATAGTGATGTTTTTTTTTTGTTCTTGTTGGGTAATTTATGTTTTCAAAGCAAACAAAAAAGCTAAGCGAATAACCTCGTTACCAAGCGAACATTGACGTCGTTGTCTTCACGATATAGTCGACAACAGCATGCACAAAACAAGAGAAGGTCACCTCCGGCGAAATACAGCCCACAAGCACAACACAACACAAAAAAACAACATAAAAATCCATGTATATTTGTTCTTTCCAGAAACTGCATGCAAATATTCTTTACTTTACCCGGGTGGTTTTTACCAGTAAGGATAGACTGTTGCTTCTCAAATTACACCCCTAAATAACTAATAAAATTCATGTAGGTTGTATGTACGTACACTATACCAAGAACATCTATTACTACCTGTATTATAATACCTTCTTATTTCACTCGAATCCTTTTACACGATAAAATGGAAATATAAAAAAAGGAACAAGGCTCTATAGAGCTCCACCATACTGCCAATATACATAACTCATCCACCATCTAAAATAAAACTAAAGAGCGTAAGCAAAACGGGGGTAGAGTTTACCTAAACGTGCTTATAAACACTTTGATTGTCTTAATGGCTGACAGACATGCAAACTTCCTCCTCTTTCGATCACCACCATCATCGTCATCGCCATTACCTTCATTATCAAAGCCATCCCCCTCCCATCACTCCTTATAATCATCATTAACATCGTCATATCGTTCAAAAATTGTTGTATATGGTAAAGTAAGACGAAAGTAAAACCATGGCATTAATTACAATCGAATATAGTAGCACCTTTTTCAGAAAACTAGGGTGGCCGGGGGTAGTAATTTATTAGAAGAAAAAAAAAACAAAAAGCCGGTAGTAGGTACCGACATACAACCTGTATCCATCACATACATTTGCCACTGCTGTGCTGCTTTGCTCTTGCTGACTGCTAGCTGTCTCAAACCATTTGGCAATTAATAATAATTTGAGTCTCAAGCTAAAAACTAATTGATTTAGAAAGTGAAATTAATTTGTTGCTTTTATGGTTGCAGTACTTCCTAGCCCCTTAGCTCTCCTATGTCTAGTATCTCACGCCATATTATATTTTGTTGTAGCACCTTTATAGTACTTGGTTCTTGGTGCGGTTAATGCTCACACGTTCAAGTTGTTAAGCATTTATGAGCTACAATATAGAATTGAATATTATGGGAGCTCTGTAAAGTGCGAGTTTTGTTTTATTTTATTTTTTAAAAAAACTTTATGTGCCAAATGGGCAGAGAGCAGAGGTATAAATCATTCGCACAACACTTACACCGCACTCACTCATATTATACTCTACATACGGCAGAGGTATGGTTTTCATTGAAGTGTACTTCCTGTTTCAGTCAACCAAAAAGTTGGCTAGTAAATTAAGTTCACACACAACTCAGAGACCAAACGACCGTCTTTTCTCCGACTTGAGTTTTGACTTTCGAGTAAAAAGTGAATAAGTTCGAAGGAGTTTTGTGCATACAAAAAAAAAGGAGAAAATGAATTTTACTGTCTCTAATGAGTCTTTCCAGCTGGTGGTAGATAATTAAAATTTTAAAAAAGTTTGTTTATTCTAGAAATGGTATAATTTTTAAATTATGGTGAGAAAGTGACAAGTCTTGGAAATTTTTCAATTCAAACAAGATCTAGATCTATGAACAACAGACCTCAGAAACTATACACTGGAAATAATATTTTTATTTAAAAAAATCACTCTCCCGTAAGGGGGTTAAGGGGAAGGTTTAGGTGTGGGTGTGAGGGGGTTTCCTGACCATCCTGAGTTCTGAATGAAATTTAGGATGTTCTTTAGTGGCAGGACAGAGATGAAAAAGTATTCTCCTAGGGCTGCTTTTCGGGTTCTAGCTATGCTGGAGCATTCACACAGGAAGTGAGGTGAGCCTTCCTCCACCTGTTAATCTTGATACCTCTACATCAGTCCGATGAGCTGATGCCCATTCTGCTCATGTGGGTTCCCATTGCGTTGTGGCACGTAAGGACACCAACAATAAGTGATAATTGGGGCCTTAGCTTGAGTAAGTATTCTGCTTTTTTCCTTGAAATATTAGGCCATATGTAGATTCCTTGAAACCTGACAAGTGTCGATGGCTGACCATCTGACATTTGCAGCCTCTAAGAAGCTCTGGTGTATTTGACTGTTATTTTGCTCCAGTGGCATGAGCACCGAGGCTTCGATTTGGCTCAGATCAAGAGATGATCCGTTTTTTGGCCAGTTCATTTCATTTCCTGTTTAGCTCTCGTGAATATCTCTATGTCCCGGGACCCATCTTAGGGTAACTTTGTTCGTTGCACTGAGTTCTCTTAACTCATTCCGGCAACGTTCGACCAGATTAGATTTTATGGTGATTGACGAAATGGCTTTAATTGCTATGAAGATATCAATATTATTGTTGACTACTTCACGTGAGGCGAGATACTTCGTGGCTTCACAAACTGCAAGCACTTTTGCTTGGAATACACTGCAAAAGTTTGGAAGCTTTATAGATCTATTTATAGGTGGGTTATTTGAGCAGATGCCTACATTAAATTTTACATTATTCACGTTTAGATTTTGTTAATTTTTGAGAGGAAATTATTCACTCTATTATTTCCCAATCATTGGAAATTCTCAGCAGACTCGGTAAAAATTCGTTTTATTTGGTCCTTCAAGCCGGAATAAAATGAGACCTTTTATTATTCAATGTTAGTCGAACGTAGTGTGATTAAGAATTATTTTTGTTCTTTTATTGTTTTCATGGTATAAGTAAGCAGCTCCTACTTTAGTTAAAGATACTTCAGTTAGTAGATAGTAACAAGGTGCCACATAAGTAAACATTGTCCTAAAAGAGTTCCAAAAATTCTTTTACAATTTTTTCTATTCAATTTTCTTTTCAGAAATCCTAAATTTATCATTGAAAAGAAAAAACGAATAAGAATACACTGCAACGCATTCTATTTTTAGAGTTTGCCTTTTGGCTTTGATGATCAGCAGGCGCATTGCTTAAAGGTAAACATAAAATAGAGCAACTTCTCAAAACTCTAATTTTCGGCGTTAATCCATTTGGTATAAATAAAAGTTTCTTTTTATAACCGAATTTCTCGATTTTGTGCAGCAGAAGATGATAGTCATTTAGAATGTGTTTGTCATTGGCTTAAAGCTGACAAATATTCAAAAACATTGAGATAAAAAATTGGCTTTTTTAAAAATGATTTTTAGTGAAGCGAAGCGGTCGTTAAAAAAAAAAAAATAATCAAAAAATTGGATTTGGCAAAGAATGTTCACAAATTATAATTTTAAAAGTGAAATTTCTAGAAATCTTTAAACACTACAAAATTTGTCAAGCCCTGTCCCTGGAGGCTTGAGCTAGAAATCAGTGTGACCAATAAGTTATTTTTTCTTGAAGTGATAACTTCATAATAAATGTAAGATTTGTTTGTGCCATTTATAGCCAATTTGTACATACATAGCAGCATTAAACTTTTGATACTTGGTCCCTCGAGCCGGGTAAGAACACTTCACACTTGGTCCCTCGAGCCGGACAGGATCAATTGTTCACTTGTGAATTCAATTTCGTTAACAGTGTTGATATACCCATTATAATTAGTTTAATATTTTTTTTTTTGAGAAAACATTTATGTTTCTAAAAAGACCAACAAAATGAGTTTCAAGCATTTCAAAATACTTTTTCATAGAAATAATATTTTGGTCTGATAAATTAAATTTTTAACAATTAATTTGTTGACAAAACTTTATGCGTTTAACTTTAATAACAAAAAAATCTCTTTTTTTTGTCATCAATGCAGAAAAACAATATTAATCTATTGTGTCGTAAAAAATATATTTCCATCAAAAAACAAATGAAACTTTATATTTGTTAACATTTTTTAATTGGCAAATATATTAATTTGCAATAATTTGAACAAATAAATTGATTACAGTTGTTTTTTTCGATTTTGTGTAAAATCAACTTGACAATATATTCAAATTAAAAAATAAAGTACACATTACATCAACATACATCCACATAATTTTACGTCTATTTTAATTAAAATAGAAACTTAAGGCGAAAAAAATGGATGAATATAATACGTTTTTTTTTAATAATGCAGTCGTAGGTTTATTTTTAATGTAACCAATTAAAAAAAAGAGCTCCCATTGAATGTATATTTTCTTTTTGTATCGATTCCCTATACCAGCTTTTTCTCATGCCACTTATTGTGTCACGTCAGTTTCATTTACATCGCGTCAAATCTACTTCCTTTCTCTTTCTATCTTTCGGTATAGAGAAACCCTTTTCTTTTTGCATTTCCACTTCAATTTTAATATCCTATTATCCTGGTTGTATACCTTCATACACATCAACCAGTACAAAAGAAAAAATATAAATGTATGTACAGAGTAAATTACCCGATGAAACCAACAACGTTGCAAATAGCACACAAATCTGCATCCATTTACACACGATACAGTAGGTATATCGAAAAACACGGTAGGCGAATGGGGTTAAAAACCAAACATTAGCACAAAAGTCCTGGTAGCTCCTGTATAGTGCACATAACCATCGAACATGTGCATTATTAAGCCAAAAAAAAAATATAAGCAACACAAAAAATAGGTTGTTTAATAAATAAGGGTTGAAACAAGTCAGAAGTGGGATATTACACACAAACCCACAGGAAATGTGTGTGTAAACTTCTATTTTTTTCTTTTTTTGAATATGCACATCACACAACTTCCATCATTTCATATTGATATCCTTTCATCCAATTCAAATGGTTATGCTATTGCCTCCTCTAAACTCGGCATTTGATGTGTAGAAAATTTTCCATTCTATGACGATGATGATGATGATGTAGATGAAAATCCATAGAAAATATTATATTTTTTGATTGTTACCAGGCTAAACCGACAAATATGCTTCTTCTCTTCACCTCGTTCGGTATTTTATGCAATCCTTCTCGACTTAAGCAACGACAAGAGTACAATCACCTATAGGGTTTGGATTGGAATATATATTTTCCCATTTTTTTTTTTCAAATACGGGCTTTTTGCAGAAGAACACCCTCTCAGTACTTCAGCACATTGTTTAAATACAAAAAAAAAAAAGAAATCACAATGTTGAAAAAGGGTTAAAAACTTTATGTGTGTGTTATGCAAAAACGTCTATAGGTTGTCGGATTTTGCGAAAGGGGTTCATTTATGGCCTGGCCGACTTCGGCATACCTGCTACCTACATACAAAAAAATCACGAGCTCTACAATGTGTTTGCGAGCCGCCCGACATGTGTTGGATTATGCATGCATAGCTCGATCAGGTTGGGCAAGTCGCATGGCAGGCTTCTTTTTTATGCGGATTTTTTTTTTGTATTATTGTTGTTGGTTTATTATTTCGTCCTTTTTTCGGAAATCCTACACTTTTTTTTTAATTATTAATAATTTTTAAGGCTTTTCAGAGGTGAGAAGGGCGATTTTTTTTGTTGTTGTATTGTGTGCTCTGAATTGAAGTCATTAAATACTCTTCGTAAAGCTTTACTTAGCAAGAGGCGCAATGTTGGGTGTTAATAATGCGAAAAAGAAATAAGCGGTTGGTGTACATGTAAATCGGGGATATTAATTAAAACCATTCGTGGGAAAGAAGCATAAAATTTAATAATATTTGTTCAAAATTGTACATGGCTATATATGAATGTACATATGTACATAAGAAATATTAATGAAGTGTTTTGTTTCAATCATTCATCGAAATGTACATTATTATGAAGCAATTACAGGAAGAAATAGAAGGTGGTGGTGGTTTCAGAATTGCAGTTTGCAGCTATACTATTTTCCTTCTCTTCTAGAGAATCAAATTTAAAACGCTATTTACCAAGCTCACTCGTTCAGGCTTTAACTTGATGCACAGTGGACGGACGAATAAACGCAAAGGCCACGCAGACCAAATTTTACAATATTGACAAAATTTTTAAGTTTGTCGTCACAAATCTAAGAACTAATAAGAATTTCAATGAACATTCCTCAAGTCAGTTTGTACCTATTTACTTTTTATTCCAAATAAATGTCACTAGCGTCACGCTATTTGATTCATTTGTTTGCTAAAAACGGTACCAAGTTAAAAATTCATTGAAAAATAAATAATAAAACAAAAAAACAGTTAAGAGACACAAAAATTTACCCCAAAAACCAAGTCAAGCAATTTAAAGTGACGCTGATGACATGTAACAGAAATAACTAGTTTTACTGATCACAGAATAGAAAAACAAATTCTAATACCAGTAAGGGACACAAAATATGTAGGTACTGAAAAAAGGAAGTCGAGTAACTTTAAAGTGACGCTTAGATATGCCATGTGACAGGAATGACAATATTTATTGATCACAATAACTTACACAACTATTTAGAATATTTGTTATAAAAACAGAAAATAAGGGACACACAAATATGGCATGTGACTGGAACGATAATATTAACTGAATACAGAATAACAACTTATAGAACTAAGATGAATATTAGGTTATAAAAATAAAAAATAGCAGACACAAAATATGTACTGCCAAAAATGAAGTCGAGTAACTCAAAGTGACGCTTATAAAATGTGACAAGAATGACAGTATTTTTCTGACCACAGAATAACTTAGACCAGTAAGAGACACGAAATATGTACTACCAAAAAAGGAAATCGAGTTACTTAAGGTGACGCTTGTGAAATGTGACCAAAATGACCATATTTACTGATCATAATAATTTATACAACTAATAAGAACATTATGTTACAAAAACAAAGAAATAAGAAACAAAAAATATGAAGGTACTCCTAAAGGAGAAATCGATTCACTTAAAGTGACGCTTATGACATGTGACTAGAATGACAATATTAACTGAATACAGAATAATAACTTATAGAACTAAGAAGAATATTATGTAATAAAAATCAAAAAATAACAGACCCACAATATGTACGGCCAAAAACGAAGTCGAGTAACTCAAAGTGACGCTTATCCAATGTGACAGGAATGACAATATTTACTGATCACAGAATAACTTATGCAACTTTTACGAACATTTAGTTTTCCTTGCTTTTTAATAACTCAAATAAAAACGTGACGAAAGTGACGTAAACATGATTTAACGAACCAAACCTTTGCTAAAAATTACTAATTTTTCCATTTGAACTCGTAGTTATTTTGAGAAATCTAGATCAGTTAACATGCGCGCTGAAAGCATTTGCTAGAATTGATTGTCGAAAACCCTATGACTATGTGTTTTTAATTTTGAAACAAATTCAAGAAAAAATATTTTTGAACTACCAAAATCAGTTTTTCATTTTGAACACATCACTGGTAACTTTTCAATATAATTTAAAAGCTAAGCAAAACTGAATAATTTTTTTCCTATACCTGTATATGTTTTCTTCCCTTCGAAATAGACTGTTTGAAAAGGTCACAAGTTTTATCAGAATTCTATCAGAAAAACTGGTCTAATGCACAGAGTTTACTGAAAAGCAAGATTAAGTTTTGAGAGAAAACAATATTTAGAATGTGTGGAAAGAATAAAAAAAAATGACCAATGATTTTTAACAAATCAGGCTTAGGCTTTGTGCTTTGGAGTAAATATCTTCGAATTGATATAAAAGAAGAAAATTGACACTATAGATCCGAGTGTTTTGAGAAAAAAAATCAAATTTTTGTATTGATGGAACTCTTCATGTTTTATTTTCCTAAGGGCCAGTGTTTCAGTGCAGAGTTAACTCTGAGTTAAATCAGAGTAAGCTTACCTTGAAAAAGAAGTCGAGTAAGGCATGTGACTGGAACGATAATATTAACTGAATACAGAATAACAACTTATAGAACTAAGATTAATATTAGGTTATAAAAATAAAAAATAGCAGACACAAAATATGTACTGCCAAAAACGAAGTCGAGTAACTCAAAGTGACGCTTATAAAATGTGACAAGAATGACAGTACTTTTTCTGACCACAGAATAACTTAGACCAGTAAGAGACACGAAATATGTACTGCCAAAAAAGGAAATCGAGTAACTTAAAGTGACACTTGTGAAATGTGACCAAAATGACAATATTTACTGATCATAATAATTTATACAACTAATAAGAACATTATGTTACAAAAACAAAGAAATAAGAAACAAAAAATATGAAGGTACTCATAAGGGAGAAATTGATTCACTTAAGGTGACGCTTATGACATGTGACTAGAATGACAATATTAACTGAATACAGAATAATAACTTATAGAACTAAGAAGAATATTATGTAATAAAAATCAAAAAATAACAGACCCACAATATGTACGGCCAAAAACGAAGTCGAGTAACTCAAAGTGACGCTTATCCAATGTGACAGGAATGACAATATTTACTGATCACAGAATAACTTATGCAACTTTTACGAACATTTAGTTTTCCTTGCTTTTTAATAACTCAAATAAAAACGTGACGAAAGTGACGTAAACATGATTTAACGAACCAAACCTTTGCTAAAAATTACTAATTTTTCCATTTGAACTCGTAGTTATTTTGAGAAATCTAGATCAGTTAACATGCGCGCTGAAAGCATTTGCTAGAATTGATTGTCGAAAACCCTATGACTATGTGTTTTTAATTTTGAAACAAATTCAAGAAAAAATATTTTTGAACTACCAAAATCAGTTTTTCATTTTGAACACATCACTGGTAACTTTTCAATATAATTTAAAAGCTAAGCAAAACTGAATAATTTTTTTCCTATACCTGTATATGTTTTCTTCCCTTCGAAATAGACTGTTTGAAAAGGTCACAAGTTTTATCAGAATTCTATCAGAAAAACTGGTCTAATGCACAGAGTTTACTGAAAAGCAAGATTAAGTTTTGAGAGAAAACAATATTTAGAATGTGTGGAAAGAATTTAAAAAAAAATTACCAATGATTTTTAACAAATCAGGTTAAGGCTTTGTACTATGGAGTAAATATCTACGAATTGATATAAAAGACGAAAATTGACACTATAGATCCGAGTGTTTTGAGAAAAAAAAATCGTATTGATGGAACTCTTCATGTTTTATTTTCCTAAGGGCCAGTGTTTCAGTGCAGAGTTAACTCTGAGTTAAATCAGAGTAAGCTTACCTTGAAAATAAATTTTTACTGAGTTAACTCAGAAGCAGTTTTTCAGTTGAGGATCAACTATATGTTGTCAAAAATTTATTGAAATCGATGTGCGAGTCTCTATGGATATCACACTTATCGTAATCACGATGATACCAAAATGGAAGTCCTTGCGTTAACTCACAATATTAAGGGCCAGTTTTTCAGTTCAGGCCTTACTCTGAGTTAAATCAGAGTTAGATAATCCTGAAAATAAATTAACCTTGAGTTAACTCAGGAGTAGTTTTTCAGTTGAGGATTAACTTTGTCTTTCAGCTGTCAAAATTATGAGGCCAACGATGTGCGACACTATGGATATCACCCTTCTACGCCTAGGAATGGAGATGGCACCACAACGAATTGCACTGGCAATAACTTTCAATATCAAAATCGAGATGGCGCCACAACTAAAAAGACCCTCAATTTGGTGCCTGAGTTAACTCACCAAATTAGACGAGTTAACTCAGAGCTAACTTTCCATTTGAATTGACTGAAAAACACGTTTTTGGAGTTAGCTCCGGTTTAACTCCGAGACTAGACTAGATCTCGCACTGAAAAACTGGCTCTAGGTGGGTTAACTTATTTAAATAGGATTTAAATTTACTGCGAAAAAAAAAAGTTTTTAGAGTTAACTTAGACCCCAAAACTAGGATGATCTCGCACTGAAAAAGTGGCCCTTAGCCATTTACCAGTGTCAGAAGAAATTTCGGCTTCAATTTTAAAGATATCAACCAATGATTTCATTAATTAAATTTAATCTTTGAATTTTTATTTCCAATCTAATTTTAAACCAGTCATATTAAAAAAAAAATATTCATCATTTTCAATACAAAAAAAAGAAAAAAAAAAACAACAAGAAGCACTTCCACTTACTTGTACCATTTTTATATATATAAATGTATAAATAATCATTTTTATAGAATAGGTTATAATTAACTACCGTTAATCTTGTCGTTAACTTAATTTAAATTAAAAAAAAAAAGAAAAAAAAGCAAAACCGTAATAAAACCACTCTTGAATGTATTACTTAAATCATTAAAAATGTATAATAATCTACTCTACAACCCAGACAAGTCTATTTAACTTGTTGATTATGCCAGTAATACTGATTGTATATCTTAAGGGAAAATTGTTAAAATTAAAAAAAAAAATAATAATAATTAAACTTTCAAATCGTATATTATTACAAATATATATAGTGCCAGTATACGTACAACAAACATGGCAATATCTCAGTGCCACGTTCAGTTACACTGACCTCTAAACAAATTACACACATAAATCAAATGTCAGACGCACTGCTCATATACACATAGGTACCATACTTATACAACCAGTATCTAGATACTATACGCACTGTTAGTCGTATGTTTTGTTTTATGATTATGCTACAAATTATAATACTCGTTCAGTTTCCTATTCCTATTCGGTTGAAGTAATAAAAAAAAAACACCATCACAAAAAAAATTACAATTTTACAAAATAAAAAATAAAACCACATAAATTGAAATAAATGGGCGTTTGTAAGCCCCTCACGCATTTTAAATGAGTATAATCTACATTGAAAAAAAAAAATACATTTATGTATGTAAATGTAAGTGTAAAAATATAACGATTTGTTTGGAAATATCTTCCGGATATATCTCAACAAAAATCTCAATAAATTTCATAAATCAAAAATAATAAAAAAAAAAATAATAAAAAAAAAGAGATTAAAATTAGTCCAAAATTTGGTAGAGGCCTTAGCCTCAGGCATCTGATATTCAGCAATACAGTTACAGCTGTGTTTATGTTTCTTTTAATCTACGCAAAATGCCCTTGACCGGAAAAAGTTTCTTCATAGCTTAATTTTAAATCGCCATGCAATCACAATATTTTTTTTTTTGGTCAAAATTAGACAACCTATGTCTATGCTATGTCTGCAACCCAGAGACGCGACATTTAAGCTATCCAAACGAGTATCAAGATACGTGTAGATAGAAATATAACCTATGGCGCCAGAGAGTACTGTTAAATTAAATACAAGCTTTAACAAAAAAAAAAAAAACAATCTTCCAAATTCGAAATTTGTTAGCGTTTGCACGTGATTAATTTGGCGGACAGGGGTACCCGCAAACCTTCATAAAGTTTAAACATAAATTTAAGTTGAAAGAGATTTTTTTTTTCTTTTATTTTTTAAGGTTTTTTTTTGCTTCATACTTATATATTTATTTTACAATCGGTATTTATATACAAATACACGATGACTTCATTAGGTCGTTTTTCAATTTGCACAAGTGAAATAGTAGCTAAGGTCATGATTTTAGGGGTATTTGGCCTGATTAATTAGTAATTTGAGGCATTCATTGAGAATTGCGAGCAAGCATTACCCTCATGCCCTATATTTATTTTTTTTTTGCTTTTTGTGTATTCATTGAAAATTGATTAAAAATTTATATCTCAACTGAATTAAAGTTTTATGTTCTCTCTTATTTGCTTTTTTTAATTTTTTTTTTTGTTTGTATTCTTTTCATTTTGAAGGATTGAGGAATAACACATGGGCGGCACATGAACTAATATTTTTTTTTTTCTTTAATTTTACTAGGTCAAGTCAGAAGACGAAATGAGATTTGTTGTTGTTTTTTTTTTTGTTTTACGTTTCACTGGGCTCTAGATGAAATAAAATTTTAATGATAGAATTTATCAAGGGCAATGTTTTTAAAGTAGGTTCTTAGAAGCTTATGATGTGGCGAAATTTTGTAATAAGCTTAAAATGGTTAAAATTATTGCTTTTGTTCGTACTGGCTTTGTTAAAAGTTCTAATTTAGGTATTTTATAACCTCATTAGTTTCTTGAAGCACAATATTCAGTACACATTTAGGATAGAACCCATAGTAAAATGAGTCAAATTCCTATGGGTGTTTTATACTTCATTGGATTTCTTATTCTAAGATCAGGAACGCACTTAATAATAATAATATAATAATAATTTTAACTATATGCCTGTAAGACCTAAGGTCTTTTAAATGCAACCTGAATTGCACGGCACTAGTTAGAAAGAGAAGGAGGATAGGAAAGATTTGGCGCAGTGGATTGAGATCAAGGTGTTTATTATCTCATTAAATCTCACGGGTGGCGTCCAGTTAAGCTGGGAGAATATAGAAAAGAATGCTGCCTAGAATGGGGCTCGAACCCACACCTCTAAGTTAGCAGTCAAGCACTACATCCACTGCACCATTGCCACCCGCACTTGCGATTTTCTATCGCACGATTATTCAGTCGCCAAATATAGAACACATGATTATACGAGTAAATGTGAATGAAAGCACATGACAACAATATTAAGTTGCGATCACTTTTTTTAGTAATTGCGACAGAAAATCGCAAGTGCGTTCCTAGCCTAAGGGGAAGTTTTTCAGTGCAGGATCAGAAGGGCGGGTGTGAAAGTTGTCGCATGTTTTAATAGATTTTTGACAACTATACAAATTCAGTTAAGCCTCAACTTAAAAAGTGTTTCTGAATTAACTCACGGTAAAATTTTATTCAGGAGCAGTTAACTCTGAATTAACTCAGAGTTAACTGAGAACTGAAAAACTGGCCCTAAGAGTACCCGAGTTTTAACTCAATGATTCCCGGATGAGATGCTGCCACCTTAGTTAAAAAAAAAACAGCATGGAAGTTTCATCACGGCCTTGGAAAGTTTGCCGTAGGGGCAATCTAGTTGAGAAAAACTTGTCAAATACTCGTGAGGGGCTTAAAAATATTTAATTTGAAAGAATGATGCAAATTATTATCAATTTTGTTTTTAAGTGTACAATTTGGATTTTCTCTGTACTGATTATTTGTTAATAATCCATGTAACTATGTACAGTACAAGTCTTATTCCTACTTGTTAGCGCAATTCACTGAGTAGGTAAGTAACAAACATTTCCTCAAATGATGCTTTTCTTTTTTATAATCATTTTTTTATTTTATTTCCATTAAATAATATATGAATAGGAAGAAAGCAAACGATGAAAAAAAAAACTTGAAATAAAATTAAAAATTCTACACTCATCGTTCTCATGGGACATGATTTTGCTGTTTAGTTTTCCATCTTATTTTTTTTTTGCTGTTGCTGTTATTTTATTTTATAATTTAATTTTCGAAGTCGTGTTCACCCACAAACCATTTATGGTCATCCTCATAAATTAACATGTTTTAATTGAAAACTTAAAAATGGTATATAGAAACTTAAAGCTTGTTTATTTTAAGCTAACAATCAAGAGATATGATTTTTTATGTTTGTATAGGTACATAATTAATGTTATAAATAACAAACATTATAGTTTGAATAATATTATGGTATAGTATGGTCTTGAAGTTTTTTTTTTGTAGTCAAACTATGAAAGTTCATATGGCATAGAGAAAAGTGTGCTACTATATTAACACGGGCACCCAGGCACACCCACGACTATAAAGAGATGCCTTGCATACATAATTGTAATTAATTTTATACTGTTCTCATATACACAATTAGGTGTATAGCTAAGGTAAATACATATATGTATATCTATTTAGTGGGTGCACATGATTTTTTCTATTTCATGGATAAACAATTGTCACAATCAATAAAAAAAATAATCAACAATTTATTAAGTTTAAAAGAATTGAATTGAAATTGAAAAAACAAAAACCAATGAAGGTTAATTTTTTCATTTCTTGAGTGGAATTTGCTGGTTATTGTTGGCATATCTGCTTTTGTGTAGATTGATAAACAAATACATTTATAGTTACTTCCTGATTTATTATTTTTTCAGGGGTTTCAAATTCAAATTGTATATCAATATCTATATTAGTTGAAAAAAAAATAATGTTAGTTCTTTTAATTAATTGCATCTACCTAAATAATCATAAAAGCCCAAATAACAATAATTAGAATAATGTTATATTTAATTAATAATAATTAACATTTGAGCAGTTATGAACATTTGCACCTTTACCTATTTTATCCTTTTATCAGGCGCATAAAACTGTAGGAACTTTTTTTCAGAGAATTTATTTTAAGAATAATAAAGCATGTTGCATCTAATGAATAAAAGCTTTTTCATATGCTTTCATAGGGTGCTTTGAAGCATTTACATGACTGGCAACTTGCCATAATTCCTTCCATTTTCCTACCACTTATAAATTCATTGCGTAAATAGTCTAAAATCTACTATTTAATGTCCTTAAAAAAATGTAAAAAAAATTCAATTGGACACAAAAAATAAAGAACTTGCAAATTGAGAATATTTTCATTGTAACATTATGCATCTGATTTCATGCCAATGAATTCCTTTAATCATTAAGAATGGGATTCATCCTTATTTTAACAGTTTCAAGCCAAAAATAATGACAATTTGTCAACCGTGCAGACTCCACATTGGTTTTTATTCAATAATAAATTCCAATTTCTTAAATAATTAATCCAGAATTGATTTTTCGATACTTTTCATTTTATTCTATTTATTTCATTTCATTTCATTTCATTTCGTTTCATTTCTTTTCATTTCATTTCATTTCATTTCGTTTCACTTCTTTTCATTTCATTTCATTTCATTTAATTTAATATAATTTAATTTTATTTAATTTTTTTTAATTTTATTTACCTAATTTAATTTAATTTAATTTAATTTAATTTAGTTTAATTTAATTTAATTTAATTTTATTTAATTTAATTTAATTTAATTTAATTTAATTTAATTTAATTTAATTTAATTTAATTTAATTTAATTTAATTTAATTTAATTTAATTTAATTTAATTTAATTTAATTTAATTTAATTTAATTTAATTTAATTTAATTTAATTTAATTTAATTTAATTTAATTTAATATAATTTAATAAAATATAATTTACTTTCGTTTCATTTTATTTTATTTTATTTTATTTTATTTTATTTTATTTTATTTCATTTTATTTTATTTTATTTTATTTTATTTTATTTTATTTTATTTTATTTTATTTTATTTTATTTTATTTTATGGTATTTTATTTTATTTTATTTCATTTTATTTTATTTTATTTTATATTATTTTATTTTATTTTATTTTATCTATTTTATTTTAGTTTATTTTATAAACATTTTATTTTTTTTTAATTTATTCCTTCATATTTCCCTTTCTATTTTGGAGTGTCACTTCAATAGAAATTTTGTTCTATTTTACTTCCGATTTAAGCAATTCCACAAACAAAAAAACACCGAAATAATTAACAAATTTCTTGTATTAATTTTCTTAAATTATTCTGGTCACGATGAAGTTCATATTATGACTAACGAAAGTCTGACTTCAAAAAAAAAAAAAATTATAATGAATGCAAATATTCGACTAGCCAAACTACTTAAAAATAAACAAAATTAATTCATGCATATTTATTGGTTTTGCTTTAATATTGAGTGTGTCAAATATATTTTAAACGTAATATTTTCACACCAGTGATTATTGAATAAACAAAACAAATAAATTATTTAACAGTTAGGGGCTTCTTTTATTTTTAAATTTTATTTAAATTTAAAATAGTAACCAGTTTAAACGAATAAGAGTTGTTTAAATGAAAACAATAAACAGATGTGCCATGATATTTTCGTCTGTTATTCTCAAGATACCGTTATGTATTGTACTTCCCCAAAAAGTTAAGAGAACAATAAATGTCAACTTTTTTCAGTGTTGTTTTAAAATGTCGTACTTTTGTGAAAAATAGACGATGAAAAGCTTCGAGTTTCTAGTTTTGAGTATTTTTAGCTTTTATTATAAGAAATTGCGCAAGGCAAACAATTGCCAGTTTTTTTTTTGTTGAAATTGTTTGGTATTTTGTACAGCTCAAAGTAAATTTTAAAGTTGATCCAATTCTTTGAATAATTCTGAAAGAGTAATAATACGTTTTTGGATCCCAGGATGGAATCGCAATAATCGCATTTTTTCACTAGAGCAAAGTGTTAGGTACATACATAACTGGCAAGAACCTAGAAAATAACGATAACTATCCTTGCTAGGCCCTTACTAGGCTCTTGTTAAAATCAACGTAAAACTTTCTTGGGCCTCGCCGAAAACTCGATTGTTTTTCCAGATTAGAAATCAACCGATAGATGTTCTTAATGTACACTTAGTACAACTTTTCAAAACAAATCATTGAACCACTTTTGAAATTTTGTTTCCTAAAAATTCAATTTGATACAATTAAAAAGAACTGCCAACTATTTTTCCTAGTTCCTTATCTACATAAGGGTTATTACCAAAAAAAAATAAATAAAAATTATCTGCTCTACATAATCAAACAATTTATTTGATTTTCGTCGAAAAACAAAATACAAAAGATTCCAACAAAAAACACTGAAATTCCCATTACAACAACCCATTTTCAGGCATTTACAAGAGATCTTATCAATTAAAAAACTTTACCAAATTGTAGCTTTTTTTATGTTGAAGCATTTTTTATTTTTGTTTACCTCATCATCATTCAGTGTCAAGTCACGCTGGGGAACCATAAACTTAAGTCGACCTTTTTACTAACAATAAAACAAAAATCCGAAACTACCAGCAGCGTCCGTTATTCGCATATCTAATCATTAATCAAAACATACAAAAAAGTCCAAAATCATTCACTGAACAAAAAACAAAAACCTACACAACCATATTCAGATTGACCCTTAAAATAAAAATAAGCTCAAAAAAATGCAACTCTGTGCATATTTTGAATCTACACGATACAACTCAAAGCCATGCCTAAGTGCTAATTAATGCCCAATAAATGTCAAGATCACAATCGCCCGCGCGTTCTACGTGCCTATATAGTAAAACCCAACACACAACTGTCAGTATTAATAGTGTCAGGTGAAAAGTGAGGTGAAGAAGACGAAGAGTTTAGTAGTAAGTAACACACCACACCACCCATGGATTCCCTCCACTTATTTTTATGACTTCTTTTTTATTTTTATTTATTTTTTCCTATTTGCATATTTTATGCCGCGACCTCATATTCACTATGTTTTACCTTTTTTTCTATCTCTCCCATATCTGGTGTTTCTTTTCCAATTCACTGATAATTAACCAACGATGACATTTCCACTTTAGTCGCCCCACCCCACTCTACCACGTGGTAGGTAATAAAGCAAAAGATTTTCGATTTTGTTTTTAATCATTATTTTTTTGTTTGTGTATATTTTATTAAGCTTGCACGTCATGCAATAATGTCGAGGTAACCAAATATACAAGCTGTTGCTGGTTTTGGAAGTCGAGGAGGAGCTGGAGAAGGAATAATCGACGTGTGACGATCTATTTTTTCTCTTCGGAAGGCTTAACTTTACGGTACGATCTTTTGGTTTATATTTTATATAATCTCTTCGGGGGCCACCTATATAACACTAAATTTCAAAGAAGATGGCCAACAAATATATCTACATTATTACAAAAAACCGACAGATATGTTTCCTATTTGAATGTCAACTCAAACAGACATGTCATCGGACTTTTGGTATGTCAATGGATTCTGACAGGAGATTACCTTGAGGAGTGATGTAGTGTACATCGGTATAGTGTAGAACTGTCAAAATCAATTTGTGACTTTCTTTGAAAGTTGTCAAAATACATCAAACGTAGGTATACAAATGTACATCCATCCAAATATGGAAGGCACTTCTTCTTTTTTTTTTGGTTTGATGATGATAATGATTATGGCTATTTTAAATAAAATGACACCAAGAAGCTGATGTGAATAAACGCTTCTGGGATCAGTCATTGACACGAGTGGGTTTATTTTATTTTTATTTCTTTTTTTTTTCAGGTTCGTATATTTATGTTGAATCTACAGAGAATAATGACCTAACAAAAAAGAGCCTATTTTTTGATATTATACTTTTTAATTACCACTCAGATGGTGTGAATAGCAAATAAGGTGGGCAGTTGGTACTTGATTTCACGTCGAACAAGGTTTTCTACGTGTATTCATGAAAAACAAATTGTTTGAATAGAACTGTCACTTGTTAAACTATACAGGGTGTGTTGTTATGAGTTGCAAATAAAAACAAATAAATTTTTTATTTGAATGGAAAGAATAATAATTACTTTCAGCAAGAAAAATAAACAAACCTTCGATTCAACACTAAAGCAAGGGTGCAGGAAGTATATTTATGACAAATCTGTCCTAAAATCTTTAAGTCTCCAAAGACAAGGAATCAGAAAAGAAGCTTGAGAGGAGCATGATGGACTTTGATGATGTGATCAAGATGGCAAAGCAGCAAAGTGTGTAAAGAAGATGGTGAGAACTGATATGATTTGAGAAGTACCAATGCAAAAATAATATTCAAAGGTAAAACTAAAAAGTCTCCAAAAGGCAAGGAAACATAAATGAAGCTCTTAAGAGAATGATGGATTTCGATTTCAAGACGGCAAAACGAACTGAGTAACAACCAAAGTGTTTTCAGAAATAGCTATACGCATGGACATATTATAAGACACATTTTCAAAGTCTCCAAAATGCAACAAGTTTGTTTGAATAGAGCTGTCACTTGTTATATTATGCAGGGTATGTTGTTTTGAATTGCAAACAAAAACAAATACATTTTTGACTTTAATGTAGAGAATAATTACTATCAGCAAGAAACATAAACACACCTTCAATTCAACACCAAAGCAAAGATCCAAAAGAATATTTATGAAAAATCGGTCGTGCTATATTTAAGTCTCCAAAGATTACGAATCAGAAATGAAGCTTGAAATGGGCATATGATGGGACTTCGATGATGTGATAAACGAGGCGTAGCAGCAAAGTCAGTAAATAAGTGAGTGACAACCGATGGGCTTTCAGAAGTACTTATACGAAAAGACTTATGAAAAGGTAAGCCTTAAAAGTCTCCAAAAGACAAATAAACATAAATGAAGCTTTTAAGAGAATGATGGATTTCAATTTCAAGACGGCAAAACGAGTAACAAACTGAATAACAACTAAAGGGTTGTGTTCAGAAATACCGTAACGCAAAGACCCATGAAATGATAAAATCTTAAAGTCTCCAAAAGGCAGCAAATCAGAACAGAATCTTGAAGAGGCATGATGGATGTAATCAAGGAGGCAAAACAGCAAAGTGAGTAACGAAGTGAGTGACAACCGATGGACTTTCAGAAGTACCCTATGAAAAGTTAAATCCATAGTCTCCAAAATTTTTCATTAATTTTCCACTAAAAAAAAAAATACTGAATTTACTTTGTGTTTTCAAACCAACCTTGACCTCATAAGAGATTTTTTTTCCATGACAACCCCAAACATATGTATACCAAAATGTTGCCTAATATTTTTCCTACATAGCAAGGGTTCTACTTTAAATATCTCATGAATTGAACTCAAGTTATAATCAACGGAACATCGATTTTACTCTACCATGGCCTAGGTAAATAAGTTTCACAACAAAAGTTTTCTTTTTTTAAATCGGCACCCTGTTTAATTTTTTTTTTTTTATTGTAAGCCTTACTATAACTTGCTAATTGAAATAATTCTAAAAAGGCACCGCAACATGCTTTAAACTAAAATATGTAAATAAACGAAATCATCTGAATCCACCACTCATATGAAATAATTTCAATAATGAAAGATATTGTTAGACATGTCAAGTTTTTGATTTTTCTAGCAAATATATTTATTGCAAAAAATTAGAAACAAATATGCCTACATTTTCAGAAGTCATAATTATTAAAGAAAAAAAAAAGCAAACAAGAAACTTGACCTCACGCACTTTTATTTAGATCACAAAACTATCATGTTATACTATACCTACCTACTTAGACCTACCTACTCATTTCTAAACAGGTGAATTTCACTCTATTTATTCTACATACATTATGAGGGGGTATTGTCCTATAATTATGGTATTTCGGTGATTATATTCAATTGTCACTACATACACGACACGGCCAGTGCGGCGGGACTTAAAGGGTTAATAGCTCTGAACTTTATGATTAATAGCTTTATTATTATTTTATTATGAAAGTTAGCGAACTTGAAAAACTTGACGAAAAAAAAAATAGATATTAGTGAGTTCTTGGACCTTGAAGTTGGGTTTTGAACAAATTTCATAAGGTCATTGGACTATAAAATAAAAATTATAGTAAAGTCAACTGTTTGAAAGTTGCTGTTGTTGATATGATTTGTAACTCTATTGGGGAAGAAATATGAAGTTGGAGACTTTTGGTCACTTTAGTAAAAAAGTCGAGATCATAGTGCAAGAAAAAAAGAAATTTGTTTATATATAAATTTATCACAATTTTCATAGGTCATATATGGTCACGGTTACGGTCTAGTAACGTTACATTTGATACACATTTTCTGATCATAACTCAAAAAAACTAACACGCAAAGCTAGACACTTTTCACATTTTGTAAGAAAAATGTTTTTTTTTCGATAAAATTAAAAAGTTTAATAATTAAGAAGTTATTATAGCAAAGTTTTCATAAAAGCTAACTTTCACATTTGTTCTTATAATTCTTCTGGGTGTAATGTGGTAGGTACCCTTCCCATAAAAGGTCACTTAATTGCTTCCATAATGAGAATGTGACATATATGGAACAAAATGTTGCAGCAACTATGTTGCTAGGTGTGAGGCAAGCATAGTTCGATCCTTTTCTTAGTGATAAGAAAAAAATGTGCAATTGGTGTTTACTATATTCCTCTATTCACCACTTTAACTATTCAGTTCTAAAAGAAATACCAATTCCATATATGATATTTTCAATTTCTATGGAAAACTACGAGCATGTGTCTGATACATCATTTGCATCGCAACAAAAACGTCGTCAGAAATGTTACATATTTCACAGAAACTAAGAGGAAATTTCTTCCAAATGGAAGAGTTTACGTCCGTCAAAGTTTGGTTTGTCAAAAGACCTACAAAATCTAAGATGTAACATTAAATGGGACCAAAATGTTTTCATTTGTTCATTTAATCGAAACTGATATTGTAAAAGTCAAATATTAGTCATTTTATAGGCAAAAAATACATTCATAATTTCTGTGTCAGTATTTTTATCACAAAACATTTCTCTGCAACTATAGTTTATTAAAATACCTTCAATTCTTCCATTTTTAATTACCAGACCACCCATAGTCGTACAGACATTTCAACATAAATTCCAAAGCCATTACACCATGTTTTCTGAAAAATCTGAATACGAGTATCATTTCCTCCACTGGATAAAAAAGCTACAGACACAAACAAACTCATTTATAATTGGCTTTAATAATTAGAAAATGATTTTTTAAATGCTATTTCATCAATGCCTTCTATGACCCCCTCTTTTGTTAGTCTGGATCTGAATGAATGTCTTATTAAAATATTTTCTTCCCCATTTGCTTGCAAAAATACGAGTATCACTTGCTTATTAAAAAAAAAAACAGAAAAAAAAAAAACAACTATGTTATTGGGTAGACCTGAACTTATTTCACGCATTTTCATTTTATTACCCACTTTTCTTTTCTTTGAATTTTCTCTTATGAAATATTCGCTTGTTTCTTATTGTTGCCTTGTTTCGAATTTTCCCATTGAAAACGCACAGGTTTTATTCATATTTTTTTTTTGCTTTATCATCTCCCTCTGTAATGCAAAACATGGTATATATTTGCTCACATTTGGTAGGAAAAAAAAATTGCACAAACGTAGATAAGATAGAGGCAATGAAGAGGTTTTGATCCCCCCAGAATAATTATTGCAGAAAGATGACGCCGGCCACGACCGCCAACGAACGTTTTGCAAAAAAAAAAAAACACTTCATTTCATACAATTCACCAGCATGTTGTATATCACAAAGTCTATATACCAACAACAACTTGATGCGAATGAATAGTTTGGTATCCGTAGGCATTATACATTATACAGATACACTACGATGATGGCGGTTTTCTTTTGATGTTTCCCGGCTTGATGGAGTCGGATCGAATTGAACATATGGCCAACGCAACGATGCGTTGTCAGGCCGTAAACAGTGCAATCTTTATTTAATAGACGTCAGATTTTTCATCCAGTTGAGGAAACCAGTGGTACCAGATGGGAATAATTGATTTGAAGAATTATATCATACTCGAAGCTACTACATATTTCACTAAAAATTTAGAAATACGTTTGCATGTATTTTTGAAAGTTGTGTTGTGTTGTGTGGTGGAGACAGAATTTTGAATTTATACCAGTGAGTCAAATATTTAATAATATGTTATTTTTTCCTCCGTTTTTAACCTTTTCCCCTATTAAGTTATAGCAGTTTATACCATTCAGAAAGTGTTAAGTAATAGCAGTTTATACCATCCATTTAGTTTATACCAGTCGGATGAATACAAAAATTCAATAACAAAATATGTGTTTTTTCTTTTCATATTTATTTCTACCGAAGAAGACAAGAATATAGCCCAATTCGAGTATTTTTTTTCACGAATTGTTATAAACTGGTCTAATATTTATATTGAATTTAATTATAAACTATTTTCTGGGAGTAATCATAACTTTATTTCTAATTTTCAGAAAATAATTATTTTTAGGGTTAACTCATGCATTTTATACGATTCATTAGTTTATACCAACTAGAAAATACATTTAATACATTTTCATCTTCTAAAGCAAATTCAAATACTTGGTTCAAAAAATACATACACTAACAGAGTAAATTCCATATAAGTATGTATTGTATTGAGCAGTCAGTAGATTTTATACCAGTCGCATGAATACAAAAATTCATTGTAAAAATACGTGTTATTTCTTATATTAATTTCTACCTAAGAAAAAGAAAATTTAATACAATTTTATTTTGTTTGTCCGCTAGTAAATTAACCGGTCTAATACACTCATTGAATCTATTTTAAAATGAGTTTTTTTGGAATAATCATAACTTATTTCTTGTATTCAAAATATGTGTGTACGTTGGATTTACTGATTTACTTTATACATTTCAGAAGTTTATACCAATCAGGAACTAAAAACTGACAATTTGAGTTGCTTTTTCATCAGCTATCTTCACTTCAAAAAGTACACATAGTTACATAGAAAATTTCATAATATGTAATATCAAACTGGGCAGCTTATTTTATACCAATCAGGTGCATACGAAAATTCGATGCAGAAGTGTGTGATATTACATACAAATCCATCAAATTGAAGGAAAATACTACAGAATCTAATTTGTATCTGTCCACTTACTGGTATAAACTGGTCTCATACTCATATCGAAAACAGTTTAGAAAGGGATTATCAAAGTAATGAATTTTATCTTTTAGATATTGCTCTGCGCTGTACAATTTCAATTATTTGCATTAATCCTAAAAACTCTGTTTATCTGGCAACTCTCCAAGTAAAACAAACTGCAATATGTTAGCTTACAAAACATCTCACCATACATATATCAAAATATGTATATGTTTGGACTCTTTTTCTTCATATTCACTGAACCATTTCACCGCGCTATAATAGTAGGCACCAAAGAATACAAAAAAAAGAAGTAAATTTCAAATATTTGCCTGTTATACATTTCAAGCACTTTTCTTAACACCCTTTTTGTTTATCTATTCCATGAGGTATAATATTTTATCTTTTGATTGCGCTGCGGCTCGATTAACAAGATGAAAACCTATGTCAAGTTGATTGGAACGACTGATGACACACAGAGACAGAAGGAAGGAGGATGAAGAGAAGTCCCCAATGTCACTGCACCACCGACCGCATTACCGTCAAATAAATTTTTAGGAAGTCAATAGGCTTATGATGGAGCTCGTTGAGAGAAGAACACAAATTGACAACGTCAGTTTGACGTTTGATCAAAAAGTGATGAAGATGGCTTCAATGATGACGATGACATTTTAACGTTTTTTTTTTTTTTGTATTTTGCTCATGTTGGTGTTTCTATGAAATTATCACGCTTTGTTGGTCATGCTCCTCAATCATTGAAACCCGAATAAAATAGTCTGTGAGAGGCAGTACATAAGAAGAAGACTAAAAACTAGCCAGACAAATCCGTAAGGTAGAAGCCAAGGCTTATGTTTTATTTTTTCATCTTCAAAGCCTCCTGTTGTCAAATGTAGGAATCTTTCTCTAGAGGTTTACTTGGGATGGAAGAAATTACAGCAAAAAAAAAAAAAAGAAGATACAAACACAGGTTTTACGTCAGAATTAAGTTACGGTACTCTATAGCTCCGTCTCGGTGGTATCTGTATCTTTTTCTTATACTCAAAGGCGAAGGTCAATCTTGTTCACCGAAGGGTAACAAAATCTTTTTAAAATGACACAGAAAATAAGAATATCACTGTCTTCTCACTGCGAAGGAAAAAGTTAGGAGGCATGGTGACGAAGATAACTGCTGTTATGGAACGAGAAGTAAAGCCAAGAGAAGGTCTTGAAAGACAAGGCAGCAGAAAGTAGTATATAGCATGATTCTAATTGCGTAACCCAATTTTTGTCTTTTGACTTTGAGTATCCAAAAGATATTTTTTTTTTTGGTTTGACTCTGGCTCCCTGAATTTAATGGATGCTTGGTCAGTGAAGGGTTTCATTTAAAGTGTGTTATTTAATTTTTTGGGAGGCATAGCTAAATCAAAAAAAAAAAAATACTCTATCATTTTTATTTTCGTGGAAATTTCTTATTCAATGAATTTAAAACTTTTTTTTTTTTTGTTTTTCAACTTGACGATATTTTAAGCCGGAAATTGTCATTAAATTAATGATTATGAAGTGGCTGACCCGTAATATAGCAACAGCTTACTTCTACTTTATAGCTTCTCAAAGAAAAAGAAAAAATAGGAGGAATTAATTAGTAATTTATATTTTCTGGGGTAAATATTTGATGGATATAATTATTTATTTCTTTATAGCTGTTTTACATTTTCTGTTACCTGCATTTTGGTATATATTGGACTAAGTGGTGTTTTTTTGGAACATTTGATTACCTGAAAAGATAAGAAAAGAAAGAGAAACAAAATATGAGTTTTAGTGGTTTTGTATTGTAATAAAAATTAACACAAATTATAGGGCTATAGCAAACACTATTGTTTTGTATTTATAGTGATAGAAAATTTTGAATAATAAATACATAAAATAGCAATAAAAGTCATAAAAAGGTCGGAAGTATTTAAACTGGATAATTATTTGCTGAGAGAATATAAGGTGTTTGAGTTATATATTATTATAATTGGCTTTGAGCAACGTAAAAGATTTTTGTTTTGTCCGGTGGCAGCTGTGAAATTATTAAATGGTTGTTTTGGAGGCTTTCTTGTCAATTATTTTAGAAGTATAAAACATAACAACAATTGTTTTTCAAAGCAAAGTCTATGTTTTGAAATTGTGTAGTTAACCTGCTTACTTTAGGGCACAAGCTTGAAAGAGCTTTTCAGCCTTACCACAAATTCAAGATACCTACCCTCTGCATTATCATTATGAGTGTCAAGTTAGCAACGAGACTTTCAGGAATCGAAAAATTAATAGATGGATAATTTGTAGTTTATTAGTTGTGATAGTGAACGAATTTGTCGTTCAATGTTTTCTATGTTTTTGTGGGTGCTTTGCATGCTTCATATCAAGAACAAATCCTGTCGGTATATATGTAGCTTAATAATTTTTCGCAAATTATTCGTATATGAGTTGTGATAAATTTATTTTGATCGTGAAATGTTTTCTATGTTTTTTTGGGTGCTTTGCTAACTTGAAATCAATTTACCAAAGCAACTCTCACGGATCGAAAAATGGGTAAGTGAATAATTTGTCGCTAATTAGTACCTAGGTAATGAATATTTTGAATTTTTAGTTCTATGTTTTCTATGTTTTTTTTTAAGTGTTAAAAACTTTTAAAACTTTATATTTTAGTATTTAATAATTTACAATTCATCAGTTGAGACAAATTCAATTCTTGTGTGCCATGTTTTCTATGTGTTTTGGGTGATTTTTTTCCAAGGCTCAAGTTACCAATGCAGCTTTTACGAATCGAAAAATGGATAGGTGGATAATTTTCCGTAAATCATTAATGAGTTGTGACAGTATTGAATTTGTCGTTTGTCGAAACGTTTTCTGTTTTTTGGGTGCTTTGCTTAATTGACATAACTCGAAAAGCGATAAAAACAAAGCATTCAAAAATAACATAGAATATATTGCACAGTTAAATCCAAACTTTCAGAAAATGTATAAAACATAAAGTTTTTGAAAAAAAAACTAAGAAAACATAGAACGAAAAATTCGAACTTGTCACAGCCAATTAATGACAAATTCTTCAACAACAAATTAATCGATTCATCAGAGTTGCTTTTCTTGCTTAAAACATTGCACGATCAAATTTAATTTGGCACAACTAATTAACAACTAATAAATGGCAAATTTTTAGGCCATAAGCCACCACACGAAACCGTCAATAGGTAATTAGTTAGTGAAAGTATTGGTTTGTTTGTACATTTGGTAGATCAACAAAATTAGGTACTATTTGAAAGATACTATTTGAAGACTATAATCATATTTGATAAAAATCGGTTCAGCATATATAGAGAAATGCGAAAATATAATATGTTGAGAACATTGCTTTATGTAATCAGATACTCGCTTTTTAGTATTTTTTTTAATACAAAATTGATTCATAAAGTGTTAAATACCGCAACCATAACAACAAAATTTATTTTATTTAGACAGAAAAACAAGTTTTTTAATTGAACCAACAATTTGGGTAAGTAAAAAAATATTGTGACCAATTTTTTTCAAATCTGAAATTTATATTGAGTTGGAATTAAAAATTAAAAATGTTTGTCACACCTGTAACAGTTTAAAATTAAAAACTTAAAATTTCTGTTTTTCAATTCATTTTGAATGTATAGTATTAGAAATTATTCCCGCCACCTGAAAAGGAAAACTCTCATTGGAGTAAAAAACTACTTCACTTTAAAATGACAAGGCTTCACTTTCCCAAGAAACTGAGAAGTTATTACAGCGATTAAAAAGTGACTAAAATTTTATTTATTATATTCTGTTCATATTTAAAACCATAATTGGTCACATCCAAAAAAAATTACTTGTCACATACGTAACAATAATTTCAATATAAGATTTTGGGTAATTTCTTGTAGTTTTTGCCATTTTAAAACTGAAAAAGAATAAAATAAAAATCTTCATAGAATATTTTAAACCAGATGAGCTTGCTGTGACGCATTTGCAAGTTACCAGTTTTCGAATGTCACACTCGTAAAAAAAACCTTAATGAATTTTGTAACAAAGCCACGTATTTTGTTTGAATGCAATTTTAGCTATATTATCCAAAGAACAGATCATACACAAAATAAAAAATTCAATTATGTAAATATGTGTCTGCAACATTTGTGTCTGTAACATTTGTTAAGTCTATTAAAATCTAGTTTCTCTTTTGTAAACACTTCTTCAAATATGATCAACATTTTTTTGTTTGTACTTGTCACATTCTAATCAGATACATACATTCATATGCAACATTATGAACCAGATACATTCATATGCAACATTTTGCACCTATATAAAAACCCTTATAATTTACAAAACAAAAATTAAACGAAAAAATCGTAAAAGAAAATCTATAAAATTGTCACACATATGTATATCGTACACCAAAAAATAAGATTCATTAAGAAATGTGGCTGCAACATCCTCTTAAACTAGTCTTATAACATAGAAAAACTATAATACACCTTAAACTACTGAATTCCGAACCAATAAATCACTAAGTCACAAGTATTCACGCCTGCAGGTCTCATGAGTAAATGTGTATCTGCACTTAATACATTTTGTATCAGATGCATTTATGTATGCAACAAATTTTTATATATATAAATCAAATCATCAAAATGTACAAAATAATATTTTTAAAATTAATAAAAATTTATATAACAACATTGTCATAAACCAGTTTTTTAGAAAAAAAAAGACAAACTCAAATCATATAAACATGTATCTGCAACATCATCTTAAGTTAGTCACACAAACATATACAAACAAATAAAGTACCAAATCCTAAACCACTGAAAAACAATAACGAGTTATTATTTTTTTTTTTTTACAATTTATTACAAACTCTGCACCATACATCAATTTATTGATATCAATTTCATTTAGAACATTTTTTTGTATCTACCAGGAAATCACACTATCAATGCAAAACTTTAACCCATTAACCCTCATTTCGCTCTGATTTCACTGATTCCACTAATCATTTCTCATTTAAATGCCGTCAATAAGAAATCAAAAACATTCTGCTTATAACTACACTGCTGCTGACACAAGCCCAGAGTCCATCATTACGGAAATTTCATTTAAAATTTCTTATATAGAATTCAATATATGTATGTATTATTACATATACCGCGTGACTGTATCAACATTGAATCAGAGTCTGAAAAAGTATAGGGTTAGAGCTTTATATGAGATCAAAGTCTCAATAGAAAAAAATAATAAAAATCTCATCATGTCACGGTGTGTGGAATATGAATATAAATCTTCCAACTTGGATTTATTTATTATTTTTGTATTTATTGTGCGGTCAAGCTCACGTTGGCGTTTTGTTGCTAACCTTATTGATGACCTTTTTCTTTTTCTCTATGTGTTCTATTCATCCATTAGATATAATATAACAATATTGCCGGTAAAATCGATTCAACGAAAAACTATTATAATGCAAAAAATAAATAAATAAAACATTCTAAAAAGAAAAGGAAAAAATAAAAAAAAAATAACATATAAAATTAAATTATTAGCAGAACGGTAGCTGTTTTGAAATGTTTTTCCAATTATATTTAATTATCTGTTAATAAAGATTTTTTTAACCCCCTTTCTACCTTCCCTCCACATTCTGGGATGTATTATTTTTATTTTCTGTTTTCTCAACCAACGATTTTACCGCGGTAGACAATATGTCTCTGGGTTTGTGTATAATACTCGTACCTTCATGGAGATAGATTTTTTGTTGTCTAGAATATAGAAAACATGATATGGATTTTCCCATCTATATATAGTTACGGTAAACTGCAAAGTAGAATGGAAAAATAACACATTTATTTGCACGTCTTTGATCTGCTACCGACAATAGACATATTATACTCAGTTTTTTTTCAGAATGAATTGAGACTGAAAATTAAGGTGATAGGTGTAGGTATACAGTGTTAATTGATTTTCAAGAGGGATTTGTCTTTAATTTAAAATAAAAAAGAAAAAACCTTTTACTTAGGTACATCTTTTATCATATTTATTTCCCTAATCGTCCATGCAAAGAAAATTTACAATCCATCATCCTTACTCGAGTTTTTACACATCGCAGTCACCTATAATTTCCCTTGCATTTGAGGCTTTTTCAACGTATGTGTTATTATCCTCTCAGCTACTTTAGTAGACACTTTAAAAATAACTTCACAAAACTACACAAGTTCACAACAAAATTCAAGTCAACAACGAACGGTGAATTAATGATAGAGTGTATAATTTTATTATTCACGCATTTCTACACTGTCTTATAAGCTGATATATTTCCTAATGAATCATGAACATATGCTTGCCAAAGTAACTAGGAAATTATAACTTTCCTACAAGAGTCCTTTTATAAAATGTGATTATACTCAAAGTTAAAAATAAATAATAGAAAAAAAAGTTGCGGTACTAGTGCACTTCCTTGTGGCGCTCTATATCGATTAAATTAACAAGAAAATTATATGCTTTATCGACTAACAGATGGCAACATATGGCAAGTTCCTTTTTTATGCACATAAATATATGAAGGTACACTTAAAGAGGATATGTATATCTTATTTTTAAGTACCTGTACTATAATTAACCCGTCTTAAAGGAGACATTTTAATAGCCTTGATATTTATCAGAGAAAGTACCTATACAGTAGCAGTGTATATACGATGATGGGGAAAGGTGCATGAATAAGTATTGATTATACTGTATTTTCTGAACGATTTTTATTATTTTATTTTACTGTTGAAATGCAATACCAAAAGATACATAACAAGTCTGATGAACTTATACTGTCTATATGTAAGTATCCTGAGTAATTCAGTTGACTTTGTAAATTTAATTCGTTTGACTTGAAGTGAGAAAATAAAATAATGTTTCTGTGTGTGATTCAATTTGTAAGGCATCAATTTCAAAAGGCCACCAATATTTTTATTTCAAAGAATTTGTAGACAGTTTCGAATTAAGAATAATGATGAACAGCTTTTAGATAAATTGTGCTTTGTTACGAAGAATTACATTTGATTTGTTTGCAATTGTTAGAAAGCATCAAAAGAATGAAAATTGAACTTTTAAAAAGCGACATTTCCGTTTAAGGGATATAAGAAGTAGAAGTTACATGTTCAAACTGCTTGGTATGAAATATTTAATTAAATCATATGCCACCTACCATCAGTATGTTCAAAAAATTCTACTACAAATATTTAAAATTTCATTTTGATTTGTAGTACTTTTCATTTATTGTACTAAACATACCCGAATTGGTGAAAGACTAGGATTTATAGTAAAAATTTAAATAATTTCAGTGTGTTTTATATTCAGTTATTTATCCCAGTGTAATCGAAAAGACGGTGCTGCACACCCACACACCCTGATCTTAATTGTGCCAGTGCTGTCGACAAAAATATTATAGTAATACAAATGTGTTGAAGTTTTTACAAACCGTAGCATAAAAAACATTGCAAAAACATTTGACTGTGGAAATTAAAACTACAAAATTCACGCTTTTTACTGAAAATAAGCAGAGATTTAAATCCGAAAAGTGGATTATCAAACAAAACTAGCAGAAGCAGTGGTTAAAAAGTGTTCCGGGTCACGTTAGATAAATTAAAAATATAGACCGATGAAAAGCCATTGATAAGCTGGTTAAAGGCCTTTGAAAAAAAGTCGTTGATAAAACGCTTAAATTCAATTAAGAGCCCTAGGGTAAAGGCTGACGACCGGGAGTCACTACAGTGGGATACATACTACAAAAAACAAAACATTTAAAGAGCAGGCGCACAGATCTAAAGCCTAGCCTACTTGTGAATCATGTCGTGAATCCATAAAAAAAAACAATTGCATTTGTATTCACCAGTCCAACGCAGAGATCAGAAATAACTGTCAACCTTTATTTTCAATTGGTTTCTCTCTCAGAGTAACTACATTCCATTAAAAAGATTTCGGTTTTGGTTTGACATTTATTTTAAAAAAATTAAAATTAAGGTTATCGGTTGAGATTTATTTTTAATTCTTAGAAATATCTCTCAATGGTTGAGTTTTTTGCGAAAAAATAAATGGAAAAGGTCAACCTTTAACCTTTTTCGCTGAAAATAAATCAAAAATGGTTTTTACGATTTATTGCATAAAATCACTCATAATCAGAGTTGGTAAAATTTCAATGAAAAAAATGCATTTTTTATTAAAAATAAAATTTTAATGCAATGTGAAAATGTGCGGAAAAAAATTTTCTGCATTAAAAAAATAGAATTAGAATGCAGTATGAAAAATTGTTTGCATTGAAAATGCAACACATGTCAATAAAATAAAATATTTTTTTTTTTGAAAAACCGAGTATGTCAATCGATTTAGAAGGGGCGTATAACCTATGCATACTCGGTTTTTAAAAATTTGGAGGTTGATATTTTAACACCTCCTGTCAAATAAAATGTGTTCTAGTGGTCCCACAGCGTTGGCGGGAACACTAGGTAATACCCACCTTCTAAATCGATTGGCATACACGGTTTTTCAAAATGTTGATGTTGGTTTTTAACCTATCGAATAAAATGTGTTCTAGTGGTCCCACAGCGTTGGCGGGAACACTAGGTAATACCCCCCTTCTTAATCGATTGGCATACTCGGTTTTTCAAAATTTTGATGTTGACATTTTAACACCTGTCAAAAATCGTGTTCATGTGAGTCTACGTCCTATCAAATACAAACTCATTTCAAATTCGTGTCCTACCCATCATTACCACGTATCATGCCCTTAAATATTATGGACGTAGTTTAACGATTTTAACAAAAAATATTCTTAAATTTTTTTTAATGCAACAAATTTTCGATTTAGCATTAACCTTTTTTTTAATGCAAACAATTTTTGGCCTGCATTAACATTTTTTTTTTAATGCAAAACATTTTTATTCTGCACTAACATTTCAATGCAACAAAGTTTTGAGTTTACATTAACATTTTTCTTACTGCAAAATATTTTCACAATTCATTAATTGTTTTTCTTTAATAATTAATGCAAGCCAAAATGCATTTCAAAAAATAGATTATTACAACTCTGCTCATTATCCATGAGTAGGTATTCACCGATGACTAAATAAGCCTAATTAAATGCATTTCTCCATGTAAGGCCTACAAAATTTTAACATTCATACTAACAGAGATTCTCAATGATCAATTTGCAGATGAGATTTATTTTTTTCTCTCAGTGATAAATCTCACTGGTTGACCGAAACAGAAAAAAAATCAAAATAAAGGTTTCTCTCAGAGCTTGACCGAAAAAATTTCTTTTTTAGAATAAAGGTTAAAGAGTGATTTTTATTGAAAATGACAACAAATGAGAGTTATTGAAGAACCTTTCAAAAGGTTGAGTTTTATTTCTGATCTCTGGTCCAACGTGCTCATGAAGCTGTGTGTAGAGTTTTGGTTCATGAGCAATCCCGTACAAAATTTACGGGAACTCTTGGTGAACAGTTAACAGTTCGATTAGAAGTAATTTGAGGCATTGTGGTTTTAAGCGTCAAACTTTCACAACACATTCGCAAGTCTGTGCCATTGAGAAATGTCAGAAAATCGCTTTCTCCACTGGCGATTGTTCACTTCACGAGGAAGTATGTTCTAGGCTTAAGCCAGAAACCGGCAGATCTATAACTAATAAATCTTGAGTTATTTTCCTGTAAAATCTTAATTATAAATTGCAACTAGCAAATGGTATGAAATTATTACATTTCAATAACGAAAAGACTTTCTATCTAAAATTTTAGTGAACCTCCTTTACGCAAACCCTATTTATCCCACGAGCATTTTTCGGCCTTTTTTTTAAACCCGAGGTAGATTACAAATGGGCTTCAACTTTCCAATGAAAGTTATTGTGATTGGTTCGATTTGTCGAGTCGAAACATCCGATAAATCTCAGGTGTTTTCAAGTCCCTATAATCTGGATCCATTGTTTTAGCGGTTTTCTTACTAAGTACCAGTAATTTAAACAAAAAAATGTCATTTGTGGATATTTTGAAAAAAAAAAAATGTTATTGACCTCCATTCAATTTTATTCTCCACAGTAATAACGTTATGAAGAATTGCTTGGAAATTAAAAAAAAAATCAACTGAAAAGCTTTTATCAAAGGTTCGTAGAACAATTAGATATGATTCGTTCTCTCGTGAAAAATTTAAAAGGAAGTTTTATTTTTAACTCAATCGCGAATCTTATTTTTTGGCTCTATTAAAATAGAAATTTAAAAATATGGTTCGGTCCCGAATTTATCATGCGGCAACTATTGAAGATCAATACTTTGTCAATATTTTGTCATTTCCATGATGGTTTCAATAGTTTTGTTAAATAGTGTAAATAGTGTATTTGGAACCAAATGTCACCCAACTGCAGTAAAATCATCGATCCAAAACATTTTCCGAAGCAGTAAGAAACTGTGGAAATTAGACATTTTCAATCCATCGACATAGTAGCCATCCTTCTATAGAATTTGTCAATTAATGGCTTGACAGATAGGGGACATCCTATATTTTCACGGAAACAGTGTATTTTGCTCCAAATGTCACCGAATTGCCTAAAAAGCTGTAGCAGTAAAGTCTCTGAAAATTTCCGATTTCTTAGAGGTTTTTTGATCCATCGACTTCATAGAGCCATCCATATATAGAATTTGACAATTCGTTGCTTGACAGATGGGGGACGAACCATATTTTGACATTTTTGTCATTAAATTATTTCAAAAAATCACTTTATTATTTCTCCGATCTCTTACGAGTCTCGAACATGAATGTCAAGTTAACAAAGCAACTTTGACGAATCGAAAAATGAGTTGGTGGATAATTTTCCGTTTATAAGTCGTTAATTTATTTTGACAATTTCGATTTTTTCGTTCAATGTCTTCTTTGTTTTTTGGGTGCTTTGCTACGTTGATACTAAGTTAGCAAAGCAACTCCTTCGGATAGAAAAATGGATAAGTCCATAATTTGTTGTTAATTAGTCGTAAATTAGTTGTGATGATTAAGAATTTGTCGTTCTATGTTTTCTATGTTTTTTTTTTTGAAAAGTGGTAAGAACTTCTAAACTTAATATTCAAGTGCTTAATAATTTACTGTTAGTTAGTCGTGAATTAGTTGTGAAAAAATTAATTTGCTTGTGCGATGTTTTCTATGAGTTTTTGGGGTTATATTGGTTTTTTGTGAGTTTCAAGCTAGCAAGGCAACTTTGACGAATCGAAAAATGGGTAGGTGAATAATTTGCTTTAATTAGTCGTTAATTAGTTGTGAATATTTCAAATTTGTCATTCAATGGTTTCTATGTTTTTTGGGTGTTTTTTCGGCACAAATATCTCAAGATCAATCGGCGAGTACACTCTATACATAAATCAATTTTTTAATTGCTATTTTAGCAAATGTTTCTTCAGTCAATCCACTACCAAATTTGATAGGTTGACTTCGAGTTAACTATAAATTGATTGAAAACATGCTTGAGAAGTACTCGAAATTTACCCTGAAACTTTAAATATCCTTGCAGTAAAAAACTGAACTTTAAACCCTTTTCTTTAAATGTAAGTTTTGGCTTTTCTTTTTCTTTTTTCCCTGCATTTTTTTTAAACTGGATATCTACATAAATAAAGTACTAGCAATACTGTAAAAAAGACTTAAATAATTACTTTATCTTTGACGTCATTTTAACAAAATTAATTGAGAAAAAAAAAAACAAATTAATGCCCCCAAAAGTTCCATCGTCATGTAAAAATGTTTTCAATTAAAAATGTCCATATAAAAACGCACAAAAATTATTGTATGTACATACTTCCATATCAATTCCTTGCAACACACACTTTTTTTATTTTACAATTTATTTGTTTTTCTTATTTAAACTTGGCACCAAAATCCAATTTCCATTTTATTGTACGGAAATTTCATTGGCATTCAAATGTTGTACTCAATTTTTTTTTTATTATTTTATTTTGAGTATAAATGTACAAATGGGTATATGACTATTTCAAGAGTAAAATACAATTTTTAAAATTACACTCGATAGATCACAATTCAAAAAAAAAACTCATCATATTTCAGGATAGTTAGCTAATTCAAAAGATATACATATTTTTATTTGAATACCAAAAAAAGGAACAAAATTGAATTGCACCCATTAACAGGTCAGTAAGGTAACAAATTTCCACAAAAAAAAAATATATAATATGTCCGCAATTTGTTCGGTATATGTATGTACGTCTCTACGTGTTGAAGAAATTATCATTAAGCAAAAAAAAATGTACTTGTTTTTAGTATCATTCCCTGATTTAATCTATAGATAGACGTTTGTATACGTTTAATTGAATGCAATTTAATTTTCTGTGAAATAAATAAAATTGGCACGTAGTCAAATTGCATTCCAATAAAAAACCTAAACAAATATGTTAAATAATATTAAAAACGACAAAAATAGCAAAAGATACTTTAAACTGTCGGAACTGAAGTATTCACCCTATAAAGATACATTTTAAGTAGGTATATTTATTTTTATAAATAAGATTTTTTTCCCAGATACGAATATTCTTATCTATTTGATGAGAAAGGGTTGCAAGTAACACCGAACCACCCACCACCCCCTCTGATGCTAGAGTTACACAAATTTATATATAAATATATTTGTGTTTTTTTTTTTACTAAATATTTGCATATGTAAATAAAATTTATAAAATAAATATCAACAGAACCGGGAAATGTAATTTTTGTATATTTTTTTTTTTATAATTCATTTGGAAAGATACGACCGATACGTCCGATGCGACGACGACGACGGATGGGTGGTGATGGCGACAATAAGAACGACGACAATGTCCGACGCGATGCGACGCAACGGACGACCGATGATAGGTTTTAGTTCCGTCATAGCGACAATTTCAATTTAATCACGTGCCAAATGCGCTCCGGCGGCGTGTAAATATATACAGAAGTGTGTGTTGTATAGTTAATATTTTTGCAATGAGCGCCGAGACCGAGAGGTGGTCTTGGAATTATTTTATACTCGTTTAGTATAGAATTATATACGAGCTGCGATTATTGCAGAATAAATGCTTAATATTTCCTTAATAATTCCACGAGAGTTATGGTTATGGGTTGAGTTTTTATTGAATTTGCTATGGAAAATCTACGCAGAGACACGCATTTTTGCCATGATGACATGGCTAGGCTATATGTTATCTTCAAGATACACAAATACCTACAATATCTGTGGATATTTTTCTATGATATATATTAATATTCATGGAGAGATATAGATATATTTTTTTTTGTGAATTATTATTATTATTTTGTATTCCATTCAATTGCAACATCTACAGCTCTGTATAATACTCCTTTCCATACACCTTGAAGATTGAAGAAACCGAGCAAAGTATCTCAGAGATAGAGATAAACTAGATCTCCTTTGAAATTTCATATTTGTATCTCGACAAGGAATTTAATTTTTTTTTTTCATATCTCTGAAATGAAATCAAGGCTGAAAGAAGATTATACAACGGAGGACGATGTTGATGATGATGATGATGACGGTTTCTAGTCATTGGGTTATTAATCACATTGAAAAAAAAAGTTTCTATGGAAAGCTAGAAGAAGATGATAATCTTGTGACCGAGAAACATGCACAGAACAGAAGAAGACCATTCATTTCATCATGATGATGACGATGAGCCATGAAGTCCAGAGGATTCTTCTATGAGTTTAAATTCCTTTTGGGCTTCTTAGTATGGTATATCTATATACATAGATAGCTCTCTCTATGGGTTTGATGTTGATGTCTAGAAGATACTTTTGATTCACTTTGTGTGGATATTAATTAGGGTTCATTGTGAGGTATAGTTTACTTGAGCATTTTCTTCTTTATAATCTTCTGTGTGGTTTTGTGTTGTTGTTGTTTTATTTTTTATTTTGTTGCAATATGTTTTAGAAATGCAGGGCGAGGTCATCAAGGTTGTATCGATGCTAGTTTTGAAGATTTATTTCTAAAGTGGCTGTGTGTATATTTTTTTTTGTTATTTGTTTATTTTATCTTATAGCATAGATCTTTTTTAGTGAACGAGATTTATAATTTTTTGAGTGAGAGTTTTAATTTGAATTTTAGAAATTTAATTTATTACTTTGAGTTGATAAGACATTAATTTGTTTCAGGATAGTCATGACTGAGCATTAGAAATTTAAATTGGACAAACAAGAAAATATAATATTACATGCTCAGAAATAGTTTTAGAAATATTTTAGAATCTTATTTTCAACTTAAAATTTTTAAGTGGTATGTTTTTTGATTTGTATTTCCTATTCATACAAAAGAAAAAAACTATTGATTTATCTATACCGCATAGTAGAAGGAATGTACCTTAATAATATGCAAGCATTTTATTTTGTATTATTTAAATATGTAGAAGTAAAAATAAATTTGTTGATATGTGTACATAGCTATCTGAATTTTTTATAATTTCTAATCAACATTTATGTGCAACATTAAAGCTTCAAATTTATGTTGACAATAAGTTTGAGAAAAAAGGAAGATATTGTCAAAGAATTATCAATCAAAATTTTTGTTTGATAATAATTTAATTTGTTTAAACTCATTTACAAATTAAATGTCGCAGACTCTTGTTTTTTATTAAAATGTGTCAAAAATACATTTGTTGGTGCAATATTAAATAAAAAAATAAACAAATCTCATCAAAATTTATGTGCAGCAAATATTTATAAAAAATTATGTAGACACACATTTAAGGAAAAAGTGAAGAAATTGCTTCCATTTTAGAAAACACATTTTATTTTTTTTTTTTGAGGTCAAATTATTCAAAGAAATTCGTTTAAAAATTTAATGCTGCAGACACATGTTTTTATGAGTTTTTTTTAATTCCTTTTAAAAAGCTTTTGGTTTTTATATTTCAAGAAACAAAAAGCTTAAGGCTGATTAGAAGAAGAATATGTAGTAAAATATACAATTTACAGGACATATGTTGCAGATTCATGTTTCCAACAATATTTGGTCTCCTTTTTACCTAAGTGCCAGATAATTATTACAAACATAATCATCATTGAGGTTAAGTTATTTAAAAAAATGAATGTTTCATAAACATAATAATGCAAAAAATGTTTTAAAGTCCTTCTTAAAAGATTTTTTTTTGAAATCAAGAAGCAGAATAGCTAAAATCTGATTGAAAAAAAGAATATGTAGTCATACAATTTACAGGAAGTATGTTGCAGATTCATGTATACAATACATAATATGAAGTTCTTTTTTTTTAAAGTTAGTAGCACATTTGAATATTTAAGTAAAGTTGTTTAAAGAAATTCTATTAAGAATTCAATGTTGCAGACTCATGTTTTTTTATGTGAAATGTTTTATTTATTCTAAAAAGCTTTTTTTTCAAATATCAGGAATCAGGATTCGCTTGAGGCTGATTGAAAAAGGAATATATAGTTATAAAATGTAAGGCAAATATGTTCAAGATTCATGTTTACAAATTTTCTGCTGAAAGAAACTTGTTTCAAAATTTTAATGTTGCAGACACATGTTTGATGTTTATGAAACAATTTTTTATATCTGCAAAAAAGCTTTATTTTTAAATATCAAAGAATTGAAATGCTTCAAACAAGTGGCACATTACTTTGTAGGTATTAAAATTTTTACAAAACAAAACAAATTTTTAGTTTGTTTAGTTAGAAAAAAAAACTTAAAAATCGATAGGATAACGCTCATAGACAAAAAAAGTTGTAAAGTTTGAATCTAAAACGAAATAAGACAATTTTTTGAACATATAAGTAAATATCTAGGTAATAGAAGAAAATGATAATCTCATGATGAATGAAGTTTTCAAAAACATGTAGGTATATTGTATTTAGTAAAATGAAGCAACTTTACTTGACTGGGCTAGATTTGTTTGTGAAACCTTAAGTCTATAAATACATATACCCTTCTCTCTAAGATTATGACACTAAAAATTTACATCTTCTTAAGTGTTTTCTTACATCTTTTACCTAACTTAACACACTTATCTTTAAAAATCATAACTTTATTTTCCAAGCGCTCAAAAATAAAAAAAAAAAAACAAGCACAAATTTTGACGCAATAACCCAAACAAAAATCATTACCTACTTCTCCACCTTATGCTTAATAATTTAAATTATGACTCAAAAAAAAAATCTTGTTAACAAGCACATTACCTCTCAAAATCATACTTCATACTGCCAATTAAAGGAAATGATCTCACCGCATAAGAGAAGAAAATAAAATTACATTATAAATCCATGACTTTCACTTCCGTTTCAATGTTGTGTTTTTTTTTTATAAAAATTGCAAATCAAATGACAATTTAAAGCGACAAAATTAATTTATTAAACTCAACAATATCAACAATAAATAAAAAAAAAAACAAATAATAACAAACTATCAGTTCGTAGATGGATGAGCTATTTTGCATTTTAAAATCTTGTCAATATGGTAGCAAACAGCGGCATACATCACTGCATAGATATTTATGAATTTACAACCTCACCCATTTGACCTCCACCAAAAGAAAAGAATAAAAACAACACAAAATAAAAAAGATATTAATTCAATATCACGATTAACCTGCATCATTCCTTCCCCCGACCGCCCAACCCACCATATTTACAATGCCATCATTAGTATCGGAAAGGTACCTTACGTAGGTAAAGTATCTATAAATGAATATTAAGTATCTAAATATAGGTACTGGCGCGTATAGTCATTCTGCCAATATTATATCTCTTTCGTAGGAAATTTTAAATTAAAAATCGAAGGTTTCAATTGTCATGCAAATGCAGATGTTGCCCTTTCGAACAAATAAAATTTCTACACCAACAGTTGTTGCATCAGTAAAACCACAATATCTATGCGAAGAATCGTCTGTGACCCGAAGACTTAAAAAAAACTATAAAAAAGAAAACGGCTTGTTATTTCGAGTGAAAAAGGTGTTAAGCACCTTCTTTTGCAACACCAAGCAGCAGCAAACAAAAATTGCACCTACCTTACAACTACCCTTTGGGATTAAAGTTTTCAAAATAAATAAAAAAAAATCTATATTAACATTCTCCACTGCGCTCTATAAATACGATCCTCATTTTTCTTTCGACAATTTATTCATGGATGCATCCATGAATAAAAATAAAAAAAAAATAATAATAAGAAGAAAACTTAGGCACACATCTTCAAACACTCCAACAACAAAAACATCATGATGCATTCAACAACACCAGCCATCCAAAAAGAAGTCGTTGCAGTGGAGGCAGATATTGCCATAAGGATAAACATTTTACTCGGCATAAGATATATAAGTATCTTCAATATAAACTCCTCAAGCAAAATAATGACCACATCTTTAACTATGTAGAGATACATCGGAAAGACACATTATTGTGGTTCACCGATGGAAAACACCATGCGGCAACATGTTGTGGTATGGTTTTGAGTTCTACTTTTTTTGTTTTCATTTTTAATGTCAAGTGCACCGCGCCGCCAGCAACCAGTAATTATCCTTATGTAATTGGTAAAATGTGGTTTGAAATATGATCAACATTTTGAGCATATATGATGGTTAAAGATACCGCGCACATCGACGTGTACCTATATCTCAAACTATCTATCGGACACGCAGAATTATTATTAAAATGGAAATGTCATTTATGCGCTGCATGATTTTTGAAGTGCACATTCAATGCATTACAGCTACCGAACGATACAGATACTCTGACTGTGACTGTGACTCGTCGTCGTCGTCGTGTCGTTGCGCATAAATCCATTTAAATTGCCTCAATTGCCGTATCTGTATCTTTTATATGTAGCTTTGCAATCTGAGAGTGGCGTATCTTTTTCAAGTAAAATTGTGCGAATAGAAAATGTGTTTTTTTTTTCTTCAATTTTATTTTTCTATCTGCCAACTTTGAGTGTAGAGTGCAGAAACACGTGCAATTCTCTCATATATTGCCGATGCTTGCATGCATAACAGCGCAAATGAATTGCAAAAAAGCTGACAAGTTTTTTCAACTTTTTCATCTATAACACTCACTTGGGAAGCAGGCAAAGTAAAGTACATACGAGTAGTTATAGCGCATCGAAGAAAGTGAATGATATGGAAAATTGTTCACATATTGTTCGAAGGAAGAAAACTAGGTGGCCAAAAAGGAAGAACTTACTTCCTATACATTTGCCTTCCTATACAACATCTTCTTTCTATACCTACACTCTACATATAGCTAAAAGCTAAAGGGGTTCTCAAAAAGCATTAGAGAGTGATGCTGAAAAAGTTTCAAAATGAACACATTTTCATTCAATAGCGATGCATTTCCTGGAGTTTTAAGTAACTTGCGTAGGTAAAACTTTTCTTCCATGTAAATGGGTTGAATATAGTTATGGGTGGGTGGTTGATGTTACAAGTGGGTATGGGGGGATAAACGATTGCAAGAATGAGTTTTGGAATGTTTTTAGGGTAGAAAAATACATATACGTAAGCAAAAGCGAAGTATTTTTGTTATTAAATTGGTGGATTTACATATCGACAAAGAGGGAGAGAAATAGTGAGAAAGAGAAATTGGCAAGGAATTCGTAATATGTATATGAAATGAGTTGAATGCAAAAGGATTAAGGATAGGTATTTGGTAGGTAGGTACCTATGTGAATATATGTATTAAAGTAGTTTTGCTGAATAAACGTATTTATAACAAAAGATATAAAAAAAAGGAAATTAAGATTATTTTGACAGATTAATGAAGATGTATACAGACGACACGTGATGTTATGTACTTTGAGAAAAGTTTTGCAACATTTTTAACGCACATGAATGCAGATAAGAGGGATAGAAATTTGATTATTTATTGATTAATTTTCATTCAACATTTTTTATAGAAAGGATTTTCACAAAATTAAAGAGTTATGCATACTGAAAATGAAGGGAAAATTACCTATTTATTGACTAACGTGTAGGTACATGTTGCGATAACTAGATACTTATTTTTTTATGAGAATATTTGGCAACAAGCTGTTTTTACAAAAAGAATTTGTCAATAAGACTGGAATTATGGTAAGAATTTTACTGTTTTAAAAAAATGTTGCAGACTCATGTTGATAAGCAAAACTGGAAACTATTTTGAGATTTAAATGTTAAAACAAATAATTCTAACTAATGAACGTTTTGAAGGATTTGTATTCTCATAAATAAGAATAAGAAGCATTTTATTTTTAATTGACAATCATGGAAAACTCGTGTAGTAGTTCCACCACGTACCGTTTTAAGTATCTATAAAAAAAAATCGTGCAGTAGTTCCACCACGTATACTGTTTTGAGTATCTATACCTTCAGAATTGAAGAATAAGAAAGGTTTAGTTAATTTAAGAATTATATATATTAAAAAAAAAATATGTTGCAGACACATGTTGATGAGCAACTAGAAGCAAATTTTTGGTTGATACTTTCTTGAGATCTAAATGGATTGTTGAAACACACAATTGAAGAATCAGAAAAGTTTTATTTAATGGGAAAATTGTATTATTCAAAAGAAAATAATGCAGACAAATGCTAATAAACCCAACGAAAGCATTTAATGGGACATTTAACAAAATTTTTGATTGATACTTTCTTGAGATTTCAATGGATTCTTGAAACACACAATTGAAAAGAAAAAGCTAGCTCAAGGTAAGAATTATTATTTTTGCAGCCTCATGTTGATAAGGAAAACGAATGCAATTTTTTATTTGATACTTTTTTGACTCTTGAGATCTTAATGGAATCTTGAAATACACAATTGAAGAATTAGAAAAGCTTGATTAAGGTAAAAATTATAGTAGATATTTGAGTACAAAAATTGCTGCTTCTTGTTGATAAACAAAAAAAAGACATTGAGTAAAATATTAACCACTAATTTTGGTTTGGTACTTTGTTGTAATTTTAATAGAATCTTGAAACATAGTACAGTTATTGAAGAGCTAGAAAAGTATTGAAATATTGCTGAAACATTCATTTTACTAGAGATAAATTAATTTCTTTGTAAATTCTTGTCGAATAACAACACGCATACAGATATGACTTAAGATTGTAAGTCACTTGGTCCAAAGTTTTTTTATTTAAATTATTTAAAAATAAAGCCTGTTTCGAAATAAAATTCAAATTAATAAAAATATAATTAACCTTATCAAATATCAATTGAGAAACTTCTGAAGAAAAGTAGACGATTTTTTCCTGAAATTCAAGGTGGGGTTTCATTTTCAAATAATGACAGAATTTAAGCAAACAATCTTTGGAATTATTTAAGATTGTGTTAGTTCTCAATTAAAGCTATTTTTAAAACTGCTATCTTTCATGCTAGAACAGCCACACTTTAAAAGAATAATTAAAACCACAAAAACACTTTCAAATGTCTGTGTGAGTCAGTAAATCAAAAGTAAACTAAAAACAAATAAACTCTTGATTCCTCTTTACAATAATTATATTTGACTGAAATTTACTTGAAATTTATAGAATGCCATTCTCTTGCATAATATTTAAATGTTTTCTAACAAAGGATATTTACTTTGAAATTTAATTTCAATATCAATGTGGTGTAGGTAAGAACACATAAGAACACCTGCTCTGTAGAGAACTCTTCAAAATTAATTCTATTTAATTCAAAATTTCAAATACAGATTTGAGTTCTAAGAATTTCTATTCCCACATAGTGTTTTCAATTTTCGTACCTCATTTATACAAACCAAGAAAAAAAAAAAAAAGGTTATAGTAATGGAACGAGGATATTTGTATAATTCTCGCAATCCTTATGAAAATGAAAAGCCATTGTTAATTAGACAAAGCCAACTGTTGTTGAATGTCTCAACCACATTATTTCAGTTTAGGAAAATATAGTTTACAACACTTTAACCAACAAATCCAAAAGCCATACTATCAAAAATGTTGTGTTGTTAGTTATGTATCTTAAAACCCCTTAAGTTAAATAAATTATTATAAAAGGAAAAGAAAATTTAGAGTTTCAATTTAACGAATTCAAAATGTAGACGATATACGAGTTCCTACATAAAAGGGAAGTTGAATCGACAACTCCAGTGTGTGTTTCAAGTTTTTAGTAGCAGTAATTGCAATAGAAATAATGTAGGTACATTATGTCTACTATTTTCTTTTTTTCTAGCTAAAAGTGGGTAGGTACCTAGACACTCATGATAACTTTGTTTGATTATATTTCCTCGTGGTTGCATATTTCAAAAACTAAAAATATAATTTGAAGAAGATTGTACAAGGTTCAAATCTTTACTAAGGTTTTTTATGATAATTTGATGTCAGGAAAACAATGTTTCCAATTGTTTTTCTCTTTTTCTTTTTTTTTTAATATTGACTTTCTTTTGAAAATGTGAACTATCTTAAATAAACAAAGGATAATATTGGAACGAGTTAGTTATTTACAAAATTAAATATAGCCTGTAATGTCCTCTATATGTTTAATTAAATTCCAAAGCTAAATAAACAGTTAATAGAATTTTACTCAAAAATGCTAGTCCCTATTTTTTTGGAGTTACGGAACTTTTCGAAATTTTATATATTTATGAATTTGATCCATTATTCCACACAGACTAAGCGAAAAAGAAATATGAATATGTTTTTAATTAAAATCTAAATGGATTTTAAAATAAGGTGAAATTTTATGCTGATGGTGATCTGTAAGCAATATGATGCAGATATTTATTTTAAAGGAATGAAGGATATTTATGTTGAATGTTTGTTGCGCAATTAATTAAACGTATCCTATGGTAGTTGTGAATGAAGTAAAAAAATGTTTGTCTGAAATTTCAGAAATTGAAATTGAATTCATACATACGCATAGCAATGAAAATAACGTGTGGGGGAAAGAACAAAAACAACACTATGTACCAAGTTTGATGAAGGTCGATTCAGCCTTTTAGGCTGTAGGTCAACGAACAGACAAACAGAATTGTGAGACGCTTGTTTTTCGTCTTCCCTATCATACGTCATACTCGTAACTACTTTGATCAAAATCTCGAGTTGGAATTTTTTCTTTTACGAATGCATAACTTGCTACACATACATTGAGTGTGCATGTTATTGCAAAAATACACATTTCTATTACCTACTTGTAATCAGAGTTGGGTAATTAGAAGTCAAAAAAAAAAAACATATCAAACATATTTCCTATTTGTTTCTCAACAGGAGCTTAATAGATTTACTTTTATCTCCATATTCAAAAAAGTAAAGTGAAATGATAACAGAGCTTCGAAAAAAACAAAGTTTCGAACGATAAAGTTTCGAAAAGATTAAATTTTTGAAAGACAAGGCTTTGAATAACGAAATAACGACATAGTTTTGAATACCGAAGTTACTGGAACTTCGTTATTCCAAAAGCGATTTCGAAAAAATCGACATTGGAGACAGCTGGTACAGAATTAAAAACGAAACAAATATTTTCAACAGTGTGTTCCAAGAAAAATGTCAACTGATGACCTGTGTCAATTTCGTAGAAATATCTTAAGGAACAACGAGGTTCCGAGAGTTTCGCAACTTTGTTTTCAAAAAATTTTCCTTCAATACCTTATCTTGCGAAACTTTCATTTTTTGAAACTTTCTTCTTGCGGAAATTCGTTTTTCGAAACATTTTCTTTGAAAACTTCACCTTTTCTATACTTTGTCCATTCTAAACTTTGGTTTTTCCAAACCTAATCCATCAGAACTTTTTCTTTCGAAACTCTGGCGGATTCCCAAATAAAGTGCGTTGTTTGAAATCAAACTTTCATCGACTTTTGTTTGAGCAACCACGTCCCTCTTGATACAGTAAATAAGAATTTTCTCATCAATGGTTTTGTTTGTAAAATGTAATTAAAAAAAGCAATAAATTATTTCTTTTTGTGTAATGATTTCTGAAAAAAGTAATCATTACCTACTGCTTTCTTGCTGATACTTTTGTTTTCAATAACATTAACCTAATTGACACTTTTCAATTACCTACATGTAATTAGTAACTGAATTTTTTCAATTTCATTTGATAGTAATTAAGAAAGTATTTGGAGATTTCAATTGCAAGTTTTTATTATTATCATTATCATTACTTCTCGACTCTGATTTAAATGGAAAAAAGGACCGAAATGGAAGTACTGTAATGGAAGAAAATTTGTATCACTAACTTCAGTTGAGACTGAGATCCTGTTTATTCAAAAAAATCATTTGAATATTCAGTCTATTAGAATCTCTGAATACTACAGGCTACATTATGTATTAAATCTACGAGTATTGGGGGATGTCTAAAATTCTTGAATTTTAAATTTTTAAAATACAAAAGTTTATGATGAGTTTTTAAACTTTCAAAAATTATAAAATACAAAATTTTTTGTTTCCAGCCTTTCTCAATTCATTTTGTTCAGTAATTTTTTAGGGTTTATACAAAAAGAGAAGCCAAACGACATCTTTATTGCATTTTTTAAGCTGAAAACGCAATTTTTGTAATTTGAAAAAAAAAAAATCAAATTTCTTACTAAACGATGATAGAGGCTAGTAACTTAAGTTTTAATCATCAGATCTTCAAGGTTTCAATCTTAAAATATTAATTCAAAAAAATTGTAAAATTTCAAAAATAATATGATACTAGGATAATTTTAAGGTAAAATATAAATTCGATTCTTTTCATTCAAGAAAAATGTCAGAATTTTAAGAAAATACAATAACAGCTTCTAAATCCATTTGAACTATCTATCAAAAGAAGCTTCAAAGTTAGTTTTCCATTAAATACTCAAAGTCTGAATTCCGAAAGTCTAACTTGAAATATACAAGGCCAGCTGTTTTTTCACAATTTGAGATAAGAATAAGTTTTTAGTAGAAAGTAGGAGTCACGTTCAGTATGTATGTATGTTCTGTTCATATTTTCAAATATATTTACGTTTTAGGGATTTCCATTTGAAATTAATAAAAAAAAATATTGCGTACCTACATTTTTGTTTGCTATGAGATTACTCATAAAGCGCCCAAAACCGCAATATGTTTATCTAAAACAATAACAACAACATGTTTTCATTTTGTTGAAATAATAAACAAATGCGTAACTTTCTAATCAAAGTGTATAGTATGTATGTTTATTTGTAAGTATGTAGGTAGTATTATTAAAGGTTGTTTTCATTAATAAGAAAAATATACACAAAAAAAAATATGTTTCATTCTTTATAAAAAACATGTTTTTTAATGTTCTTTTTTTATTGACAAATAAGAATAAGATAGCACAAAATTTTCAAAACATTGTGTAATTATAAAAGTATCTATTTATTTTTCTACTTAGCGAATATTTATTCTAGAACCATATTTATAAAAATGATACAACAATAATTCAAGTTTTTGTTTAAATTAAATCCAAAACAACAACAAGAAAAACAAAACATTAAAAAAAGAACTTTTTAGAAGAGATTTGTAAATAACTTGAAATGGTTTTAATGTTTCTTTACTTTTTAAATTATTTTTTTTTTCTCCACATCTCATCCGAAATATTATTACTAAAATTATTTTTGATTCTTTTTAGTTTAAACCTGATAAAAAAAGAAATTTTACCACCCTTTGGACTAGTTAACGCAGATCAATTTTTTTTAACTTAAAACTCCCTCCTCTATTCAATAGATGATAACGTTTATCTCTTGCCTTCAGATACATCATCTGAAATATCGATTTTGTGTTAAAAATTTAACTGCTTCTTTTTTGGATACCGGAAAATACATAAAATATGTACGTTGATACGTAAGATACATAAGACATACATACATATTCAAATAATCCATCTCATAGGAAACTGTAAGATTATTTATTATCCTTTTGCCAAAATATTCCATTCGGTAGTTATCTTAAGTATCGTATATACCTACTTTATGAATCTATACTTCCTTCCTTTTAGAAGTTAAATTTGCTTTTAACCCCATTTCCTCAAGACATGTTTAAAATTAAAGTTTTTTTTTTACTAAAAACATTTAGTAATAATCTATATGCGTGTGAGATTGTGAGTAAAGTGATTTTTCGTGTAGACTGTATCTTTCTTGTGAAATTGTAAACTTTGTAAATAACAGATAAAGATATGCAATTTTGAAAGCTAAAATGCCAAAAAAAAAATTACGTTACTATCAAAACATTGAATCACACGTAAAATTTCACAATCTCATTCACCTTTTCGTCTTATCAAAGCTTCGCATTCATAAATGTATGTAGATATGAACATATATTTTTTTTTTGTATAAACTGAACATGTACAATAGTTCAAAAAAACCATTTATCACGTTGGTAGATGAAATGTGTGATTAACTTTAAGCACACGACATCCGACGTGTTAAAGAGAAAGGCATTATTCTGGCTTCAACACACAAAAAACAGAAAAAAAACATAACTATAAAAATAAATTAAAGAAAAAAAACTTAATTAGTGTTATATTAGAGGGGCTCGACTCGAATCAGTCTAATAATATCTAAAAAATCTATTTTTTCCAGATACCTATTTATGTATATGTACCTACATAGTTATTAATTTATCAAAATGCTTCATACGTATATATTCTTGAAGGCCGTTTGAAATGTATTTCAAGTTCGCAATAGCGATTTAGATAAATATTTGCTTCTTGTTTTTTTTTTGTTAGCGTAAACATAATGATTTATTTATTATTCAATTTCATTGTATTGGTGAAATTTTATTTTCGTATTATAAAATTGTGAAAAGTATGTGTGTGTGTAGCATTTTAGGTGATTGAACCCTTTTTTTTGGCATACATATGTATGAATTTTTGTTATTTAAACTGTTTTTATGACAATGATAAGTACATATTTTAGAAAACAACATTTATTTATTTTTTGTGTACAAAAACAGTAATAAACAGCGCAATTTGTTGTTATTTTTGTATATAAATTCGATAAATAAATATTTTTGTTTTTGAACGGTTTTTATTATTACCTACCTACTTTTTTTTATTATTTTATTTTTGATTCAATCGATTTGATTAGTATTTCCGGAAATTCTGTGATATTTTTGAATTTATATTTTTTTTTGTCAATGACTAGACAAATTGGCTTTCAAGAATAAATAAAAAAAAAAATCAATCGAGAAAATTTCATCACAAGAGGAAAATTTTGACTTACTGATAAATTATTTGATGAAAGATACTTTATGATACGTGCACTTTGAAAAAAAAAAAACACATTAATATAACATAACACCCAAAAGCGGAAATTGCATCATAAAGCAAAAAAAAAAAAACAAATTGAAAATAAAATGATAGCAGCATTTTAATATGACAAATTTAATAAGCAGTGGCAGTGGTGGTGGCGCAGCACAATTTTAAAAATTAAGACCACACACACAAAATTAGATACGAAAAGAGACACAAATTCTAAGAAATTTCTATTTGATCATTTTTAAATTAGTCATAAGATTAAGTCAAATGTGGTGATTAGCTGTTGTCTGTCGGCGAATTTTGTTTTCATCTACTATTTTGTTTAATTTAATTATGAGTTTGATTTTTTGATTGAAGATAGATTTTATAATTTGTTTTTATCTGAAGCGGAATGAGGTGTTACCTTATTTGTTGAACAAAGGCGGCAGATGTTTATTTCTTTTTGAATATTTAAATGTTTTAAGACAAATCAAGTCAACTTTCATATTTACATATTTATATAACATAATTTTTTTATTTGAAAAAAAAAAGAAGTGGCCCAGGAACACAGTCTTCTTGGGCACCATTTTTTTGAAAGAAAAAAACAAATTAAATAGCAGTGGCCCTTCAACACAATCTTCTGGGTAGCCATAGTAAATATATTTGAAGATAAAAACAACAAAGTAAATAGAAGTGGCCCATAAACAAAATATTCTGGGACACAATTATATATATAGTTTTTAAGTAAACAAACAAAATCTGTACCTTTGTTCTAAAATGGCCAAAGTCCATTTTTCACAATATTGACTTAAGTACACTATTTGACTCAGAGGAAGATGTTTTACGAAAGTAATAAGGGCCAATGTGCTCCAAATGTTTCTTTACAAGATACTGATGGTTATAGAAAGTTTAATTTTCAAAAATAATAACCATTTATAAGAATTAAAAAGCAAAATTTTCACCTTCCTGAAAACTATTAAATTGGACATTGCCCCTTTTAGAACTAAGGTACAGAAATAAAAGAAAATATTTTTGAAGAAACAACAAAATAACTAGAAGTAGCGTGTGAACACAATCTTTTGGAACATCATAGTCAATATTTTTGAAGAAAACAATAAAATAAATAAAAGTGGCCCATAAATACAGTCTTCTGGGATACCATAAGAAATATGTTTAAAGAAAAAAATTAAATAAATAGAACTGGCCCATGGACACAATCCTCTGGTACACCACAGTAAAAACAATTGAAGAAAACAACAAAATTAATTGAATTATCCTGTAAACAATTTTTTGGGCGTTCTAAGTAAATATTTTTGAATAAAACAATAAAATAAATGAAGTTGGCTCGTGAATAGTTTTGAAGAAAACAAACTAAATAGAAGTAGTTCATTAGCACAAAGTTTTTGGATGCCATACAAATATTTTTGACAAAAAAAAAAACAATAAAATAAATAAATGTGGCCCATGAACACATTCTTCTGGAACACCATAGTAAATATTTTTCAAAAAAAAAAAAAAAAAATTGAGGAGGCCCTTTAAGACAATCAAAAAACCAAGATGAATAGAAGCAAAAACAATCTTCTAGGACACCACAGTAAATATTTTTGAAGAAAAGAACAAACTAAATAGAATTGGCCCATGAACACAACCCTCCGGCCTCTGGGACACCACAGTAAGAAAAATACATTGCAAATAAATTGAAGTGGCCCCTTTAAGCACTCAAAATAACAAGATGAGTAGAAGTGAACATACTCTTCTAGGACATCATAGAAAATATTTTTGAAGAAATCAACAAAATAAATAGAATTGGCCCATGAACACAACCCTCTGGGACACCACAAGAACTATTCTTGAAGAAAACAAGTCCTCTAAGCTTGTATTAACATAAGGCTTGGATATATTTTGCCTTCAATTAAATAAACTTCTATATTCCACCTGATGTTTCAGCAAAAAAAAAAGGATGGAAAAATGGAGTAGATGGCAGGATCTTCCGTAAAGTTGTTTTTTACGAGAAATGTACGGTAAAAAGTTTTGAAAATAATTTAAACAATCTAATTTTTTTTCATTGGTTCTGACAATTTTCCAAAGATGCATTGGACATTTTAGAGTTAGTTAGATTTTTGTGATAATTTTGAATCCTTAAATAAAAAAAAAAAATTGTCTCTTTCCGAAGTTCAACACTCTAACATCTAGTCTTCAATATACGATAACGAGTTTCTGGCATTAATTTCAAAATTCCTACTACAATATTGATTGCTTAAATTCCTTAATACAATCTTACAGTTTACTAAAAATTTGTAAAATTTTTGAATGCATTTTCTGCGATAAATTAACGAAAGCAAATACAAACTTAAACAAACAAGAAATTGACACTCTAAAGCTCCCATGATATATGTATTTATCGTATAAGAAAATGAAAGGTTTTGACTTTCCTTCAATTAAGTAGACAGAAGCTATTTTATTTAAATTCGAGTCATTTATATTTTAACTACCAAAATGTAAGCATTTGGATCGAAAACCAACTTTTAAAATTTGATTTTCTCACAGCACTTTTAAGAAATACAGTTGATTTAAAAAGATGAATATGAACAAAAAGAAGTGGCCCTATGATGGAACCTTCTGGGACTCTATGGATTTTTTTGATTTCTTTTTAATTCTTAACCTCTGATGATTTAATGATAGAAGATTATATTCAATTTTCAAACAAAGTCTGAATTACCATAAATATGTTTCCTGAAGTTACAAACAAAAAATATGTAAATCTAGTTTTTTTTTCTCTCTACCTACAGTTTTTTCTTTCAATTAAGTTCGAACTCTATCTAATTCATTACCATCATATTTTCCGCGTAAGGTATAGATAATATGCCCATAATGTCTCTTATGTTGCTGGTGCTATTGAAAATCCAATAACATTCACTTATATACCACAGACATGCACTTGTCACCGACATACATTGTCATCGTAATTCGATACTCCACATTGTCGTAGTCGTCACGTTGACAGTTCCTCGTGCATAAAACAACTCTAAACTTGGTCTAGTTACACACTTTAGAGTTGGAAGTTGAAAAAAATTAAAACCATACACAAAGTAGTTGAAGTGGAGGAGACATATTATTATGCATATAAACATATTGCAGTCACCACCGAAGAAAAAAAAAAGTAGTTACAAGAGCAAAATAATTACAAATTGATTTCAATTGCAATCGAAATCGTAGTAATTATAATCGTGAGTTTGTCGCCACTGCACGCCGGCCATGCTGATGGCTGATGTCGTGATGTCTCCCTCAATCAATCTGAACTTCTTCATTTTATTTATATGCATGTTGTTGTGCCTTCATTTTTGTTGCAAAGTACAAGTTTAACTTGTCATTTTCAACAACAATTATTATTATTATTATTCTTGTTTTGCGTGCAATAATTTGTGGTAAGTTGTATGTTTTGTTGTCGATTTTTATTTTTACGTCGAACGTGCCTCATTGTCTTGCCTCGTTGAAGTTGTTTTGCTGGTAGCTGGTTGTCGAATGATTACAACATTTCTACATTTAAGTTGCATAAAATCAGTGGATTCAAATGGGTATAGTCATAGAGCTACATACATAGATAATTATGATGATGACGAAGAAGTCAGTAATATCTATCCTGCTCCAAAGCATATCTTTCATGCATCAGGAAAACCAGTTGTTGCTAAGTTACTGTGTTTGTAGTATCTACTTCGACGTCAGCGTTGTCCCCGTCTTCGTCAGTTGGATTTGCTAATCTCAAATCAACATCGTATAGGAAGTGGGTGTTAACTTGCAGAAAATTACTGACATTATAATGCGGCAGAAAGTATTATAACACCTCGATGCAAAATCTGATTAGAGAAAAAAAGACACCTTATACGGAAAATTATATTTTTTTTTCTTTTCAGCAGCTGATTGAGTTTTGTGTGGTTGATAGAGACTGGTTTTTCGAAACGAGAATATAATTTCACTAGGTACCTACATTAAAATATGGGGTATGGTGAAGAAATTGGTTGAAATATAGTAAAGTTGTACAGAAAGCTCTTTTTTACAACTTTCAACAAATGTTGTTAGATTTTCTTTTAACCATCGAAATGTCTCCATGGTTTATATCTCTTTTTTTTATGTACCATCAATCAAAAAAACGCAGAAATTTTTGTTAAAAATTCTATCTAGTAACATTTAACATTAGTTTAAAATCGACAAATATTAATATAGAAGCAGATTTCAATAAAATTGCAGGTATTAAAACTCAAATAGAAAAATTTGATTTTAGAGCTTAATACTTCTAAGGAACATGCGCATTTTTATTAATATTTGGAACAAGCGAGTAAAAATTTATTAGCAAAGCTAGTTGGAAAATCAGGGTTCAAAAATGTTGGGTTGCTTAATAAACCAGACCTTACGGTAAGGAACGAAGGAACGAAATTTTATTATTTCTCATGTTTATGTGGAACATTAGCGCAATTGAAGTTTTGAGAAAATGGTGTTTTCAAATATTTTTGCTATAGTTTGAAAACAAGGACAATTTTGACAAATTTAAATAAATACATTTTTGTAGATATTTAAACTTGCTTCCAAAATGGTATTAGATTATATAAAATTGATTCAGGAAACATGTAGTAGATAGCTAAATGCAAAAATTAAAGAACAACTGGAATGAAAAATCCACGCTCAGACATCTTTGTTGGAAGTAAGTAGATGAGAAAATAAGCTGTGTTAGCTTCGCTCTAAAAAGTGTTCCCTGTTTTTAATTTTTTTAGATGACCATTTAGACTACTTTTGACCACTTTTTAGCTTTTTCCGAGCACCCAAAAAAGTATGAATTTGTTTTTTTTTTTTTTTTTTCAACAGGTCTATTTTCAAAACCTCAACATCTAAAATGAAAAACAATTTAAATTTATCTATTTATTTCAGTTAATTTTTTATTAGAAATGCAATGTTTCGAAATTGCAAAAAAAAAAAATATTTCTAAGTTTGGCCAGTCATGCTCAAAATATAATTTCTTTTTAAACAAGTTTTGAAACAAGTCTTGTAAAAAAAAAAATTATACCAGCCTACAACTATTACTGACCACCTCAAAAAATATTTTTTTTTAGTTTTAAGTTGTGAAAGAAAAAATATTATTTTTTTGTTTTTTTTTTTAATTTTTGTATTTGATAATAGGTCCATTGTCAAAACCTCAATTTTCTAAAATTACTACACATTAAATATACTCTATTAATATTAGTTAATTTTTTAACACAATATGTACATAGAAATGTCTCAAAACTCCAAATTAAAAATTTCAAAACAAAAAAAATATTTCTAAGTTTGGTCAGTACTGCCTAAAAGAAGATCTTTTCAAAAAATCTTTTTTTAAACACTAGGTTTTAACCAACCTTAAGCTGCATATTTCTGACCACTTCAAGATTTTTTTAAATTTTTTAACACATGTTTCTTGTAAAAAAAAAACTTTACCACATACAGTAGTTGTTATGGATGGTCATTTAAGATAATTGATAATTGAGTTTTTGACAATAAACTTGTATTCAAATTTTAAAATTAAAAAAAGCTTCGAAATTAGAAAAAAAAATAAAAATATAATTGAATAAAATAAAATAAAATAAAAAAAAAAAAAATAAAATAAAAACAAACAAACGAAGTAAAAATAAATAAAAAATTCTTGGTTCAAGTTAAATAGTTTTTTTTTTTAATTGGATAATTTTGGGGCAATTAATCACAGCTGAGGAAATGTCTTCAAAACAAATAATAAAACAAAATACCTAAAATAAAATAAAAAAATTAGTACCTACTTACAAAGTAAAAATTTCAATTTTTTTTTTTTTTTATTTGATAGTTTTGGGCTAAAGTTTTTAGATTTTCACAATTTCATGTTTTTGGAAGAGGCTTCTATCTTTTACAGCTAACCAAATCACACATATAATTTTATTCATCGAATAAATTCAATTAATTACCAGTGCCAAAAAAAAAGAAAATGTTTCGTACCAGAAACATACTCAAACATCTACCAAACAAAAACTACAGTAATTTTTTGTATCTAAACCGGCTTCAATTGCTTAAAGCAAACAAATTAATTAAAGGCACATACATACGTATTTATTAAACTTGAGCCACTACTTCTCTCTATAGATCTAAGAATATTTCCTCAAGTCAATATGTCAATTAAGTAGGTACAACAAAACTACTCTTACTATACCATATAAGTGGTTAAACTTTTTTAACCACCTGCCCCACCAGTTCCAAAAGAACTTAAAACAAAATATTATATTTAAAAAAAAATTAAACAACTTCAAGAAACAAGATTTATAAACAACTCTTGTTGACAATAAATATAACAACATTTATAAAATGTGTCATGTTTGCTAAATAATTAGTTTTTTTTTCTGTTGATATAATGTTTTTTTTTTTATTTATTTATATTTTCTCATGAGTTTTGTAATTTTAATTTCCTAAGTCAATGTCAAGTTTTGAATTGACACTTTACATCAACAAAAAAAAAAGTTTCCCCTGCCCAACTGACAACTATATATCATTTAACTTTAAGACGTCGAGTCTAGTCGCTGGTTGTCGACAAGCTTCAAATCAAATATGAGCGAAAAAGTTTTGCTTTGCCTTGCCATTGCCACGATGTCTCCTAACTTACACGTGTCGTTAACAGAGAGAGAGAGAAATTGGGAAAACGTCATTTTTCTTGTTGTTTTTTTTTTCAATTGCAATTGCAACATGTTGACAAATGTTCTTATTGGTTAAACAACATTTGCCAATATCTCCCTATCTCTCTATCGATTGTGATTTTTTTTTTTATATTTTTGTATTTATTAATACTTGATTGCCTGTTAAAATATCGATTAATATTACTTCATTGAACAGTTTGATTTTTTTTTCGTTAATATTTTTACAGACAAACCAGGCAAAAGGCAATTACAGTCGTTAACGATTGCTGCACATATATACACATAATAATATCAATGAAAATAATATAAAAAAAAATATTTCCATAGAGTAAATGCCACCATCTAGATACAATTTGTGTTTTGTAATAACAATTCAAAATTGTTTTGTAATACAGCTTATCGTTATTGTAATATTTTACATTTTATTTCAGAGAGAGAGAGAGAGAACGAGTTGTTGTTTTGATTAATATAAATTATTTTAAATAATGAAAATTATATACAGACATACAAACCACCTACATTATAATTTATTATTTTTTATCGCATATACAAACACTCAAGAGTTCGAAGCAAATGCCACCAAGTCAAATCGAAAGTATAGGGGTATTTTCTAATTATCCGCTTTAAGTACATGCATACATAGATATAAAACAAAAAGAGAAAAATAAAACAATTACTTGTGATAAGATATAAAATTATCTACGAGGCATTTTTGTTATCTGGTGACTTCGAGTCTGGTTCAACTTTCCTATTCCATGGCAATGGAGTCCAAAGTGACTGATAAAAATATGCACCCTTTATTTCTTTTATGGTGGTTTTCAAGTGTTGTTATAGGGTAAGTTTTTTTTGTTGTCAAGGTTTTTTATTATTATCGTCAATGACAAGGTGATATTGAGGAAGGTACTTTAAGAAATTACATACGTACGTACACACATATTATAAAAGACCGCTGTTGAGTGGAAACTTTTTTTTTTATTTTATTATGACTGATTCACAATATGTACTGTTTTCGCCTTAGAGAAGGTGAGCAAGAAAAATCGTACAGCCTGTATTCACAATCAGATTGTGGATGGAATATTATGTAAGCCCTTTATTTTGAAAGTGATCTAAGACAATTGAGAAAAAATTAATTAAATTGACAATAAAATAAATTGCAACTTAATGTCTCCTCCTTTCGAAAAAAAAAAATCATCAACAATTAATAGACATTTTAATTGCAAAATATAGTAAGGTACCTTTGAGTTGCAGTTATGTTATCATTAACTTGATTTCTATTTAATATTTCATAAAAATGGTAAACCGGAAATTTTAAAACACAGACAGAATGTCTGCTATTTTTTTTTTAAATCGAAAATTCTTTAAAATGTTATTCTAAGGAACTGATTGTGTCATTTTTTTTATTAATTTATTAATTTGGTTTGTTGACTTAATCTTTGAGATTAATGATTTTTTTTAAATAGAATTGACGTTGTGGTTTACATTTTATTAAGTGTATAGATAAGCGCAATGACATTGGAGAGAGGTCAAATAGAAACGGTTTTTTAAATCGAATAAATAGATACTCTAACAGAATTAAGGAAACAGAATTTAACTCTGATTTTAATATAATAGTCTCATAGTTCTGCTAAAATAAAAAAAAAAAACATTTTCTTTTTTTTAATAGAAAATGCTCTTGTACATTTTGTATTAAAACAAAATATTTCTTTTTTTAGTTCCGAAAAAATTAAATTTTAAATTTACAAAATAATAAACGTGTTTTCTTCAAGAGTATTTTAATATATTGGCGTCATTCAATGGAAACTACCTAAGATATTTTTTTATTTTGTTGACACATTTCTATGCACCTATATTATTGTTTATGAATTGACAGGATTTTGAAAATGTTTTAAATTTGGGGGTATTTAATTAGAAGTGACACCTGTTAACTTTAAATCTTGATATTTAATATTAAATATGGTGTGTGTACGAGATTTCGAAAAATGAACTCATCGATTTAAGATGAACTACTTATTTAGAGGAAACACGCTCAACTCTATTTTCAGAGTTTGATTTTCCTAATTTTTCCTTGATTTGTCTAAAATACCTGGTTACATGTTTTAGAATCTGGAAACTTTTTTTTAGTGAAAGATGGCAATTAGGTTCAAAAATCGTTATATGAAAAATTAGTAGAATTGAGATACATAAGTGAATGTGTTCACTTGAAATGTAAGAACATTTCACCTTTTCTTAGAAAATTTGTCTGACTGGTATAAAAACTCTTTGTGGAGAATACATTCTTCCCCCGATATGTGCTACTTACAGAAAAAAAAATAGTATATGAAAAAATTATATTTACATATTTTTGTTCATCTATCCATTAATTGGAATAAAAAATAAAAATAACTGAGAAGTCTGTATTCGCTGTATGCTCTATACCAGTTTATACCAAACAGTAAACGATCAAGTAAACAAAAATGAAAAATGTGCATTGTTTTCTTGCTATACCTATATTTGGAATAACTAGGCTTTATTTTCAGAATTCGGAAACCATTTTTTTTTTCTTCAAAAAATTGAAATATGTTCAATTGTACATATATGTATATCAATTCTTCTCAATAACCTTTAACTAAGAATTGTTGAAATACTTCAAGCATTTAAGGAATTAAATATGAACAAAATAAATTTCAACCACCTATCGTAGATTTTCTACGAGAAGTTTATTTAAAATTTTAAATAAATTTAATTTTAAATTAAGACAGATTTTCTGACTGGTATAAAGTAATTTTTTCTTCTTTTCTTTGCTTTTATTTTCCTTATGTCAACTCAATTTACATTAATGTTGATCTACCCATTAATTTGAGTAATAAATACAAATAATTGAGAGTTCTGTATTTTATACTAGTTTATACCAATCAGCAAATAATTAATTAAACAAAAATGTGTACTCTTTGCTTTGCTACATATGATGTATTCGGTACAGAAGGTTATTTTATTCAGAATTTGAAACCAATTTTCTTGTTTTTTGTTTAAAAAAAACTGAAATATAGAAAATTCAATTCCAAAATCTTTACCGCACAAATTGTTTTGTGCATTGGAAGAATGTAAAATGTCAGTTATCTATCGTAGTTTTTTTTCACGAAAAGATTATTTAAAATTTTAAATTTGTCATCTTTATTTTAGAAAGCTTGTCTAGCTGGTATAAATACTGCCGACGGGAAAGAAATTGTTCCTTCTCTTTATCTGGGAATGAACTCTGAGGACGAGTAACGAGCCGACTTTTAATTTAAATTTTTTTTGGCATGTAATTTATATATCTATAATTTGTTAAACTTAAGACATTGTTTAACGTTAGGCCCCCTATGTGCCAACAAATGTAAATTTATCATAGTATCATATTAGTTATAAGCCAGATTGTATACATATGTATATTATGTTCAATAAAAGAAATTGAATTGATTGAATTGAAATTGTTCTTTTCGTTTATTAGACTTTACTTAACTTACATTAACCAATTTTTTCCTATTTACTGAAAATGTTTTCCTAATAAATTAAAATGTCATTTACTTATTAGAACAAAGACCGGTTTATACCAATCAGCATAACGGGGAATAATTATAATGCATACCCCAGTCAAAGCATAGAGTATACTTTATCTACTTATCAATGATTTGAGAGGTCTGTGTTTGCTTTCTGTTAAAGACTAGTTTATACCAAGCAGCAAATAATTAATTAAACAAAAAGGTATACTGTTTTTGACTGCTGTTCACTAATAAGATAACAATACTTAAAGTGTCCATTTCCCACACCTTGACTGGCATAAATGTAGCCAGTTTCATTTTTATACGAGTCAGACGCATCTTGCAAATTATGATAACCGATAAAAACATTTAACCCGTGTAAGAAATAAGTACCTTATTTTTATACCAGTCAGATGCAAATTGGGAGTTATGATTATTGATTACCTATATTGTGAAAAAAACACTAAACTCTTGAAAATAATTAATTGGTATTGTACTCGAACATTTCACTTTTTATTAAAAACTTGGCCAAAAGCTTTATCAAAGAAAAAATTTCGAACATAGAATATTTTTTAATTGATTGATAAAAATGTAGCAATCATAGATTTCGTTATAGTCGGTAGTAAATGTTCATGAGAACGATTGACTGGTATAAATTCATTATTCAATGAAGTATTATTAGCCCAAATCATCTATTGTTTTTTTTTCACATGTGAAACTGCCTTATTATTGACTAGGAATTAATTTGCTAGATGGTATAAGCTGGTATAGACTAGTATAATACACATATCGAACCACAATTCAATAGGAATTTAAAATTTTAGTTATACTCTTAGTTTTCTTTAGCAGGACTCTTGCTTTTTAATATATCGCCCATTTGTTATAAGACCAGTATAACTTAGAAATTGATGATTTTAAACTAAGTACCTATGCCATTTTGACTAAGATATTTTTGTCTTCCTTTTTGTTACACAAAATTCATCTAAGGCTTTGCTCAATTTCATTATTTCTTGCGCTACTTTCGTGTTTTCATATATTTTGTACGAAATTGAAATTTGCAATCAATTTTATCTCGAAATTTTGAAAAATGAGCGATATTTTTGAAAGTAATCAAAAGTCCATATGACCAAATCATTTACACATGTTCATTTCTCGACTTTCAACTAATATTATTGTTTCTATAATAATCTTTTTTTGATTGAATAGAAACTATCATTTTCCATTAAAATAAACGACAAAGTGTCAAAAAAAACAAACAACATACATAACTAAATTGACTTAATTTTGTATTTAAAAATGCCACTTTTCTATCAACCTAATAAAATTGACATTAAAAATTCTCAGTACCCCCTATGAAAAAGACGACAAAGTCTGTCCAAAAATAATAATATTCTCTCACTAATTAATACGAACAAACTTGCACGTTGTAGGTATTTAATTTTATCTCTCAAAAAAAAAAAAAAAAAAATACACATAAACCACCTGATCAAAATTCAACTGAATTCAAATAAAACATTAATGGTAAAAATGTTAATGTATTAGACAAAATTTTAGATGTACGTAGGTATATACATATACATATGTACATACATAAGTACCATTTATTCATATAGAGACATCGAAGACTTCTATGACAGACGACATTTAGTCTGGCAAAGATAAAATATTTATTTTTGTCATTAGCTGCCAAAATATATGTATAAATTGTGGTGAAATAAGTTTTCGTCAGCTTTTAAAAAAAAAAGAAATATTTTAGGAAAACAGATGCTCATGCTCCATTTGAAATTCATTATAAAAAGCAAAAACCAAATCCCTGTACCTACCTACATAGGTTGGAATAATTTTCCCGGAACTCAACTAAACTCAACTTAAAACTTTCATTAAACTTAACAATTCGGTTGATGAAATTTTATATTTACATATTAAAGCAAATTTCCGGTCTTCCTTTACTCATCATCATAAAAGACAATTCATTCGAAAGACGACGACGTGACGGATTGTCAAAAAAGTTCCCAGCAATTAATAGTTTGAAAATACCCTCGATGATGATGATGGCGATGATGATGATGTAGACAAGGGATGATAGACCAAAAATTCCAAAAAAAAATATTACCTTCTCTGTTTTTCAAATTTAAACACAAGCATTGATAGTCAGAAAGTAATCAATGACTCACAAGTCACAACTGATTTGGCTATCAATTAAAAACCCTTATCATTTCATCAATATATACCTAGAGCAATGTATGCATGTACATATGTATGTACACATGTATGTCCATTGATATCATAATCAAATAAAAGAGAGAAATAATTGAATGCATTCACAGAAAAGTGTAGAAAGATTATAAATAATTATTTGCTACTATTTGAGCCTGATTTTAAATTTTATTGACACAGCTTGTGAGGCAAATCGCAGTTTATCACTATGCCAACTTTTGTGTGTATCTTTCATGGATTTTTAATTATCTTTTGTAGAAATATGTGATTGGATTTTAACACACACTACGATTTTAGGTAATTTGAGACTATTTTTTTTTTTTTTTTTTTTTTGCTGCAAGAGATACGATTCACCATAAACCCAGAAAAATCAAAATCAACAAAAAAAAACAAGGAATATCAAATTCTATAGACATTATACCGTTCGTTATAGTTAGTTAGTTCTTTGGACCACCATCATTGAATATATTGTCCTTCTTATATTTTGAAGGTTGTTCATCTTTTGAATTCGTGAAACAAAAAAAAAAAAAAAAAAATAGATCCGTGCCTTGTGATGGAGATGATGATGATGCACGACAAAACTGTCAGTCAATATTATTGAAGAAGATGAAAGACAAAAGACTAAAAACAACAACAAAATCTTAATCTAAGCTGATTGATATCTTTTGCTTCTTCGGGAGCCTATATATGTAGTAGCTCATTCACTGTGGGTAGCATTAAAATTGAATCCATTGAAGTGTGTTACGCTGAAGACTGACTTAAAAAAAGAGTTAAATTAAAAAAACAACAACTATTTGGAAAGGAAGAATCATGGAGACATGCAAAGAACATGTAATTTGGTTACCTATTGGTAAAAGGAATTTTTGTATTTGATATTCATCATCATTGAATGATATTGAATTTCGTAACCGTTAAGAAGTAGGTTGATGCGTGATTCATCGGATAATGATGGATATTAAGCTGAAAAGATGTCGAAAATGTTAAAAGAGTTATGATGGGCTTATAGTTTTTAGTTATTACTTGTTGAAATTACAACAAAAAAATGTACATTTTTATAAGCTGACAAAGTACAACAGATTTGTGATGAAGCACTTCTTAAACATAAATGAGTTATTTTTAGGTTATACCAAGTTGTGTTGAGATTGGTAAGACCCAAGTCAAAATAAATTTCAAACAATTATTAACAACAGCTGGGTTTTTATGGTTTTGAATGTTCTCATTATCAGCTTAATTCCCCTTGACAACCCACCCCCTGCGCATGGGCCTGACTCCACTTCATTGTCAGATCTCATTAGAATCCGCTCGAATGTAATTGAAGGTCAACAAACCAAACAAAATACAATAGAAAGTTATGTGGTTATCAAAGCTAGTACCCTCCCGCTTCTCTGGCTTCATCAGCAACAAAAAGTTTCGATTAAATTTGTGCACAATATTATCGACTTATTTGCTAAATTTCATTAGAATCTGTTCAGCCATTCAAGTAGTGTCATTGAAGGACAAACACCCAAAGAAAATACGCTAAGAAGTAAGATGATTAAATAGCCATTACCCTCCCGCTTCCCTGGCTCCAGTGAAACTTCATTGCGCTATAAAAAGTGTTCTATACTTTTTTCTACAACATATTCTAATTTATTTCTAATTTTCATTAGAATTTGTTCATCCGTTAAAATGTAATTGAGAAAAACACCCAAACAATAAAACCCTAAGAAGTAAGATGATCAAATAGCTATTACCCTACCACTTTCCTGGCTATTCTATACTTTTTTCTACTACATATTATTATTCTTTTCTAAATTTCATTAGAATCTGGAAAGCCATTCAAGTATAATTCAAGGACAACCACCCAAACAAAATACGACAAGAAGTAAGATGGTTACATAAACTATTACCCTCCCGTTTCCAAGGTTCCAGTGAAACTCCATGTTATTATAAAAACTATTCTAAACGTTTTTCTACAACATATTTGATTTCTTTGCTAAATTTAATTAGAATCTGTTCAACCGTTCGAGTGTGATTGAAGGAAAAACACAAACACCCAAACAGAATTACAGAATACGATAAGAAGTAAGATGGTTACATAAACTCTTCTGCAGTAAAAAACGTATCTGAAAAAAACATATCAGAATTGTTGGCTGCTTTTAATAAGTTCCAGTTTTGGCATCGTTAATATTTTAGCTACTTTACAAATAAAAACCCCAACTCACTTTTGTAATGGTTAAAACCACTAGAGGAAAAATGATGTTCGGTCAAAGAAACAAGCTGTTTTTAAGAAAAATTTACGTATAAGCATATTTTGTAAGAGACTACCCTACAAAAATTTGCAGATCTGGCAAGTAATTTAAAAAAAAAAATATTTACTTTTTTAGAAAACAATTCATCAAAGAAAAAAAAACGTTAAAAATAAAAACACAAGAAAATGTTTATCTCAAAATTCTAAAAATGCAAATACGTTTTTTCTTCTTACACGCCAATATTACCCTCTGGCTTTGCTGGCTCCAGTGAAAATCCATTCCGCTATAAAAGTATTTTGTTCAGCTTTGAGCTTGATTGAAGTGCGCGATGTTTACCTAGGCTATTACCCTGCTACTTCTGTGACCCCAGTGCAACCTTCATCCACTAAAGAAACTATTCTATAGCCTTTTCCACGACATAATCGAGCTATATGTTCACCTTTAAAATAATCCATCAAGCCTTGCTAAGTTAAATGGAACAGAAATAATGTTTGTACATATTGATATGCCACTATTTTACTAGCTGTCATTATGATAAAAATTACATCCCTTTAGAAGGTTCGCACATACATAAGCTCAAAAAATTCATAGCCATTTAAACGTTCTATGAAAATCCAGTTACATCGTCGTGTGTTACAAATTATAAGTAATTTGTCAAAAATTAACTTCATCATCAGCCAAGTTTTCAAGTTTTTTTTAAGTACTCACTGATGTCACTTTTGCTGGTATATAATTTCAATCTATACTATCGACACTACAAAAAGTCACAAAACTTTTATCCAACAATACCAACCAGTATGAAAACTCATCATCACAATCACCACCACCATTCGGAAAGCCAGCTAGCTCCTAACAGAACCCAAGTATAAAAGCTACTTTAATGTAAATTTAATTCGCCACCCAAAAAAAAAAAAAAAGGAAGTTATTAAATTATATTCATTTCCAAAATGTCGCCAACTTATATGTAAGCTACCGTTATAATATGTGGATAAAATACACTCTCGTATACTCTTCTCTCGAAAAAGTATGGCGAAATTCCCAGCGATTAAAAATACATTAACAGTTTCGCGCGATATTATATGTAGGAACTTTTTTCAAGAGAGGTTAACGTCTGTATCACTTAAAAAAATAAACTATTTCTACTAAAAGTAAAAAAAAAGTGGAATCACTTATGTAATAGTTTCGTCATTAATCATACAGCCAAAGGCGACATCACACATATATTAAAGCCTGAAACAGAATTCTTTATTGCAACACAAAAAAAAAAAACAAAGAAAAAAAGGAACTTAAATATTCGTGTTCATACAGTTTCAAACAATGATCTTTCGTTTTCTTGTTCGAACAGTTTGAGGAGATTTAGTAAAGTCTAATCCTGCTTGCTTCTGAATTTGTCGTAATCTCATTCGTGTCTCATTAGTTCTATCCTTGAATGCACATGCCATTTGTATGTTTTCCTTGTTATCCTTACGACTTGCTGCAATTTGTTTCTTCTCAACAAAAACTATTTTTTCGTGTGGGCTGCTAACAGCTACCGATTGTAATCGCTTCGAACATCTTCGATTTTCCAAGCTAACCTTGTTGTTTTTTTCCGACGTTGACAAAGCTCTCAGTGTTCTAGTCACTCCTGACTTCTCAGGAAATTCTTGAGGCTCCTGTTTTATGTCCTTTGGATTATGGCTTTGGCAATTGTTTACAAAATTATGAATTTCATTTTTTATAAGACTCATTTCGTCATAGTCAGGGTCTTGAGACATCGCTTGCTTGGAAGAAATCACTGGTAGTAGTTGAGATTCTATCGTGATTTTATCCAAGTTTTGACGTTGATTTTTCTTCGGTACACTATCGTCGTCCTTGGAAGTCGGAGAATGCCCCGAAATTGTTGCATGTCGCTGGTTTTTTATTCCTTGTTCGATTTCTCGCTGCCGCCGCAATAATTTTTCCATTTCTTGTCGTGATTGTGCTCTTGGCAGTAGTGGCGGCATTGGTGGTGGTGGCGTGCTTGTTGTATGCTCGATGAATGTTTTTAAACGCTCAAATGTATTTTGTACTTCGGTAATTAGCTTGATTACTTCGATTTTGAAGGATTCCTTGGCCCCGATAGCCTTCACCAATTTATGGTTCATTTGAATGCGTTCGTTACGTAGTGAAGCAATATACTGCCGAAGAGATATATTCTCTTGGGCTAAAAGCAGGTTTTTAGCTTTCAAATATGATTCTTCTGCAGTTGTTGCTGATTTGTCGGACATTGTTGCGTTGTGATTGATTCAATTGATATGATATTGAAATTTGAAAATATATTTTACTTTATTTTTTGGAAAGTAAATAAAAAAAAATCTATGGAAACTTGATAGATCATTTTTTTTCCTATATCTGAAGTAGTTCTTTGCTTTAAGGTAAGGTATATCGAACTTGGTGATTCTGATTAACATGAGGAAGTTTTTTTTAAATCGTGTTGGCGGCCTCATATGAGTATCTATCTCTGGGGAAAAAAAATGAATAACTACATAAATGTATGTATATCTCAGACTTGATTAGAAGGTGGGTGGTTATATTGATATCTCTATATAGTTACAATAGTACCTCGTTTGTGAATTACCTATATAACCACACACAGCCTTTTGAATTGCGTTAGTTACCTAATTAATATTCAGATACTCTACTTCATGTTTTATAGTTTTATGGCACTGTTAGATGAATTCAGGCAGCTTAAATTGGTACTAACGAATAACTTGTTTGCAGTAATAAGTAATACCAAGTTTTTTTTTTATTTTTTAATATCTATGCGGAATAGTAGGTAGATATATATAGAAAATAAAAATAAAAACGCGCGTTAACGTGTGGCTATGTCGCGTGCGTGTCTAAGTTTTTTTTTTTATTTTTATTAATTTTATCCATATAAGAAAAAAAGATTAAGTATGTATAGTTAAAGTAGGTACAATATGAATTTGTTATGTGCATTCAAGTGGGAAATGAAGTTTGTTTCGTAATGCACGAAAAATTGAAAAAAAATACATATTATGCTTTCAGGGTCGACAACATGAATGTCGGTATGTTACGTGTGCTGAACATATATGAACGAGTTGTGTGTTGGAATTTTTTGTTCGTTTTTCTGTCGATTTTTTTTTTTAAGAAAGTGACCTTAGCTTAGTTGTAGGAAGGATTTTCAAATAGAAAAAAAAAACTGGTTCACAGAAATTCTAACTAATGGTTTTAGACCTTGGGGAAAAGTTGTTATTAGTCGGAGTTAGTCACTTAGGTAGCTATATAGTATGTTAAAGGTAAAAAGACAATTTTTTAAATTTAAGATAGGTATGTACCTACTTCATTATGGTTTCAATGAACGTTGAAATATTAAATTTAATTTGTCATCTTCTGTCAAGAAAAATATTTAGATTTTCAACCATCTATGAATTTAAGGGACAGTCATTAGTAAAAAAAAATAGTCTATTTTTAACGCTTGGTTATATAAATAATAAATAAGAAAAAACTTCTAGAAAATTGAATTTCCTTCAAAAATACTAAAAAGTTTTTTTTTTTCTGAAATAAGTATTTGCTGGCTTAATCTGTAAAAAGTGTTGGCATATCATAAAGTTGAAATTACATTTATTTAATATTTTTGTTTTATCGGTAATAAAGAAGGGGAAAAGAGAGATATGAAAAATTAAAAAAAAATCAATACAAATTTGTTTCAAAAGCTAAAAGCCTTTAGAAAATGTATTTTTTAAAAAGATGTATTTCTTAAAGTGTTTAAAAGTGTTCCATTTGTTTCAAATTTACTTTTTTTATTTCATAATGAAAATCTTAAAACTAGCTTGAACTCTAAAGTACATATATGAAAAACACTTGATTGATGTTTAAAATTTGTTTTACTCTTTAAATTAAACATGAATAAAAGATCTTCTTAATTTAAGGTCAATTCAATATTGATTAATAAAATCTGGAAAAAATGAAGCAGCTGCAAAGCTCCTTAAGTATAAAAAAAATAATATAAAACAAATGAAATAAAATTGAAAAAAACCCTACAAATGCAAATCACTTTTTTTAAAATCTTTTAATGTATTGATTTCGGGCTTAAGTTAATTTCACTAATTCTCTAATTTATGAATATTTTTAAGAACACAAAATAAGATATACATAGATACTTGGTTTAAAAACTACCGAGTTGAGCAGACTTTCGTCAACAAATAGGTTTGTTTAACACGAAGTAATACAAAAAATTGACTTTCGAAAAATGATAAGAAATCGTAAGGTTTTGAATGGCTATTTCTCTACCAGTTTCAATCAAAAAAGTCATTTTTTCATTTATATTAAAGTCTTGAGCTTCTACTTTATTTTATTCAAACATGTATTGAGCCTATGCTCCTTAAAGAGTTATGCCCAACTTAGTAAAATATAGAACTTTTAATAAGATTTTATCGATTATTTTATGGTTGGTTTTGGTTAACTTTTCCAGCTTTTTTTTACAAAATTAATTAATCCATCCATTTCGATAGAAGATTTAATTTTGGACAAAAGGTTTAAGAATAAAATTGTCAAATACAGCTTAGTTTCCGAGTTATATCAAACATATTGGAAAGTGGCCAGCATGATCATTTTTACTTGCGATATAGGTACTATAGGGCAAGTTTTGGATTCGTGCAAAAACAAAATTTCGAGATAACAATCAAACATGACATTACGATGATAGAGAACACGAAAAAAGTGGGTGGCACAATTCTGTCTGTCTGTCTGTCTGTCCGTACCTCTACCTACAGCCTAAACTACTGAAGCGATTTTCTTCAAATTTTGAACTTAAGGTTTTTTTGTAACTCTCCAGAGGGGAAATTGAAATTTTTTTTTTAGCTCAAAAAATAACGGTACTTGCCATACAACCGTTAAGGAAAAGCTTATTTATCTCAAAAACGACTCCAACGATTTTGATAAAAAAAAATCAGTGTATTACTGTAGATATGATGTACCTTTTAGTAAGAAAAAAAATCACCAAAAACATTTATTAACGGTACCTGCCATATAACGGTTTTTTTGATTTTTGGTTTTCTCATTGACTGCTCATCCGATCTCAATAAAAATTTTTTCGCAAAAGCTTTGTTAGAATATAAATAAAACTGCATACCAAAATTTTTGAAAAAATAAATTTTGGATTTTTAAAAAAAGATTCAAAATTTTTTTTTGAAAATTCAATATTTCAAAAACGGGTTGATGAATTAATTTGAATTTTCAGGTTTAAATGTATATTAATATATACTCAAAATTGGCATACCAATTTTTTTTTTGAAAATTGTTACAAAAATTTTATATATAAAAAATTAATTTTTAAGAAAACCGCTCCAACGATTTAAAATTTTTTTTTTGTATATATTCATATTTTCTTAAGTAATCAAATGGCGTACTTTTTTTTGAGCTCTAAGTTATTTATCAGATTGTTTATGCAATTAATAGAACGATTTAAATGCTTTTTATACTTTTTTTTCCATAATTACTTGAATATTTTTTTAAAGTTCTTAAGTCCCATACAACTTGAACATAAGAGCAAGTACGTGCGATCCAGTCGTGCAATTTATTTCATAAGCGAAGAGTATAGTGCTCTCATTTTCCGGTAAATTCAAAGCCTACCAAAGGCGCAAACGTGCAAACAAATCGTCAGCTTAGAGGGAAAAGCCGCTAACTCTACTTTTATTTTTTGATAATTATAGACCACTTCAAAAATTGCTAAAAGATACAAAAATCTATCAAATCTTTTCAATTTCACTGAATTTAGCAATAACGAATGCAGAAAAAACAAAAGTTAGCTGCTTTTTTTTCTAAGCCGATGAATGGGGTAAAGGATAAAATTATAAATATTGTATATTATTTGCTCTGGTAAGCGGAAAGTTCCAGATTCGGATCTCAAAATAACAAAGTTAATAAAATAACTATTTTGCTATGAAATTGAATAGGTACTGTATCTACTCCATTCAGAAAGAAAAGGAAACAGCCACAAAGCTTCTAAAGTATGAAAAAAAAATGTTAAATTAATAAAATTAAATTAAAATAAAACCCTACAAATGCAAAATATTTTTTTTTTATTTGTATTCATTAAATGTATTGATTTCAGGCTTCGTTTAAACTCACTCACTCTCAAAAAGAGCACAAAATTATGACGTAGAAACCTTATAGACATACCTACACCTTATTATGGAAAAGCAGAGTCTTTTCAGCAGAGTTTACAGAATTTAAAACTATGAACAAAATCTAGCTTTCACTTTTTTTTAATTTTCTGGTCATTGTTTTGAAAATTTGATTTTTTGTTCATACATTTAAACAATGTTCGCCATAAAAATGTGAAAAAAGCTAAGAAAAATTAGCATATTTCTAAGGATTATGTACTTTTAAGAACAAGAAATGTAAACCTTGATCCAAACAAAACAAAACAAAGACTGGCTGGCTTTTTTTTTTACAACTCCGATACAATCACTTTAAAGATACGGCCATTTAAAAATTGCTAAAAAAAATTGGAATTAGCTATTATTTTTGTATCCACTTGCGTATTTTCCGAAAAAAAAAAAAAATTTTTTTTGACAGGAATTAATAGTTCAAAAAATGTCAATGAAAGAAAGTATAAGCCAAAGATCGTGTCATTAACTCCTTTTTTGATAGAGGTTTGCTCCCGAGATTTTTCAGACTGCTTTTTCTGGCTGAAATCTAATTTTGTTATGTACATCTGACTTATCGTCAGATCATACTCCAGTAATTTTAACACTGAGTGAAGCGGAAATAATAGAAAAAAGTAATCCTAAGCTCGTGAATAAAAGAACAAACTGGAAAGAATTCAGAGATAAACTTGAAAGTTTTATAAACCTGAGATCCCCCATACAAACAATTGAACAAATTGACCATGAAGTAGAACAATTTATTGCTGATGTGCAACAGGCTGCAGAAGAAAGTACTCCAACTATTTCGAAATCAAGAGAAAAAGAAATAAAATATCCTGTCGAAATAAAGGAGCTGATATTGGAAAAAAGAAGAGCTCGAAGAAAATGGCAAGTTACGAGATTTCCAGGTGATAAGGCAGTTTTTAACCGTCTTAACAACGAACTAAAGAAAAGAATCTGTGAGTTTAAAAACGAATCACTGAGTAGATTCCTGAATAGTCTGACGGCGGATGCTTCTACAGAATACTCTTTATGGAAAGCAGCTAAGCGCTTAAAAAGACCACAGACACAAAACCCGCGAATAAAATCTCAAAATGGTAAATGGGTCGGAAATCCGAAACAAAAGGCTGATCTCTTCGCTGAACATCTAGCGAATGTTTTTAAGCCATTCCCAGCAAACACAACTACAGATCCCTTACAGTTTGTTGATAGAAACGACGAATGCGAAATACCTTTTGTCACGCTCAAAGAAGTAAGAAGCATGTGTCAACATAAGTTGTCTAACAAAAAATCACCAGGGTACGATCTCATAACTGCTCAGGTTTTGAAAGAAATGCCTTTAATAGCCTTCAAGAAACTCCAATTTATAATAAACGCATGCCTTAAACTAAGATATGTGCCACATCACTGGAAAATTGCAGAAGTCATTGTTATACCTAAACAAGGTAAGCCACCAACAGAAGTAACATCTTACAGACCAATATCGCTTATACCAATCATGGCAAAAGTTTTTGAAAAACTGCTACTGAAAAGGCTTAGCAAAATAATAGAAGAAAGAAGACTAATTCCGAGCCATCAGTTTGGATTTAGAAATAAACATTCCACGATAGACCAAGTGCATCGAATTACGGATGTTGTGGAAAAGGCACTTGAAGAAAAACAAGTATGCTCGGCTATATTCTTAGATGTTGCTCAAGCCTTTGACAAGGTTTGGCACTTGGGACTTGAGTACAAACTGCATAGGGACCTTCCCAGGCAGTACTACGAAATACTGAAATCCTACGTTACCAACCGACTCTTTAGAGTACGGTACGACCAAAATTACTCGGAACTAAAGAAAATTGAAGCCAGTGTACCACAAGGAAGTGTCCTAGGACCAACCCTGTATCTGTTATATACAAGGGATATTCCAGTGGACATCAACGCTATCATGGCCAACTTTGCTGATGATACTGCAATATTGGTGCCAGATAAATCCGTTACGAAGGCTACACAAAAATTGCAAAATGCAGTCGATAAAGTTAGTGATTGGACGCAGATATGGCGCATCAAACTAAACGAAACAAAATCGACGCATATAAACTTTACAAATAAAAACATAAACAATATTCCAATTTATATAAACAGTACAGCAGTACCTTACTCCAATACCGCCAAATACCTTGGAATGACTTTGGATGCAAAGCTTAAATGGAAAGAGCACATCAAAAAGAAAAGAGAAGAACTAAACTTGAAGTACAGAAAAATGTACTGGTTACTAGGAAAGAACTCTGACCTATCTATCCAGAACAAACTAATGTTATATAAGCAAGTATTGAAACCCGTTTGGACATATGGCATCCAACTATGGGGCTGTACAAAGAAAACAAATGCTGAACCCATCCAAAAATTCCAAAGCAAGGTCCTTCGTGGAATAATTGATGCCCCTTGGTATATAAGAAATAGCGATCTACATCGTGACCTACAAATTGAAATGGTTACAGAAGTGGTTAAAAAATACGCTGTATCACACAATCAGCGACTGCAAAGTCATACAAACTCTGAAATGGAGACCGTCCTAAATGTACGAAACAATGTTCGGAGATTAAGAAGAACCAAGCCTCATGAGCTAATGGTCTAAAAGCTATGGGAAAGTGTTATAACTTTAAACTTCCCCCAATGCGATTTAAAAATTAAGAAATAAAAATCATTTGTCGATCTTTCATAGATTGGTCCTGATTTACCGGTGGTTTTAGTGCGGTAAGAGTCCCACACTACTTGGTACCGATTCTTACCGAGTGTCTTTTGAAGATTTCCATCGGATAATAAAAAAAAAAAAAAAAAATGTACATAATAAAAATAGTCTTAGAAAGAAGAAAAACTTTCAAAATGTCGAAAAAGTGTTTTAAATCAATTCTGGCTAATTTTCAATACTTTCTAAAAATTAAAAAAAAAAAACATGCTTAAATAAAATGAAATAAACAACTTGCTTCGAAATTCATGAAAACATCAACAAATTGCTTGAGGTTAAATATTGAACTAAATATTATTATTGGTCCCTCATCACCGTTTTGTTCTTCCAAGATAATTTATGAATGACAAAAAAAAGAAGGAACCTTTTGACTTGGAAGAAATTCGTTCACATATATTTTGAAAGAAAATTAAATTCTAAAAAAATTCGAATCATTTATTAAAAAAGATTTACCGCTTAAGAGTTTCAGTTGGTGACTTAAAAAATCCAAAAATATGTAAGTGTGTTTTTTCTATTTTTTTCTCCATACAGTTTGTATGGGAAAAAACAAATTGTCGCCAAGGGACCTCTTTATCTTAAAATATGATCTTATATATTTACTTTACAGCTATTTCTTCAAACCCCAATTAACTTATATTTCATGGTTTTTAAGAATTTTAAAGCAATTTCCTCTTATTTGACCCACCCTAAGGTATACTACACCTTATGTAAATTTATTAACTCATACCCTACCCACCACTATCTAATGCAAATGGTAAACACTTAAATTAAATCAATACAAAATATTACTTAACATGCAAATAAATCACCCGGCTTAAATGGGTATTAGCAATATACTATCAAGATAAAAACATTATACACTTACATTATCTATATAAAACTTCAATTTTAATACCGTACTCACTCAATAATATAATAAGCCATAATTTTTTTTGTGAGAAATTCACTCAATTTAAGTTATAAACATTCATTATAACACGTGTAAGAGCCCTTACCTGAAATGCAGAAAAAGAAAAACAAAATAGAATTAATATTTTTTTTGTGTAATAATAATAGAGTCAATAATTATTATTCAACTTATCTTATCTTAAGATTAAAAAAAAAAAATAAAAAGATTATCATATTTTATGGTTTGTTGATTTTTTTTTCTTCAAACAATAAAACACAAAAAAGACCGATACAACTTCTATACGAAAATAAAAAAATTAAAATAATATTCATTTATAGTAAAAATAATTTTGTATACAAATATGCAAATTAATTAGCAAAAATCCTTCCTGATTTTTGTTGTTTTTTTTTCCAAATATTTTAAAAACTTTTAGGCGCCGCGCGCCGTTAGCCACCGATGATGTGTCTGGTCTACCTAAACATAATGAAATACTTTTCGATGGCCATCATTATTATTATTATTATTATCAAACTCGACACACTCACTATCTATACTCACATCAGATTAGGTGATTAATTACACTAGTTTACAAAATTTTGGGTCATGGTAGGGTCCTTAGAAAAAATATATTTTCTAGACTAATTTTGGGTCACTGAACACGAAAATCAAAATTATTTTTTTTTCCAAAGAAGCGTTTTCGAGATATGCGCAAAAATCATTTTCTCAGCTATTTTTTCAGATATTCCCATAAATCTTGCTAACGGCATAGTTAATTTACATAAAATGTGTATTTTCTGAATGATGTGATCTGTCTCCTTCCGACGATGTACTGATTGTATAAGTCAGACTGAAATTTAATAAGTTACAGGCATTCAAAGTTTCAAAAACGATTTTTTTTTTTTAATTTCTAGTTTTTGGTTGCTCCATATGGATAGAAAAAAAAATATTTAAAATAATTTTAAAGACTCAAGTGAAAAACAATCTTTTTAACAAAGATTTGAGCTTAAGTTTTTCAAAATCGGACGATAAATGTAGAAGTTATTAAATAATTAGTGAAAAAAGGCAATTTAATTTTTTTCAATAAATGTCATATTAATGTATATTAGGGTGTCTGTTATTTCCCAAAATCATTTTTTTAAATCAGAAACCCCTAAAATCAAAATTCTATGTCCTTAATTAAAGTTTTTGACCAAAAAATTTTTGTCTTAGGTGATAAATCGTTGCCTCTTAGGCCATTCTCTTTTCCAAAAAAAGGAGAATTGAACACACCAAACTCCAAGACCAGTAATGACGTGATGTATATCGTTGGAAAGGTATTTTTATGAACTACAATAGTTACTAAGAGAGTTCATTTCAAATCTCTACGTGAAAGAAGTTATTCGCTGGCCAAAATTGTGTGTCAGCGCATTTTGGTGTGAAAAAAACTATCCTTAACTAGCGAATAACTTTTTTTACGTAGAGATTTGAAATGAACTCTCTTAGTAACTATTGTAGTTCATAAAAATACCTTTCCAACGATATACATCACGTCATTACTGGTCTTGGAGTTTGGTGTGTTCAATTCTCCTTTTTTTGGAAAAGAGAATGGCCTAAGAGGCAACGATTTATCACCTTAGACAAAAATTTTTTGGTCAAAAACTTTAATTAAGGACATAGAATTTTGATTTTAGGGGTTTCTGATTTAAAAAAATGATTTTGGGAAATAACAGACACCCTAATATACATTAATATGACATTTATTGAAAAAAATTAAATTGCCTTTTTTCACTAATTATTTAATAACTTCTACATTTATCGTCCGATTTTGAAAAACTTAAGCTCAAATCTTTGTTAAAAAGATTGTTTTTCACTTGAGTCTTTAAAATTATTTTAAATATTTTTTTTTCTATCCATATGGAGCAACCAAAAACTAGAAATTAAAAAAAAAAAATCGTTTTTGAAACTTTGAATGCCTGTAACTTATTAAATTTCAGTCTGACTTATACAATCAGTACATCGTCGGAAGGAGACAGATCACATCATTCAGAAAATACACATTTTATGTAAATTAACTATGCCGTTAGCAAGATTTATGGGAATATCTGAAAAAATAGCTGAGAAAATGATTTTTGCGCATATCTCGAAAACGCTTCTTTGGAAAAAAAAATAATTTTGATTTTCGTGTTCAGTGACCCAAAATTAGTCTAGAAAATATATTTTTTCTAAGGACCCTACCATGACCCAAAATTTTGTAAACTAGTGTTATCAAAAGAATGTTTGATGGTTTTTAAAGAAGAAGAAAAAAATTATTTTTTTTTTCTAAATGCTAAATAAATAGATGGGTATAGGTTATAATGCAAATTAACTGAGATTTATTAGAAAAGATACAATTAGTTCTCGTCAGTGCGGTTTAGATGTTTGTTTTGTTTTTTATATTTTTTTTTTTATTTTTTGTTTTACTGCTGCTTGCCCTTCAAGCTCATTTGATTGACAGATTAATTGCAAAAATCTCTGGTTGAGAGGTCAAAAACAAACATAAGCTAATATTGAGCCTGATGTTCACAATATTACCTTCTACTAATGGGCTTTTTTTCTGCAAAATCATTGAGAGGTGTTTTTAAGCCATAGCTATAGGAAAAAACGTTATTTTTATGTAAAAAAAAAAACTTTAAATGGCAGAGATACACCTCCTACTATATGTTTGTTTTTTTTTCGAAAAAAAAACCTTGAATTAGTAATAAATTCAAATGACCCAATTTCTTGAAGTCTGCTCCCGCCATCATATAAAAGAATCTCTTGCCAAATATGATAAACTTTATTCGATTTTTTTTTTGAAAATAAAATCAATTTCGAATGAAATAAACATCATCTTAATCTTAAAGCTGGCTGGAGTCTGGGGATAATCTTACTGCTTTAAAAGATACTGCGCAAGCTATATAGATACTTTTTATCATCGTCTTCATGTTATGTGTGCCTTTATAGAAATTGAGTATTTATTTTTAGGAATTTTATGAGGTTCTTAGTCTTTCCATAAAAAGTCGATTAAATGTGGGAGCGAGAAACCAACTGTAATGTGAGTTTAAAAAAAAAACCACAACAACACCAAAAAAAAATACAGGTTAGCTGCTACGTTATGAGAAAAAAAAATAATATTATTTTCTAAGTATCTTTTAATTATTTTTATCTGAATTAAGAAAAAGAGAATAAGTGTAGGTACCTTCTCCGTACATGGATTTATGCCGAAAAGAAGTATAATAAACATTTTAAATAATTAAGAAATTTCAGACAAATTAAAAGATTTTTTTTTTTTTAATTTAGATATGTACCAACTCAGTTGCATCATATCCAGTTACTCTGACTCTTCTTGCATCGATACAAGAGTAGCAACAAAAACAAAAATAAACTTGATTTAATTGCGATGGAAAATTAAAATTTACAATAAAGTTTCAATTTAATGATTGAGAGAATGAATGACGGTTTTCTGGTGATGGTGTGTTCGTAAGGTCTGTTAATATTGTTATTGTTTTTTTTAAACAAGGTGTTGAAAATTGAAATGTAATTGTTTATAATTTTGTGGCTATTAAGGAGATTGATATTATTTTTTTTTATGTTTTTTTCAAGGATTTTTGGTTCTTAAAAGGAAAATTAAAACCATTTACAACTTTTTATATACATACCTACATATCTACTTATTGTAATTGGTAAATAATTTTTTGAAAGTTATTTTTTTAATCAATTATTAATTTCACATAATCATTAATTAAAATAATGATTATGAGGACGATACGAATCTTACGATGTATATTATGCAATTATTTTGAAGGCAAAGTAAAGCTTTCAGGTCTTTATTATATACGGAACAGTTTTGTGAATATATTTTTTTTTTATTAATTTATTTGTAGGTGCAGAATTGGTTGTTTTTTTTTATTATTAATTAAGAAGCAAAATTTTGCGATGGGAATATTTACATAATTTTAATTCACCTTGTGTGAGCAGAGAACCGAAAGTGCGTTGCCAGCCTTCCACAACTTAGCGCCTCGTTTGTTAAGGTGCGTTTATCGATTTGAAAATATTTTCACTACAAAACTCTCGAGAGTGACTCTCAGATAGCTGTCTTCTCATCCATGAACCTTATTTCAGGACTGTGTCCACTAGTGCGTTTTATTCATGAGAGCTGCTTAAAAGCTGCTCGCAGTCTTATTGCCCTCAAATGAATTCGCACTTTTGAAGGTGCGTTTTCATTTGAGAGTACTTTCACTACAAAGTTCTTGAGAGTTGCTCTCGGGTAGCTGTCTAGCCCTCTGTGAACTAGTTTCACGATTGTGTCCACTTGGGAGTTTTACTCTCGAGAGCTGCTTCAGAGTTATTCGTAGTCTTTTTACTCTCAAATGGGTACGCACTTTAAGTTTCGTTGTACTATGAGAGTAATTTCACTATATATCTCTGGAGAGTAATTTTCGGATAGCTCTCTACTCCTCTGCGACCTAATTTCATGACTTGTTTCCTTGCGAGTTTTACTCTTGAGGGCTGTTTGAGAGCTGCTCTAAGTCTTTTTACTATCAAACGGATACGCATCTTAAGAATACTTTTCATGATTGAGATTTCCAATATTTCTCATATTGCAGTAGGCTTATCTTATCAACTTCTCATACAAAAACTTGAAAAAACGGCTACAGAATATGCATTAACATATGCCTATACAATACATAATATATGCCCAAAAAAAAAGCTATCGACAGCTTATTAAAAATTCAAGGTCTTTTTTATTAAAATAGCCCGGATAAAATCTATTTTCAGATATCTATGATAATCGAAACAAGAATCGAGATTATGTAGCTTAAATTGATTATTTATTTATGTGCTGAAAGATCATTTGTATAAAAATAAATTATTTGGTTAAAATTCAATATACACATTTAAGTTTCTGACATGAACTCTTGTTAATGTGCGATGCTTAACAACAAAATAAAAACAAATTTCAGTCCATTAATTTTTTTTTTTTTATTGTCGGTACAAATTTGTTATAGTAAATGTTTGAATGTTTGAAAAAATTTGTTATAGGTATTAAGATTTTACTATTGGAATCATTTATGGGGAAAAAATAAAAATTAGAGGGTACCATAAATAATTTTTAAATATGAGGTTTCAACCCTAAGTTCACTTGCACTTTGGCCACCATCTATAATTTTTGTGATTAAATCAAAATAATCCTTATAATTTCAATAAAAGTGTAATTTTGTTTATTATTAAATCAAAAGTTAATGAAAAATATATTTCCAACAGTTTTTTTTATCAACTCTTCTTAAAAATAATTTTTTTAAGTAATTCAAAAGTAGTGATGTTCGAAACTAAAATTTTCTGTAGTAAATTTCAATTTTTGAAATAACACCTCGAATAGGTACTTTTAAATTTGTATATTTAAAATACAAAAAAAATAAAACGCAAATTGTAGGAAATATTTGATCTAATCCTTTTGAATTTTTGTGGTTTTTAGTCCAAAGTTCTGTCATTTTATTTTTATGCTAACAAAATCACCAAAATTCAAATCAAAGAAATGGACCTTATTTCCCCAATATTTTTTTTCTTAATAATTTTTCACGTAAAAGTACAATGTTCAAGTTCTTGGCTAAAATGCAAGAGACTGTCGAAGACTCGAGCTTAATCTTTTTGGATTCGTTCCTTAAAAATGTAAAATATGCATCTTCTCAAATGAATTACCTAAGTTTCTATACCGAACTATACTAAGTATTGAAGTTATTTTGAATAATCGCAAGCAATATTTTTGTTTAAATTAAAAATAATTTGAATAGAATAACTTGACTTTTCTGTAGGTACTCTCAATAAAATAAACTATGTAAATTCAAGATTAAAAAATCACTAAATAATGCTTTAGTACTAAGTCAATATAAATCAAATACCACACGTACTTGCTCTTAATAATGTTGAAGAAGCTAAGATTGTCAAAAACCCGTCCAGAAGCATTAATTCTATTTTTTATTAGTAAAACAGCTCCTAAAATAAATTGAGCTTTAAAAAAAACAAGACGTTTGATAATTTTAACTTAAAAAAAAATGTGTTTTTGAAAATTTTGGTACGCAATATCATTTATACTTTTTGGAAGTTTTTAAATAAAAAAAAATTATTTAAACTCGATCAGTCGATAGTGAAAAAATAAAAATAAAAAAAAAAAACGGTCTACGGGATTATAATTTTTTTTTTTAATTTCGTAGCAGACCGTTCTAATTATAGCTCACAGAAAAATTTTTTTTTTGAAGAAAACAGAATTTTGAAAAGCTGTTTTTTGAAAGCAGAATTTTGACCCGTTCCCGAAATTTGTATATAGAGCAGGTTCCTAGCCTGTAAACAAAAAAAAAATTTCGGGGGATTAATATCTTCTGAATCATAATTGAGTAGGACGTTGAATATCAAAAGTCAAAACTATTTCACAAACTTATCAACGTGTCAAAAAGACCTTCAACTTTGTCAACAGGTTAAATATTTGTCTTTCGGGGGGTTGAACAACAAAAAAATGTATTGCATTTATTATAACCAATAATCAACACATTGTATAATGAGTCCATATACTCGGTAATCAGAATAGTTTAAAATCAAAATGTGGAGTAAAACAAGGCTGTATACTATGTCCAATACTTTTTGTTATTATTGATAAGTGATGAGTGATGACTGCGATGAGTCAATTCCCTAGATTCCTATAAAATGGCAACAAAGGTGATAAAAGATGAGATGAGAGGCTGAAAATCAATACGGCAAAAACTAAAATTGATCTTCATTTCAACTTCTTCAACTATTCATATAAAATGTCTGGACAGTAAGAAGGTCCCTCAATAGAAAGTAAGTTGAAATGGACTTTAAGGAGCTTAAAAACCTCTCCATGATTAAGAGCTTCTTCACCTATCTAATGGAACACTATCAACCAGACACGACACAGGTGTAGAACCTTCGAAGAAGTAGACGAGTTGGAAAGTCTACCTCTGTAGAAATTGAACATGATGGTAAAAGTAGAGACCTTATGGGTGGATCAAATAATCAACAATTCTTTTTTGTATGGATCTAAGAAGCTCGTCAAAAAAAGAAGTCTTTAAAATTTCAACAAGAAGGGCCCTCATCGAAATTCTGTTTTTCATATACAGATTGTAACCGTTGATACATAAGATACATAAAGGTAAAAAGTTGAAAAGAGCTTAAATATATCTTCCAGAAACCTATGGCTTATATAGAGGGGATCAGGTAAATAATTTTCTTTAAACATTTAAATGCTGGTGCCTTGACACTTTCTACTACTTTTAAAAATTCTATGAGCTATTAAAATATAATTAGCATTTAGAGGTCCCTCATTAAAATTTTGGATATTGGGCGAGAATTGAATTGAAAGATATTGAAACACTAACTAGAATTCAGAAGAAATTCTTTAATGTACGTATTTTTATAAGAAATTAGATTCTGTACAAAAAAGTCTTCGCTGTTTAATTAAATTGACAAAAGTAGGTATAGCTATTTGAATGTAAATTTTAAAGGTAAAGTTAAATGTAAAGTTTGAATATACATTTACATACTCATATTTCAAAATTTTAAGCTTAAACGCAAAGTTATGATTTTGAAGAAAATTAAAAATAATATTTTTCTGTTTTGGTGGAGCGAATGAATAAAGTTCAAATTAATAAATTAAAAAATTCAAATAAGGAAAACAAACAGTAGAGCTCACTTAAACTTCTTTATTTGAACTTAAGCTTAAAGTGTATTTAAAAAATTAAAAATTAGTTATATCTTCAAGGTTTCACATTGCAATATTTATATATAACCTATGTATACATATATACTCATCACAAAATTCCAACAATTAGCGATTTATAACATTAAAAGTCAGAGTCCATTGATATGATGACCTGTTAATATTAAAAGCTCATATTTTTACAAGTTTCCACGAAAAAACACAAGTTTTTTTTTTTCAAACACAATGTTCAATGTTAATAAATTAATTAATGCTTTCGCAGCCTGTAGTGCAACTGTATGGTTTCCATTCTCATACAAAAACTCTCTATATAAAATTAATTTATTTGACTCACCGCAAACCCTTTCATAAACATTAAAGCTCCGAGAACTAAAGTATAGTACCAGTATAAAGCCTTCAATAATGGATAATATTTGACTTCATTACTATGTTTATATATAAAGTTCTGCAAACCACAATTAAAGCATTAATTGCAAATTAATTCTTTGTAATAATCAAAATAATCTCAATTTATATAAATTTACAAAAAATAGTTATACACCTCAAATTTACGCAGAATTTTGTTGCATTTTATAATTATTTAAATAAAATTTAATTTTAAATAATTTTGCTTATTAAAGAAGAAAAACAAAAGTTAACAAATCGGTTACCACCAATTAATTTTTTCCTTGTATATAAAATATACAAATTTTGTTCAAAGCAATTTTCAGCTAATTACGAAAAGTATATTACAAATACACACTCAGTACATCCAATGGATAATTATAAAAATTTTTAGAAAATTCTTAAAATAAATTTCACAAACATTTTTCAAAAAATAAAATTAGAAAAAAAAAATAAATAAAAACGTCTTGTGTATGCCATAAATAAAAATATGCAATCAATCAGATGTCAACGCATAAATAACATAACATGGGTGCTTATAGTTTGAAAAAAAACGATTAAAATGTATTTATTTTATTTTTAAAAATTCTATTTCTTTCTATTTTTCTTGTTTGTTGTTGTTAAATCATTCAATACAAACCAAAAAAAGAAAAAAACAAATACCATAGGTAAATGTATACTAAAAGAATACCTGTGCATTAAGTGTGATGCTATATTATGCAAGACAAAAAAAGAAGGTGTAATCTAAGATGACCATATATTCTTTTATCTTATGCCAAAGATACCATCAATCTAAGCTAATTGATTATTTATACACCGGTGAATACATCAATTCTAATTTATTTCTAAAACTTAACATACTTGCCTGCACCAATAAATTATGACTTAACTTTAAGAGTCTTGAACGAAAAAAAAAGAAAACTTAAACCAAACCACATCATTCTAAATTAAATGACGTCAAGAACTATCCACACTTTCTATAGTACCTACCTACACCTATTCTAATTCTAAGATGTGAAAAAATAAAGACTTATCTTTAAAGTTTATATCAATAGATACAGCTTGAATATAGAGAGCTATAGATACTTTCTTTCATTCAGCTTCAGCGTGTGTATAGTGTAGTAAGTATATCTTGACATTGAATTTGGCCCCGAGGGTGTGTTGTTTTTTTTTTTTTTTTTTTGAAATATTAAAAAAATTGTATTGTTTAACTTGGATGAATAAATTTTTCTGGCACACGGTCTGGCAGGAATATCATCTATTTTTATATATGTAGATACGCGCCATCTATCACACAAAAAGTCGTCACTTTGCCAGCTCTATAGAAAAGTGCATCTAAATATTTATCTAACTATTGGTGGTTTACCTCTACACATAGAGATGCGTCTGGTATGTCGAATATCTATTGTGAATGTGCAGATTCCATTTTTTCTTTTTTTTTTTGGCAAATTGTGGAGGAAAAATGATGAAAATAAAGAAGGAGGAAAAACCAAGTGAATAAAAGCATCAACAAAAAGCAAAAAAAAAAGAGGAAGACGATAAAAATTCACGACTCTGGCCTCAAACAGATTTGTTTTGTTTTCTGTGTTTTTTTGGTTTATTTTTTGTTTTTGTTGGTTTGTCCATGGTGAATGATATTTTTTTTTTTGCTGTCAGAGTTTCCTTGATAGCTTTTCATTTTATGAATTGTTTTGTGTTTACCGTTTTTATATTCATTCCTCTTACGTATTGAGTGATGTGGATGTTTTCCAATTGCGGATGAATTTTACGATATTTTATGATGATTTTTTTTTTTTTTTTTTCATTTTAATTTATAGGGTAAGCATTGTTTTATATCTCTTCCTGTGCCACCATTCGATCGTCGCTCGTTGCTATTGTCGTTGTGGTCGCCCTTGGTATATAGTGATGTCTGAATTTTTATGCCACGTATAAAGTATTTTTTTTTTTTTTTTTCAACGACATGACTTGATTATTGATGAGAGAAGAAAGATGGTTAGGTTTTGCTTGCTTCTTCAAAAGAATATGCAATGCAACATTTAGGTAAGGTTTAAATAAATTGATGATAATGATGATGATGAGTTTGATGGAGAGGAGATATAGGAAGGTATATATAGACGCATTCAAAACTTGTTGGATTTTTTGCTTTTCTTTATTTTCTGTAAAGTAATGGAAAAAGGAATAAAATTCACAGATGGAGACGTATTAATTGATCATGAAATGTTGGTGAAAAGCAATCAATCAATAGGAGCTCTTTTAGGAATTGTATTGGACTTGTTTTTTTTTCAGAAAAATGATGATGGGATTCTATAGAAAAGGACTGTGTTGAGTAAAGTTTTTGGGATGGAAATAGTTATAGAAATAGACAATGATTAGCTTAACCCTGTACCTGTCACAATAGAATAGAATGAGACTATGGATGTCTGGGAATCATAAAGTTGGAGACAAATGGGTATTGAAGGTGTTTCCATTTAAGGAACTTAATATGTATTTTATGAAAAATCACGAGGGCCGTTCAGTAAAAAATGGACACATCTGTTATACATAGATTAACATGGATTTCCCCCCAAAATTTTTTGCGTACTCTTACCCAAAACGAAGTTTCTTGTCTTTTTTCGCTAAAATTGGAACAAATTAATGACTTAATTGTGCATTCATAGCAATTAAAAGTTTTTTTTTTTTTTAAATCGGTTTGTGTAGGTACACTTTCGTACTGCTTACTTTTACCCCTAAGGACCCTTTAAAGGGACTGTGTTATCCATTTTTTTAAATATCAAAGAATATCTATGAAGCACGGGGATTCATATATTTACCGTTTAAATTTTTAAACGTGGACAAGAAAATTGTGCGTACACTAACGTACTGCGCACGGAATCCTTAAGGATTCTTTAAAACAGCTGTGTTATCTAATTTTCAATAATAAACAAAATCTTTGAAACAAGGGGATTCATGTAAATATGTACTGTTTTAGGTTTCAATCTTGGACTTGGACAGAGGTCACTTTAAAATGGCAGCGAAGTTTGAGTTTTGTTTTTAAATCGCACAACACTAATGTGGAATTCAAATTACGGTTAACTGGCATTCAAATAGATGTGCATCAGTAGGTATCTCTTTTTAGATATTACCCAACGCTCGCATTGTGTTAAAACATTTAAAGGGTAGTCATAACCCCATGCGATCTAGCATAATGAACTTGGCAAATAATATTAAATCTTTTACGTTCTTAACAAATTCTTGTTTTCCACTTTTGTTATTGAATAGCTTATCATCACATTATATCCTTACAAGTTTGTCAATGAAATTCTCAATACCACACCTTAACCTCCTAACCCCAATTATAATTTCACAATTTCAAGCAATATATTTTTGGGGTGCGACAGAATTTGTTTTTATATTTTACATCAGAAAACAATAAATAAATAATAATACGTCAATGATAGCACTGCACCACCATGCCGGTCGCCTTACGTCGGTTGTCGTGCCGTGCGTCGTCGTCGTCGGTTGGCCGCCAATCTTAATGCTTTGGAAATCGCGCATCCATTAAAATATTACACACAAATCCTTATCAATCTAGGTCAAATTGAAAAAAAAAAATCATTAACCCATTATTTTTGTATGGATTGCTTATAAATTTGCCATAATGCTGGAGGTCGAAATGAATTAAAAAAAAAAAAAAAAGAAACAAAAAAAACTTACATACATACACATACTTATGAATTTACAGCATTTATTGAGTCACAGTTGCCACAAATTATTATCAGACATTTTTTGTTTAATTGATATTTTTCTTCTTTTTTGTTTTGTTTTTACTCAATCACTTTGTGATTTGTAAAATTTTTGTAGATAGTATTTAAGCAATGAATTGGTTTACGCATTATCGCAGGTAAATATAATTAAGGAAGTATATAGAGTAAAATGTATTCACTTCCTCATTCTTTGTTGAATTTTTTGTGTTACAAAATGTGTGTACTTTATTGTACTATAAGAAAAAATAGCATGTATGTATATAATGTAGGTACTTGAGAAATGGTGTTATGTATTAATAAACGATTTGTTAAGTGATTTTATTCAATTGAACAAATTACAGAAAAAGACACTGAATTGATGATAACACTTTGAGAATCTTGCAGGCTGTGTAAGGTTTTGTGATACCTGTGATATATGTATTTGAAATTCTTATCTTCAAATAATAATACAGAGATTTCAGAGGTTTAACAAAAATATGACTAGAAGTTAAGGGTCATACCTTGAGATTCTTGCGAGCGTTGAAAGTTTTTGTGATATCTTAATTTATTACACTCTTAATAACAAGACACACATTTCTACATTTCTAGGTTTTAAAGAAAACAAAAGGAAAACAACTTTGAGTTAATGGTCACACTTTGAAATCCTTGAGACTGGTAAAAGGTCTTGTGATATTTTGTATTTACCTCCAAAAATTAACACACAAATCTGCAAGGTTTATGCTAAAATAACAGGAAAGTTACTTTGAATTAATGATCACAATTTAAGACTCTTGCAGACTGTTGAAAATTCTTGTGATACCTGTGATATCCTTGAATTTTTCATTTACTTAGGTTCAAATAATAACACAAGAAGGTTTGGAAGTGCCTGTGAATCAGTTATCAACAGTTTGAAGCTCTTGCAATATTTGTGATACCTGATATTCTAACGTATTCTTTTCCAAAAAGTACCACATCTCAAAATTCATGTTTACTTATGATATTCTTAGGCATTTATTTCCTAAGAATAAAAACATCCTCGTGATACCTCTTTTTTGTTTATATCCCTGTGATATCCATGTAGATATTCCTCAAATATCTATAGATTAAATGGACATAATATAATATATTATACTGAAAATTCCTTTGAGATATAATCATTTGCAAATTTTTGTGATACTTTCAATGTTTATGATATTTATGAAGAATTGAGAAAAAAACTAAAGATACCGATGTAAGTACATAATTTTATTTTTTGATATTTAGATATCATTTAAAATAGATGTTAAAAGATAAAAACTTGTGATAACACCAGCAGATTTTTGAAATATGTACATACTTGTGATATTTGTACATTTTTATATTTTAAAAATACTGATATCTACATAAATTGGTTATAAATGTTTACTATCTTTTATAACCCACTGTAAATCGATCAAAATTGTATGCAAGATTATAATGTATCACTAAACCGCAAGAATCATTTTAACACAAAAACACAGAAAGACATGCTAAGCTTTCAATCATAAATTTCCCTACACAGTATTACACGAGTCATGTAGGTAGGATAGATAGATATATTCATAAATGTATCTATAAATATCATTGTATATATATAGTCTCTCTCGCCAATGTTTGCAACTTCAGGTGCAATCATGCGTTTACATATTTATGCGCATGGTTTAGTTAAACATAACCAAAGCATGAGCATAAATATATATAATTTGCTTTTGTTTGCATCTCCGCTTATATTGTAGGTAGGTAGGTAGATATGTATATCACACACCATTCGCAAACCACTGCATACAATTAGTCTGCAAAATTTCCATTCCAATGGTTTTAAGATACTTAAGCGTATACCTCTATCTATAGAAACATATAACTTATACAATTTTCTATATGGACGGCAGATTGACTAACACGTCAAAAGCTATAAAGCCATGGCACTAAATTAATAAGTTACACTTAAGCAAGGTGAACTCGTAGTGTTTATTTATTATCTATCTGATGGATCTCTTTTTAAAAACTATCTAAGTATCTATAGGAAAATCAAAATTGTATTTTTTTTTGTATGTACGAGTATGTAATTTTTTTGCAATTAAATAATTTTCCTCATTCACTCTTTCAAGTGCTTCAGCCAGTGCAGAGTTTGGCTGTGTATGGTAGATTACATAATTTGGATAGAAATAGTGAATGCATGCATTTATGCACTTATTTAAAACTTATGATATAATTGTTGAATCTATATGTAAGGGGATGCGCAGGGGCAGAAGGAGGGGGGTGGGGCAGGGAGGAGTGCTCTTGAATGTGGGAATGGTGATGTTCAAAAAAAGAATTATTTCTTTTTTTGATTCGGTGCCATATCGTTGCGATTTTGCTATGCTGCAAGTGATTTGTAATTGAATTTCAAAGAGAAGGAAATATTTTTATTTTCGAATTTTCTAAAAAAAAAAAAAAAAAATATAAAAAAGTTGAAGAAGAAAAATGTAGGTATGATATGCTTTGCCAGTATGAGTCTTTCTAGTATAAAATTGAATCAATACATTCTGGTTTGAATTAGGGGTGGAAATTCTTTGCGGGAAGAATTGTGGGATGGGGGGTGTTTGAGGAAGTCAAAATTAAATTTAAGACTATCCCTGACATTAGGAGACTGCTTGGCGATGGCAGGTATTTTTGTTGCTTTTGCTTTTGCTGTGCTTTGCTTTTTTTTGGCTCGGGGAGGTATACTAGATGAGAAATTTAAAATTTGTAAGCGGCGAAAGTACTAGTATTATCGTGAAAGTGATTTTGGCTTTGAAAACAATAAAAGGGACAGTTTGGCTATTTGTATCTGTTTTTTTTTTTTTCTTTTTTTTTATTTAATGCTCTTTTTTTTAAAAATTTTGCAATTCATTAAGATGCAATGACAATGTTGCTTATCTTACTCTTTCTTTCAACAAATTGTTAGACAAATGAGGATACATTTTGTATTTGATAAAATTTGGAAAGGTGCCTGAAGGTTGACACTTTAGACCTGAACTTTTTGATCTTTTTGAACCCTATTAATTACAAGGTATTTTTCAGGTATTCTGTACAATTAAAATAAAAAGATGACATGGCTTATGTATAGTACATTTGTTTATGGACACTAAGAACCAAAAATATACAAATTAAGAGACACGCCCGAAGAAAATGATTGATACACAAAGCACCATTCGACTTTATTGTAAAATTATCTACACATTTGTGTCTTAAAATTTGTTTTGCAAGAATAACAGAAACAAAAATATTTTATTAAAATATGAATACAAAACATTGCCATTGAGTGAAACAAACAAAAAGTATTAAACTCTATCAAAAGGCAACGAGGAGGTAACATGTTTGATCACCGACCTCTTGCAACATGTGAGTGCTTTCTATCAACATGGCTCCAGAATAAATTTTGTAAAAAATTATGATTAAATAATATAATTAGTCATAGGTCCGTCTTTGTTGGCTATTAAGTATTTTTTCATAATAATTATGTTTTAGATCTTTAAAGTTTCATAATAATATTTTTTTTTTTTTTTTAATAAATAGAGTTCTACAAATGTTGCTTCAACATCAACAACAAAAAAATAAATGTGATAATTAATTTTGTTCTATTAATCTTCATCTTTTTTGTTTTTCTTAGGAAGACCAAACTTGTTTCATAAAATAGAGATTCAGAAACACATTCATGCGTAAACAATTTACAATATGTTGTCTTTATTTTATTTTTTTTTCCTTGTGGTTAGTTATAATCGCACTAATAAGAGATAAAATATTAACGACCCGCATTTGCATTTTGCATCCTTATCAGGCCGATTTATTTCAATTAAACCATAATTATATGACTTCAATCAAATAATAAGCCCATAAGAGAGGGGTTGTTGTGTTAGCTGATAAGGCAGAGAGAAAAAAAAATAGTATTGATAAAATATGTGTGCCTTGAGTGTATGTCGCAGTTAAATATTAAGAAAAATGCAAATGAGGCGACTTTTACTCTATTTGATTAGTTTTTTTTTTTTATTCTTCAAGAACGGCGTGTACTTCACAACAAATATTCACTTGAGAGTGTTATTTGTTAATCATAAAACATACATGTATGTTTACAGAAAAACTTTGATATTGTGCCGCCCTTTTTTTTTTAAATAATAAAAAAAATACAATTTTACTAGAAAGTCAAACTTAGATAAGATATCATATTAAGCGCCCTTAAAGCTTTTTGAATCTAAAAAGTTTTTTGTTTGTTTTATGTGTATATTTTGTAGTTTAAATTTTTTTTCTAGAAGTCAAATTCAGTGGTTTTTATGTTTGATTTTTGATAAAAGTTTATTTTTTTTTTAAACATCTGCTGTGGTAAATATTGGAATATTATTAGGGGATTTATCAGTTATTTGTTTATATACGTACATACATTATGTGCAAATATTAGAAATAGATTAAAATTTCGAAACGAGGGCAAAATTTTTCAATCAAAAATATGCGAGTTTATATAAACAAGATTTCAATATTTTTATCATTTTTATAAATGAGGACAATTAGGACGTGAAAAAAAAATCAAAAAACGATAAGAACGTGACTAATGTGTGTGTGTGATTTTTTAAGCAAATAAAAGTGAAGACATGTTGACATTAAGGAAAATATATTTCAAAAATATTATTCAGTTTAAGAAAATTTGGAAAGCATTTTGGAAAAATTTCCGATGTCGTTCAGATAAACTTCAAAAATTGTTGTTTCTATTTTTCAATCTTGTATTGAAATGCGAAGTGAAACTTTAATAAATTTCGTGTCAAGCATTTCGAGTAAAATAAAAATGATGTTACAATACAAATTTTTGGATACAAATAATCTTTCTGAGCTTGTCATGTCAATATACATTCCACATCTTGAAACTAAAAACCTGATTGACAAATAATAAGAAAATTTCACACACTAGATATGTCATAATATGAAAATATGGTCCAAAATCCGATCAGTTATTGCAATTTTGGGGATCGTATTAGCTCAAATTTCGTGAAATGAATTCGCTTAAGCATGGCGTAACTCTTGTGAAGAGATGGAAGTTAAAACATTCCAAAATCTTTTCCACGAAAGATAAAGAAATCCATATCGTGTTCAACACTCATGAAATGAATACGTTTCACAATCTTAATCTTGGAATAAAACCCATTTTGTATAATTTTTCGCCAAGGAAAAGATGCTTTATTATTGTGAAAAGTTCTTAAAACTAGGAATAAATTAAGTACTACATATTTTTTTCTGAATGCATTCCACGATCTTCAAACAAATTTTATTCTGTATGGAAATTGTTTTCATTTGACAATCAATTTGCTTTTGCTTGATGAAAGCTGAAGAATACCTATTATTTCACACTGACGATGTTGTGAAAACATTTCATTTTCACTACAATTATTTGATTTGGAATTCTATATAAAAGTGTTGGTTAGTTCACTGGCATAGAATTCACTTCATTCATCAAATGTATGTAGATATGCGCAAATATGAAAAGGATATTAGAATATGTCCCACAATTTGTTCACACCATAATTTTACCGTTTTGAAAGCTTGGCAATGCATTCAAGATGGAATGAATATGTGAGAAAAGTCTGTAGTTTTCATTTCATTTTACTGAAACTGTGTTGAAGGCTTCTAGAATTAAGAGTGGACATTTAATTTCCATATAAAAATTGTGCCTACTTCACTGTCATATAATTCACATTATCAACTGGTACATTTGAGTAAACCCAAATATGGAGGGTAAATATGAATAGTTTCCACAATTTTTTTGTTCACCATAATATACATTTTTTGTCAGTCAAAGTGAAAAATTTTGTTGAGGTACCTAAATATGAAGTGAAATGAAAATCGAAGTGAAACGTCAAAAGATCTTACGTCCAAAAAATTTACAAAAATTTCTTCTTAATTTTTTCACACCTTGTGAAAATTTCTAATTCATTTTTTCATACCTTGTGAAAAAGGTGATTTTTATATGGAAACTTGACTTTACTTGGCATCAATGCGAAGTGAATTCCAAATCAAATAGAAACATCAAAAGATGTCTCGTGAAAAGTTTTTCACAAAAATAAAGTTTCTTCGTATGTTGGGCGTGGATCAAAACTAATGAAACTAATTTATTACTTCTTGTCACGAAAACAATTTAATTTAATTTTTGTATAATTTTCACGACTGAAAAAAAAAAACAATTTTTATATGAAATTTTCACTTCGCTTGGATGCATAAACTACCTAACATGAAGAAATAACATGACTATATCATGTTTTCACTTCGATTTCTCTCATGTGAATTGTTAAGTGTATTTCTTTCAGAGTGTGAAGATTCAAGAGTAAGCAATTTCAGAGAATTTTTCTTGAATATAGATATTGGGAAATTTCAAACTGCTTAATACGTTAGTGTTTTTTTTTACCTATTGATAAAAAATTCATTTGAAATTTCTCATTTCACCTAGAAGTGTATGTGATTCCATGAAATATAGAACCGAACATTTGGCTTTTCTTTTTATAATCAAATTTTTATTTTCACTGCGATTTTTACTTTTTTCTGTTGAAAATTTAAAACTCACGTGAAATAAATGAAAGATATTATTTTGAATAACTTAAAAACACTTACTTTATTTATTTATTTATTTAAATACATTTCGGAAGCAATGCTTCCATCGTCAGTAAGTTTTATATAATATATAATAAAAATATAATAATATCTTTTATTTATTTCATGAAAAAACACGTTGAAAATCTCCAATATCAAATCAACTCACGTGAAAACAAATATTGTGGATTTATTCATTTTTCATCTAATACTAGTTATTTAAGCCTTACTCACCCTTTTGAAATAATGAATGCATTCCACAATCTTTAAAAGTTTCCTTATTTTAAATTGTTTTTAACATGATAGAGTTAGAAAAAGTGTATATAAGTCCTTCATATGACAATCAATCAATCAGAAGTTGTGGAACGTAAAGATAAAAATTACAAACTGCCGATTTTGTATGAACACTTAATTTCCACTTGGTCATTTCGAAATTGACAAAAATGCCTTTGATTTTTGTAAACACTTTTTACAAAGGTCACTGAAAGATAAAATTTAGTCCGGTTATAATAAAAGCTATTATTATTGCGCAGGCTCGGATGACTAAGTTCCTCTGTTTCTTGATTTTAATATCAATTTAAATACATCCGTTCCAGAAGCCTTCCTTTTCAATACAATGTATGGAATTTAAATGTATGTAGGTAGTCAATTTCAATTTATGTGATTGCATATTTCATCGATTCAACTCGATTTGACCAATAAAAAAGTCAAAGAATATGAAATAAAAAAAAAAAAAACAAAGTTCACAAGCCATCATTTCCTGCGCGCAGCTGATTTTCCACAATAAAAAAAATCTATCCAACATAATCATTTCATTTCAAGGAGAATCATATCATAGTCAAAACCAAATTCAAACTTCGTCTCATCGTATGATCATCGATATAATAATTTCATTTATCCAGAATTCACCTTGAGAATCTTGAAGTAAGTCCCAGAAAACGAATACATGTGTTTGTGTGTAAGGTATGCATGATGATGGAGGAATATAATTCAAAATGATTGCCCAACCAACAGTCATGATGAATTTATAAGCAGAAAAAAAAAATCGTGTAGATATCCTTCTCGTGTATTTCACATCAACTTGTTGTCCATTGCACACAGCAGATCGCCTTCACTCTTGAAATTGCTCTGCAATCAGCAGGTAAATTCATTTCGTACACATCGGAATGATCGATATATTTTTATTTATTTATGTTTTCCCTCCTGTTTGCAACGGTGAAAACCCAGAGGTGTTCGACATAATGATGATGTTTTTCTGAAATCAACTGGATGGATCTTAGCTGAGCAAAATCACATTGAGTGTTGGCCAATTGATTTTGAGTTCATCTAATTCAATATTCTATTCAAAACAGAACTAAAAAAAAACTATTTATAATGAACAAATCCTAATATTTTCGATATAGGAAAAGGAAAGAATAAGATAAATTTCATCATCTGGGGTGCCTCATGGGACAGTATTCGGACAACCATTTTTTTGTTAAATCCAAAAAGCTCTCTGACCAGTTAATTGCGAAGCTATCCAAGGAAGTAATTTTTAATTATTATTGAATTATTAGGTAGCTTTTTTTTCATTTTGGCAGTTGGGAGTTAAGTGACAAGAAGGGAAATAAGAAAAATGTTCAGTCCTCCAACTCTAAATCCTACAAAAATTTAATATACGTAAGGAAAATGAAGTAATTGAATTTCCTACAAAAAAGATTCTGCAAACCTTTTTAACCATACATATCTTTAAATTTCTCAATCTTGATATATTTAAGACTTTTTCTACATTTTTTAACCAAGTGAATTTCTACTTAATTTTAAGAAATTGCTTTAAATCTAACCTTAAAACATTTGTGGTAGCATATACTCAATTTCTTGTAGCTTCATTTAAATATTTTCAATGATAATTTAAAAACTTAGGTAATTGAATTTGCCTTTTTTTTCTTCTTGACGAAGTATCTTAAACATTAAGATGAAATCTACCCCCTGAAAAAAATTTGTTGAATTTATCTATGTATGTATATCGATCCATATCTCTTAGCCAAATGGGGTAAGTTTGTGTGTAAGCTCTGCTCATAAAACATTTTCAAAATCAAAAACATTATCTACCTGATACAATAAATCATCAATTTTGAAATGTTATGATGTTAAAATAGGTAATAAATAACAAAAACAGGTATAAAACGAAAGAAGAAATATAAGTCGTTTCAAACAATAATTAACAATTAATCTATACTAATCTCTGGCATTGAACATCTAAGTTTTGCTTCTGTTTTTATTTTTATTTTTCTTAAAAATATATAAAAATAAAATATTGAATTTAGAAGGAAAAAGAAATTATTATAAAATAAGGAATGAATTACTTGGAAAAAAAAATTGAGATTAAATAAGAAATATGATGACATTCAGCGGTCATAAAAATACTTTTAATTAATTGTTTTATCAAAAAAAAAATTGATTTTTATTCTTTTAAGTCGATTTGGACATATAGGGTGGCTGAGAATTTGTTTTGCTTGGAGTATTAAAGAACTGAATATGAAATAACATGATATTTTATCCTAAAAAATAACCTGCTAATGTGGTTGAAATTTATTTTCAAGACTTCGAATAAGTCTCCAAGTAAGTCTCCAATATTGACTGCTTAGATACTACTTTGATCAGACTGAGCAACATAATATTTTACTCTATAAGATAACCTGCTCATATGGTTGGAAATTTACAAAAAACAGGCTTCAATTAAGTCTCCAATATTAGCTACTTAGAAACCACTTGATCAGACTGAGCAACCAGACTTAAGGCAGTTGCTATATAAAATTGAGCAATTTTTTGTCAATTGCTTAGTTTCAATTATTTACTTTACTTTTTAATCATTTCTTGAAAGTTGCTCAGTTAAGAAAAATTGAGCAACTTTAATATTTCTTTGAAGTTAAGCTATGCAAAATAAATGTTGCTCAGTTTTCAAATGCTTGTTACTGAAATTGCCTTAAATTATAATTGAATCTAAAGACTCTGTTACTTTTATGTTTCATTGATTGAATTCCCTTCTTATGAGCTTGTTAATTAGAATAAATTTTTATTTAGCTTAATACATTGCTCAATTTTTTTTATTAACCAAATCGCTAGTTCAAATTTTTTGGTAGAATTAGGGAAATCAAGCTATGCACCATTTAATTTGGCCAGTTTCCCTTTTTTTCTTACTAAAATTACCTTAATTGCAAATAGAATTTGAAGACTGAGCTACTTTCATTTTGAATAGCTTGATTTCTTTGGAGCAAAACGTGTTGCTCGGTTTTGTTAAATTGAGCAAATTTATTAATAAAAGTTGTTTCAATGAAAGAAGTAACAAAATTATGTAATGAAAGAAAACAAACAACCAATGTAACCTATAAGTTGCTCAGTTTTCAATTTTGTATTACTGAAACTCTTGAATCGGTTGAGAAACGATAAAAATTGAAACAGAATACACGAGTTCAATTAATCCATTTTTCAAAGTTTCCGACTAATTTTAAAGATGAGACAGTTACTTTTGTGTTGCATAGATAACTTTCTCTTCTTTTGAGCAAAATTTATTGAGCAATTATATTGAATTGAGCAACTTAAAGTTCTATTTAGCTGACACGTTAGCTATGTAACATAAAAGTTGCTCAAATTTATCAAAATAATATCATCTCTAATAAAAATTAATTCTGAAAACTGGGCTACTTTTAAGGGAACTAGCATGATATTTTTTCTTCTGAGCTAATAGTGTTGCTCAATTTTGAACTTCATTTATTTACATTTTTAACGTTTTTTCCGAAAAAAAACAAATATACAAGAATAGATTAATAGAAATTTTGCTCAATTGCACTTAGGTAATTGAGCTAAAATTAGCTAATTTTAAATCTTGAATACTTTTAACCATTTAACCTCAGTGATAATAATAATTTAGACAAATACAAAAATAAGAAATTTGTTACACCTTGTGGGGATGGAAAAAAAGAAGAAAATCTTATCTTTATCAGTTTTGATTTATTCAAAAAAATTTCTTGATAGCACTGTCGGTGGCGGCAGGCTTTGCGGCTATTTTCAAAAAATTACTTAATTTACTTCACAAACAAAAATCTATAAGTACTTAAATGGTCTAAAAACAACAACAATTCTTTAATAATTTATAAATTTTATCTCATGCATTTTGTTCACCCTGTTTTTGCTATCAATTATTATTAGCATGCATTTTTGTGTGGTATACATGGATGAGATGACAAGTGATCATCGCTAAAAGGCAAGGTCAGCACTTGGGAGCATTCTCATAAATTAAATAAATGATGCAAAACATAGCGCAAACAATTGCGGCTTTTGTAATAAATCAGAAGCGACTATACGTCTCTTCAGCAAAAAAAAAAAAAAACTTCTTCTGATCGTGTCCGTCTTTCGTTGTAGGTATAGAGTCGTCGCTTATAGAGTCGCGTCAGTCGGTCGTGTAGTCTTTTCGTTGTATCTATAGGTTCTGTTATTTGATTGGAGGATGTGGCAATGGGATCGGGATGCTATAAGGAAAATATAATATAGTATGCATCTGTGTTTTTTTAGAGATACAAATATGCACACAGCACACATAAATTTTACTTTAATTTTATTTGATGATTTTGATGTTGATGCCAGCAAATGTAAAGATATAGATCCTATGCATCGGAAGACCAAGAAGAGGATGACGGACGACGGCAACAGCAGCGTTGGATGGTGATTCTTAAAATGATGATGATGATGAAGATGAAGATGTTCTGATGTATCTATGGATACTGTTTTGTAGATACATAAATGTATGCCTATATATGTATCTACTTTTGTAATCGAAAAGGCAAATGACCTGACAGACTTTTACAACATCAAGAATTGTAAATAAATAAATAATTGTAGAATGTAGTAAACTCATACTTGATTTTGAATTTTGTTTGTTGTTGTTATATAAATTGTAGAGAAAAATTGTTTAAGTATGGTATACCTAACCTACTATATGGAGGTGATTAATTAAAATTTTGTAAGCTGGGTTATAAATTTTAAGGATTTCTTTGAAATTTATAGCCAAACTTCATTATAGAATGAAACCTTTGCCATCTTCGAGTTTATAGTTTTAAAGCCTTTTAAATTTTATCTGAAGAAGTTAAAGTCAGATTTTGAATTATTTTTGTTTCTACTTACTGGACGTGGGTTTTAATTACATACTTTGATTTTTTTTAATGTCAAACTTGACCTCGATGTAACTTACCTGGAAAAGAAAAGAAAACAAATTAAACACGTGTAGAGATGTAAGAACAATTAATAACATTACAATTTACAAGAAAACAAAAAACAGGTTTGAAATAAAGAGTGAGGTTAAACTTTGAAACTTTTAAATAGCCTATGATTTGTCGAACCCTATAGCTAATGCAAAAATTAATACCATTAATTTAGGATTGGAGTTCATGAGAGAGTTTGCTGTGAGTGTCAAAAAAAAAATTGTATTATACTTTAAGGGATCGTGCTATGACCACTATTGATGCAATATCAAATAAAATTAATAAATCCACCAAATCTAGAGATATTCCATTAAAGCTTAGTCATATTGTTTTGTCTGTAAAGTTTACAAACTTTTAACTCATTGTTTTTTCTTATTATTTGTTTGGGAACTTTTATTAAGGGCAACTAAATAAAATGATTCAATCATTAAGCCTTGCGATATTCAATTCAAGACCTAGTAATTTTGTTCTGTCTGTAAAGTTTACAAACATTTCAACAACTTTTTTTCGGAAAAAGTCCTCATTAAGTTACTGTTTTATTTCTCTTTTTTATGAGCAAACCAGGTCATTGATAATTTTTATTGATGTTATGATATTGGGGAAACACGAGAAAATGGGTAAAAATCTCTCAACAGCATCTACTTTCATCGCTGCTATCAATTTTGAGAGTGTTTTTTTTTCACGTAGGCTGTATATTTATTTATGCCTTTGCTAAAAATAATGTACAAATTTATTTTATGAATTAAAAAATTCAAGTTCTCAGAGATGACATTTATTGTGATAAATTGTTAAAGTGAAACATTCTCCAAATACAAGAATTCATTTAAATCGTTAGAGACACCAAATATTTATACACAAAACCATGTTCACTGAGAAGGATATCGGGATTTTTGTTGTTATTTTATCAGATTCGGCGGTTGAATGAACTTTTGTATGGATGTTTCAGAGGGCAGAAATTTTCCTTTGATAAGACCTTTTACCATCTTTTATTATGTCTAAAAATTTTATCGAAATCAGAGAACACACACTGAAATTTTTTTTTTTTTGTAAAATTGTTTTATATTAAATTTTACATATAAGCCAATATGCATGTTATGCAATCAATAATAAACTAAGCTTAAAAATTCACTAAAAACACACCTGTCATCGCTTAGGAAGAATACAACTCTTCCTGTGAGTAGAAAAGTTCATTTAGGCCATTCAATACTTTTAACAACCTTAAAACAATCTAGTAGAACTCTACAAGACTACTTCTAGTTCCCTCAATATAGACCTGTAAGGCTCTTGGAGTGCGTTTGGAGAGGAACAATTTTATTCAGCCATTTAACGCTTTTAACAACCACATAACAATCTAGTAGAACTCTACAAGAGAACTTCTAGTTCCCACGATATAGTCCAGTAAGGATCGCAGAGTGCTTTTGGAAAGGAACAATCTAGTAAAACTATTCCTGTAAGGCTCTTGGAGTGTCTTTGGAAAGAAACAATGTTATTTGGCTATTAAACGTTTGTAACAATCTTATAACAATCTAGTAGAACTCTACAAGAGAGTACTTCTTTTTCCCTTGACATAGTCCTGCAAGGCTCTTGGAAAGCCTTAGGAAAGAAAAAATGTTACTCGGGTAATGGCACAGATATAAGAGCATTATTTTATCTGTTATACTTTTTCACAGTACAATCATTTTAAAAGCACCGAGAAATAAAAAAGCAAAAATGCAACCCAAGAACTAACTATGTAAATACTTATTTGGAGCAACTTTTAGAGAATCACTCTTATATTTTTTTGCAATTCTTTCTAAAACTAAATTTAGTGTCAACATTAATTTTACAAAAGTTCGGACCAAAGTTAATTGACAAAATTTATTTAAAAAAGACGTTTTGGCTTAATCACAATTTATCAGAACAATACATTCTCTTTCGATGCACCTTTCAAGTGAAAAACCCAAACAACAAATTAAGATATTAAACTCCTTCTCTCCCTTCACATTATTAAACATCAAAAATATCTGATCAATTAGCGCCTATCTTTTCATAAAAATGTAGTTTTTAAGCCCCCATCACCACATTTATGAGGCGATTGAAAAAAAAAAAAAAATTAAAAAAACATCAACACCGAACAACACCCACTGACTGTTGTGTATCCATTTTCAACAAGATTCAGATGTCTTTCCTCTCGAAAGAGAGACTTAAAGTATACAATTACCTTCTACATTAGTATTTTCAATAAACTTATACAACACACGATATTGTGCATTTTTTTTTCTTCAGTCAAGTTGTGTATAGGTAGATGAAGAAAATAAATTCGTGCCACACCCAGATCGATCCATAATCATAGATTCAAAGTCGATCTTTCATTATAAAAATCCTAAAAAGACTCATAACAACGCTTAAGACTCATCACATTCACTCCAATGCTTTCCTCATCTCTCAGCACATTTTACGATTGTAAACGTAAAAATAAAAAAAAAATTAAATCCGTGTTGCCGCCTACACCATAACAACTTCTTATTTTTTGTTTGTTTGTTATTTATCCTTATTTCGTCATTACAAATGTATATGTCTGTATCTTTATACAGCGCTGCACTCTTAAAGTGCATTTTTTTAACTCAAAAATATTAGCTAAAATGTCGTTAAACAAAAAACCCAAAAATTTTGTTGCAAGAGGAACGATAATAAAATCTACAAATAAAGACGATCATCAGTAAAAACAAAAAGACAAACGAAAATAAAGGAATCAACAAAAAAGAAAGAAAAACCTGAAAAATTATGCCGAAATGATCGATGAATGTTTATATAATAAATATCTTGACCTTTTCTTTACTTATTACCTACCAACACTTCTTCCATTTTTGTATGCATTTTGTATGTCATTTATTTTTTTTTTGTAGTCTTGTTGCATCTCACGAATGCATCCAGCTGCTGAATCATGCTATCAACCTATAGCTATAGATAACACTAGCACTGTTGGCTAGCTGGCGACCATATTTCAATAATTTCCAAACTTCCTTATTATGGACCCGAGAAAGGAACCCATATTTGGGTTCTTCTTTTTTTTAAATTAACAAAAGGCATTCATTCGGGGCTATTTTATTTTATTTATTTTTTCTTTTTGTGGATGAGAATACAAATGGTTCAAAAAAGAATGAGGATATAAGTGATTGAGAGAGATACCACAAAATTGGTCGTGTCTTTTTATTTTTATTATTTATTTATTTTAGTGGTTTTTCTTTTATAAACATACAAAAACGTTTGTGGAGGCTAATTTGTGTTTTGATTTCAATTATAATTTTTCATTTTAATTTTTTTTTTTTTATGTTTGTGTTTGTATGATTGAATTATCATGAAAAAAGAGGACCAAGGCTTAAGGCAGTAATGTGCTAGTTTCTGAGCTGAAAGATTTAGGTATGTAGGAGTTATAACGTTGTGTTTTGGATGATGAAGAAATTACTTTAAGAGCCTTGAAATTATAGATTTATATAACTCTACCATACATTTGTTTAAGTAACAAAATTATAACTATAATGGATATGCCTTGGAATAAGGTTGTCTAGTTCTTGTATGCTATAAAATATTAGTCAATTAGTGGAGCTTTGATGTAAACATTTTTTTATATTTTGTTCTTTCAAATTCAATTAACGAGAAATTTAAAAAAAAATACTCCAGCCTATAATAAACTTGGTGGTAACACACACAAGTTGTTGTTGTTCATTCAAAATTATTCAATACCGCTTTTTATGTTTTTGGCACATACTACAGAGTTTCAATTAAAACAGGTCAGTAGTTGACTCATAAAGTCATAAGTGTCATAGCTGTAACAAATGTATAAAATGTTAACTACCGAAAAATAGAATTAACAAGAGGAAGTAGGAGAATGGCACTAACTATGGAGAGTTTGATTTGAGTCAGGTTCATTTAATTCATAAAGTGACAAGTGTCACAGCCGTAACAAAACTCTGAAATATTTTACTTTCACAAAGCGGAACTGAAAAATGAAGAATTATCATGGATCGAAATTGGGAAGAAGAAGTAGAATATGTTTTTGGCACTTACTACAGAGAGCTTAATTTGAAACAAGTTCATTCATAAAGTGACAAGTGTCACACCTGTAACAAAAGAATAATAGTTTTACAACTACAAAACGGAACTAAAGAAAAAAGAAGAATCAATTTAATTTGAAAACTTTGTATAGACATCGAGCTCAAATTCTAAAGTCAAAAAGTTGTGTCATAACAGAGTGGCAAATAAATCTTTATCACAAAGAAAATTATTTAACATTTTTTAAGCATCTGTTTTCATGGAACTTACTGTAGAGACTTGGATTTGTGACAGGAGCAGTTGATTTATAGCTTGACAAGTGTCACAACCGTAACTAAAGTATGAAGTGTTTTAATACCCAAGACAAAAATTATTAAGAAGAAATAGGAGAATATATAAACATGTTTTTGGCACTAACGATTGAGTTTAATCTGAATCATAAGGTGACAAGTGTCACACCCGTAACAAAACTATCTTTTACCACCACAAAACGGAAAAAAAAGAAAAATTATCAATCAGTTTGACAAATATAGGTGACGAACCTAAATTAAAAGTTAAAAATTCGTGTCACACCCGTAACAGAGTGGCATTTAAAACTTTATCAAGAAGAGAACATACATAGGTCTACTACTTAATAAGTTGTAAGCAACTACGTTTATGGCACTTTAGGTACTACGGAGTGTTTGAATTAATTACAGCTGCAGTTGATTGATAGAGTGAAAAGTGTCACTACCGTCACAAAAGGATATCCATATAAATTTAAAAAAAACGAGATTGATTTGAGACGGATGCAGAGTTGATTCATGAAGTGAAAAGAGTCACACCCGTAACAAAAGTATAAAATATTTTATTTCTACATAAAGGAAGAAGACATTTCGTTGAATTTGAAAACTACATATACCAAGCCCGAATAAGGAAATAAAAAAAAAGTGTCACACCCGTAACAGATTGGCATTTTAAACTTTAACATCTGTTTTTCAACAGGTTTTTTTTTTTAGTTTTTTTTTTTTAGTTTCGTTGTTGGTAGATATGAAGTTAACGTTCAAGGAAAATCTCCTGTACCTGCGTAATTTAGTCCTATTTTAGAGAGAATTTTTCTATCAAAGCTTCCACTGCCACTTTTCAACATTATAGCTCCAAAGCAAAACCGAATTCGCCAGTTTAACTTATGAAAATTTTTATTCAAAATTGAACTTCCTATCGAAATAGATGGATTTAAAAATTATATAAAAAAATTTGAGCACGAAAAAAAATCGAAAAATAAAGAATTCTTAATATGTATTTTACTAAATTGCACATAACTTTTTTCGGAGCAAAGATAGGCTAAAGACATACTTGAACAAAAAAAAAGGAGAACCTCATAACTTTTAATCTGATATGTTCAAAATGCGTTTTTTATTAAAAACTGATAGAGATAACCTTTACCATTTCTTATCATTTTTCGCAGTTTTTTTTTCAAAAGCCTATTTTAAAATTTTCATGTAGTTATCTACCTACTTGGAAGCAGAAATGTGTAAATATACTTAAATCAGCTTAAGGCCAAAAATTTCTCAATTTTACTTTAGGGTCATTATTTGTGTGAAAAGATACTATCTACCCGGTGGTGGTATGTTGATAAAAACAACTTAAAAATGTCTGCAAATATTACATTTTTGAAAAAAAAACCCTCATTTAACAGAAAACCAACCGCAAACATTTCATTGTTAAGTCATCAAGTTATGTGTATATTCATAAAAGTATGAACACTACACCGTTCTATCTAGGGTTTTTTTAAGCCGAAACCACAAAGCGTCAGCAGAGTGAAATTATGAATCCCACTTACATACTCTTTTTTTTTTTAAGTCATTTTCACCATTAATTTTTATCCTCTTCTTTTTCTATGAGATGTCTCTGTTGTTGAGTAATCATTGCCACTGATGGTGCACAGACGTGTGTTTTTTTTTTTTTTAATTTGTCAGACTTTTTTCAGAGTCTCGACAACGATGAAACCCTTTTATGAAGATTTTTTTTTAAATTTTTTTTTAATAATTTTTGTTGTATATTAACTCATTTGCTTATTTTAATATGCCCTTCACGGCTGCTGTGATGTTTATCTTTAAGTCATCAAGTTTCTTCGTCAAAGCCCAGTCTGACTGACATCAGACTTCTGAGTTTCCCTTTCTCAAAAACCAAACAAATTTTTTTTTTGTTTTTTTTTTTCTCCAAAAGACAAGAGGGCATCAAAATTCATTGAGGATGTCTTTGATTAAAAAGTGATTAGTTGGATTTCTCTCTTCTTTATTTTGTTTGTCTTCTCTACAGATCCTCCTTCAGAGATATAAACACAAAATGTGTGCAGTGAAAATTTTCCAATTCCTCTCAAATAATAAGAATTTCATATCTACAGCTACATACCTACACCCACAAAAACTGTCCATAAAACGATTACAAAAAAAAAAAAAAAAACAATTCAATGTCCATTGACCAGGCGCGTGTATACTGTATATTCACAATTTTGTTTCTCGTTCTTGATTTTGTTTTTTTTTTTGCACAAATTGGGGCAACACATGAATAACCTCAAGGAAAAGATACAAAAATTCAAGCAAAATTACAATTTTGAAACGATCCATGGATGAGAGGAGACTTTGGTTGGTCACGTGGGGATTGGGGATGAAAGACACAAATATGTACGTTCGTCGTCGTCGTGTATCTCTGAACTGCAAAAGAAGAACCATATTCATGTGTATGGATATAGGTACCTATCTACCCTCCTATACCTGCATATAATATTGGATTCGTAAAATTTATTGTTGTCATTCTTGGACCGAGGCCGGCTCAGGGTGACTGACCACAAACGATAAATTATCATGACCAACCACCGCATCCCTGTCCCAGAATCAGAAGAGAGAAACTAGGTATAGGTAAGGTATGGACGAAGAATAATCCAGCTGACTGACTAGATGGATGGATATACGTTTATACGTAAACGTAGTCCGTTTTGTTGTAGTCTTGTATAGTTGAGTCCCATTGGAATAGTCTGTTTTTTTTTCCTGCTTTTTTAGCCCCATTTAATTCGTCTTCCTTTCATGGCTATGTTATGTCTACTATATTTCCATCACAGAGTTACAAAATGACTGGAGAAGGGAGCAAGCTTCCCTTATATGTGACTCGTACAACATATGCCAAACTACGAAAACCATCATCGGCATCGGTGAGATGGTCATCCTCTTCATCCACACACAAAATACACAATTTTCAGAGGAATTAAATTTTTTTTCCACAAACTCTGTCTTTCTAAACGAAAAACAGCCATACCCAATACCCATACCTACTATTTGATATGTACAAAGAAGAATATTTGTGTTTGTAACTTGTCAATATAAATTTTCTCAGATAGAATTTATTCATTGACGGAAAGACTGACAGAAAGAAGATGAAAGAATCATAAGATAAAAGCCATATGATGATGAGCACGAAACATTAATATGTGTGGTTAAATAGTTATAAAAGATTTAAAAATTTTGTTTTTATTGTAGTTTTGACTAAATATGGCACGAAATCACGTCTTTATCTATTAGTTGAAGATCATAATGTTTGACATTAAGATTTATCACCTTCAAAACAAGACTAAGGTCAATATGAGTGTATTATATTGCCGAAGGGTTTAGGTATACGTGATTATGCATCGAAACCAAATTTTAAATTTTTTCTTTTAATTTGTAAATAATTATTATATGTTTACAAATTTTGTGCAATTCTACAATTTTTTTTATTTGAATATTTACGAAGAAGAAAAAACACAACATCAAGCATTGTAGGTAGCATTTGCCTCTCATTATATAGGTATAGATGATTCTTATAATACCTTACTTACCCACTTATGCAAAAGCCTTGCCAGATTGGGCGCTGTTTATAGGAAACTGGGCTATGGTTTTCCAAAATTTCCCACAAAAATTTCAAGTCTTCAATGTTGGGTGATGTTTTTTTTAAATAAATCACTTAAATAAAATATTTTTCTCTCCTGTGCCTTTCACTATTTGGCAGCACTTTTTTCTTAATTTTGACATTTCAAATCAACCGCAACAATCTTCACTTCAATATCATTCAGAGTCTGTTTTTTTTTACCAGAATTTAAGCTTTGATAACCCGGAACAATTTTTCGTTTTGGTATTGGGCTATCTACTATTTGGGCTACTTTTTCGGCTCCAATTTTGGGCTACAAATTTTTTTAAATTTTGCTACTAGTTCAAGATTTGGCAAACTTGGCGTGTACCTACTTTTGGAATTCAATTATAAAAATAGGGCCTGTTTTTTTTTATTTGTGCATAGAAACTCAGAAACTGTAAAATAAAGAAGAGTGGGGATGAAACTCAAGAACGTTGCAAAAAATAGGAAGGAAATACAAATTCAGAGTATTCCTTATTAGCTATTGTGACATTCATTATTTTAACAGTCAACTGACATTTTTTTGAGCGGTGAGGGATTTCTTGTATAGAAAATGACAGATAGAGGTTATTTCTTACTCTCTCGCGAGTTATTTACAGAAAAATCTGATCTAAAATTAATAACAATTAGAAGCTAGACAATTATTTGCCACTTCAGTGAAAATTTAAGATTTGAAAACATAACTTTGGGATAAGTGTCCCAAAAAAAGAACTAAGTTCTTGATAAGTGAACTTTTGTCAAAAACAATACCTTTCATACAAAAATTATGGGCCGTTAAAACGTTTTTGTTGTGTCTTAACTCTTTGAGCAATAATTTTGGGACAAAATGGATGAAAAAACAATGTAGGTACTTATTTTTTTCAATTGATTGACTTTTTAAAATAATCTCTTTTGATTTGAGTTCCAGGCTCCAAATATTTGTTAACTTTTGTCCTCAAAGTGGCATAGTTTTGGGACAAAGTTCTAAAAGCAAAACAAATGACTTGTTCTTCCAATTGATAACCTTATTGTAATTTATCTGCTTAGTAAGACATTTTGCCTTGAGCAAATACATCTGAGTACATTTAAGTTATTTTTCCAAATATGGTGAAATAATTTTGGGACAGCTGTCCTAGATAGAAAATAAGAAACTTATAAGTTTTGTTAGCAGCTTAACTTATTTTTAAGTTATGTCTTTTTCATTTCAATTCATTGTGACATTTGGGACAAAAATTTTAGATACAAATAAAATACTTTTTACTGATTGGTTAACTTATTAAGAAAGAACCTGTCAAACAAGACTATAGTTCATTTGAACTACGGAACACTAATATAATTTTAAAAATGTTCATATTCATGGTATCATCATTTTTGAGACAAACGTCCTACATGAAAAAATAAAATAATTTTATTTAAAGTTCATTAACTTGGTGAGAAAAAAAATTAGTTTTAAATAGTTTCTGTTTTAAGTTAATACATTTTTGCTTATGTTTTGGGACAAATGTCACGATTGAAAAAGATCAACTACATTGTTCTGGTAAATTCATAAAATTTTAAAAAAACTATCTGTACAACAAGACTTGTTTTCTTGAGTTATGGGTCTGTAATAGAGCCCACACACGACACAAATACGTCGCTGCAGATCTATGTCTGTGCAAACATGCTTTCGCCACACACGGTGCAGACAATCTGCACAGACATTAGTTTGTATCGTTTCGTCGTGATCGTCGGGTCGGAAAAACGGCGGGTAATGCTTGTTCTACTGCTTTGACAATGAATTATTTTCTCGCTCGTCTGTGTACAATTCTCCATACACGACACAGACATGTTGTTACAGACCAAGAAAAATTAAAAAAATTGAATTCACGCAGACGGTTACTGCAAACAGTCGACATGGATACACACGACACAGGTGGTCTGCACAGATACATATATGCACAACAACAAATTAAATTGGTCTGCAGCGACGTGTCTGTGTCGTGTATGGCCCCTATAATACATTTTTATTTGTATTTTTTAATCTCTGTCACTTTTTTCTCTTTGGCACCTTAAGAAATTTATAAATCATTTACCCCCAAAATGTTACCAAAATGTAGCCCAAATTAGCCCAATTTACTCAATTTTAACCAATTCACATTTTTTAAAAATTTTTTTACGAGCTGTAAGAGTTCAAAAACACGAAAATGAACCTCACACACATTAACGAAAAAAAAACACCTCAAAACAGATATGTAATTCATTTAGTGTCAAACAAATTTGAAAATTAGCCCCATTACTCCCCCCATACTCATTCTCCTCATTATTCCTTTTCAAAAAAAAATCATGTGCGTGCTTTAACTTTTATGACTTTGGTCTATAGTCTGAAAATTGTCTAACTAAGTGATGTTAAAGGTGTGCGTCAGGAGTGCTCTAAAGCAACGATACAGTGTCAGCATTTTTATTTCAGCCTTTTGGGTGCCAACACTATATTAAATCATTTGCAACCCTCACGCAATGAAAATGAAAGAAAGACCAACAAAAAAAAAATCCAAGTCCAATTATTATTATTTTGGGGAGGCAGCAGTAGAGGATTAATTTTTATATAGAGAAAGGGGACCGTGAAAGTTGAACGCATATTTATACCGCACACGCAGCAATTATGCTAGCGACAGGCCTATTTAATTTTTGATAATATGGCGCGATGAAATATTTATGTATGAGTATGAGAATATGTAGGTTTTTGGTATTTATTTTTTTTTTTTTTTTTTGGTTGCCGGCGCCATGCTACTGTCGACTTGACTTGACTTATTGAGGCAAAATGTTTGTAAATAGGGGATGTTTGTGGTTTTTTTTTTTGGTTGTTGTTATTCTCGTGTGATGATAAGGAAGCATGGAAAATATTTTTTTTTTTGATTAAATAAATTTATTATCAACTAGTTGAACTAATTTGGAAAATTGTTTGGTTAGGTGGGTTGCTCAGTAAAAAATAAAAAAAATATGTAGGATCATTGGTCTGTGATGTGTTTTCCACAAGGGAATAAATAATACTTAATAAACATAGATAGACATTTGATGAACGAGTAGGTATTTGGTTTGTTTTGGTTAGGGGATAGTATACGAGTACGAGTTAAATAAATACTATTTAAGGTACACAATCGTCTTCTTTTATAAGAAATGAAATCAATACGAGTGTGTCCATAAAAAAATAAGTCATTAGATATCAGAATATTTAAACATTCAATTGATCAAATATTTGAGCTTATATGTAGGGTAGATTGCTAACCTACATGAAAGTCTGGAGGAACGTATAAAATTTGTATAACTTCATTATAATGTCCGTAATAATAGTAATTCTTAATGAATTAAGTCGATAAAATTCAAATCAGTGAAAATCTTTTTCTTCATCAATAAATAAAGTAAAAAACTGGATCTCTTATGGCCTAGTTGCTTTATTGATTCAAATCTTTCAAAGTATTTTATGACAAATTTCTATGAATACTAGTTTATGTTGAGGTCGGCTGTACTTCAAAGAGATGATGAGACGAAAAAAGTTATGTATTTAAAGCAAAATTATTTTTCTGATGTGAAAATAATAATTAGAAACAAGAAAATTGTGTACCGCTTCTGTGGTAATTTGAGGACAATTTTGGGACAAAAGTTCCAATCGAAAAAAATGTTTGATCTTGTTAATTGAGTTGTTAAAAATTTATTGTTTAAGGTGACGAGGTTTTTAAACATTTTTTCTCATGTCCCAATATTTTGGGACAAAAATCTAAGGTGTAAAATACATTTTCTTCTTCATTGATTGACTCTCCAAAAATTATCTCTTAAACAACACTTTTTGATTCAGAGTTCTAGGCTCTTAATACATGTTAACTTATGCCCCGACTAAAAGTTAAATTATTTTGGGACAAAAGTTCTAAAGGACAAAACAAATTAGATACTTTTTCCTTCTACCTGCTATGAAGAATTCAAAAATTGTCTCTTAAACAAGACTTTTTGATTGGAGTTTTAGACTTTTAATACATGTTAACTTATGTCCCAACTAATAGTGATATTTTTTTGGAACAAAAGTTCTTAATGACAAAAAAACGACTTGTTCTTTAAATTTATAACTTTATTGAAATCAACCTGCTGAGCAAGACTTGTGTTAAGAGTAAAGGGCTCAAGGTACATTTTAATTTTGGGACAAATGTCCTAGATAAAAAATAAGAAACTGATTGTTCTTGTTAATTGCTTAACTAATTGATACAAATATCTTCCAAACAAACTTGTTATTTTAAGTTACGGGTCCCCAATCATATTTTAATTAATGCCATAACTCATAGTGAAGCATTTTGGGACAAAAGTCATAAATAAATTAACATAAACTTATTTACAGCTGCCTTGTAAAAAAGACTTGTTTTTTTTTTTGCCCAACGGACTCTTTATACATTTTAAGTTATGTCCCAATTCATAGTGACAGTTTTTTGGGACAAAAGTAATAAACATAAACTACTTTTTCTGGATAATTTTGTTAATTATTAAAAAATAACTATAACACAAGACTTGTTGACTCGAACTACGGGCGACTAATATATTTTTAAATTACATATTTTCATACTCATGTTGACATAATTTTGTGACAAAACACCTTAAATGAAAACAACAAACAACTGGTTCTTTAGGTGATCAGAGTTATGAGAAAACTTTCTGTTAAAAAGTTTTTGTTTTGATTTACGAGTACTCAATACATTTGTTTACGTCCCAGCTTATTTGGACTTAACTTTGGGACAAAAATCATCAATGAAAAAGCGACTAATTACATTTTTACTTATTCTTTTTAGAGTGAGTACCTAATGGTTTCATGTAAAAATAAAAATTCCGTGATTTTATTACAACTTACAATATTGGAGAAGTCCAAAAATGTGAATTTCGTTAGACCGCCCTCATTCTAAACGTGTATGCCTCTGTGTGTCCATGTTTTTCATGCATTTTTGCGTCTATACGACTATGCGTCTATATTTTCACTATGTATTGAGTTAAAGCTTAAACGACTGTACTGATTTATATTATATTTTGATTGATTAAACACAAAAATATTTTCGGCTTCATGTCCCACCATAGCTTTTTGTTTTTATTTAAGAAATTCTGAAATATTCTTTTTGGAAGTTATGACCCACTTAAGCAGAAAAGAATTAAAAAGAAATTTTGTTTGCTTTTCAGCACAAACAAGTATTTGAAACCTAAACCGGCTTGCCACTTCAACATTCTACATTTTAAGAATTTAAATGTGTACCTTTTGAAGATATAGTACCTATAATACTCGTACCTTTTTCTTACATGTCATAAATACATATCTTCACATATGAAGATACATCATCTCCTTCATGTGTCAGGAAATTTCAAGAAAGGAGCTAGGTGGTTAGGTAGGTATATGCACAATGCACTTGCAAAGATGAAATTCCAAAACTATTCACGTCAGAGTTTTCTTAAAAAAAATATAAATTTTTCCTGTGATGATGTGCATCAATGCATGTACCTTGGTACCTACTTTCAAGAATCTTAAAATAAAATATTTAACAAAAAAATAAAAACAGCTCCATTGCTGGTAGGTTTTCATACAACATTTGAGTGAGGTTAATAAACCAACTCAATGTCGATTTTTTTTTTTTAAACGAGTGCAATACACAAAATAAGGAAAAAATACAAAAACATCTTTTCCAAGGGAAGGAAAATATAATAAATGTAAATAAATGGAATAATAAAAAATAAAAAATAAGAAAACAAAAAATAATAAACAACATCGCTCAGCATTTTCAGTATAAAACCATCCACCACCATCATCTCATCAGCATGAGAGATGCTGTTCTAGCTTAAGTATAGCAACAAAACAGCATCAGCAGCAGTATAGATACACACAGGGAACGATACACTTCATTCTTTGCCATATACACAACCTCTTCATACACACATGTCTACCTATATATGTAGGTAACATCATGAAGAGGCTGTGCTCCAAAGAGGCTAACGTAAACAAATCGACGAAAAATATACTTTGCTGCTGCACTTATGTTTACCTCAACCATCATCATCGAGAAGAAGAAGATGACACCCCCCGTAGTAGACGCCCCTTGCTCCTTACAACCAACTTTACAGAGAGTCACCGTGTTTGCATTTAAACAAAATGCAGATTTGGCACTATAATGGTGCATCAGCTGAAGCATTCAATCTGTATGGAGGGAGCGAGAGAAAGACCCTATAAGTATTCCTATACCTACTGATGCATCTGTATCTTTATATAAGAATGTAAACAATTGCTTTTATTTCCGTGCGCGTTATTGTGTATAGTCTGCATGAATTCAACCAGCGAGCGATTCACTTGCAAAAGATAACCATCCTTGTGCTATAGCTGGCTGTCTCGCCCGCCATGAACCAACCAAAAAAAAAAAATTAAAAAAAAGAATTCATGGAATGGGATAAAAAGATACAACCTTCAAATTTATATATATACAAAAAACACACCCTTACGCGGGTCAGTGAATTGTTTACACTTTTCCTTCACCTCCCTGGGGGGGCACACACATTATTATCATCATTATTTCGCAACATTACACATTCGCCGCGTACTTAGTTCAGAATTGCAGATACAACATGTGTCTCTCTTTCCATAAGCTAACTAGCTGAAGTCTCAGAAAAAGATCTTCTTCAACTTTTACACACTGGAAAAAATAAACTGAAGGAAGACTATAGTATGTGATCTTCAGATCGTGATAAATCCATAAATAACAATGAACTGCGACTCTTCGTCGGCGTCGCATCGTCCGTCCGTCCATCCGTCCGTACGAGTCTTTCCATAGGATTGTTACATTGAGATATTTACTTGTTGTTTTCTTTATTTTTGTCTCCCTCTCTTATTATCTTTTATTTTTGTATATTATAGAATGAATATGTATCTATAATAGGCGTTTACATATCTACGTATTTATGTACGTCAGTAGGTACCTTCGAAAATGTAAAAAAAAAAAAGACGACAAGAGAGACCTTGACCTCAGACAATCCCGAGAAAAGTTCATATACAATCTGTTGTTGGAATTAATACTTTGCTTGATAGTGTAGAAGAAGATAGCAAGTATCAGGTAGGTATACATTTATAGAAGTACATACTGAAAAATACAACTACTATATGCTTCAACTGATTGGACTCAATGTAGTATAATGTTCAAGAATTGAGGCAAGTACTTAATTTAACTGATAATGCAAATGCGCCGCAAAAGGCAGATGTAACTTGTTGTTTATTTTTTTTGTCTGTCTCTTCTTCTCCTTTTATAAATACAAAATACATATATATATTTTTTTTTTATAAAATCTCTGTATTGAACTGATATTAAAATTGTGTTATCATTTTTGTGATATGTACAAAAATTCTGTACTTAGGAAGATGAGATTTTGTGATAGGACAATTAATTAGTCAGAAATTTGAGTATGGACTAAGGGCCGTTTTTTAAAGTTAATAAGTATTATTCCACCTGAAAAATGTCAAGTTTTTACCAAGTTAAGTCAAGACCTTGGAAAGTTTTCCCTTTCCGAAGATTTCAATTCAGAAATGTTCATGAAATTTGATGAATTGACTCATAGGTAGGCAACTCGGGATCTAATTTGACTGAAAACTTGTTTTAGCAATTTACTTGGGTTTTTTTCTCGTCTTTTCATCCCCTTTAGTATTTTTTTTTCATAAAATCTCTATATCGAACTGATAGTAAAATTGTGTTATCATTTTTGTGATATGTATAAAAATGCCTTACTTAAGTGGATGAGTTTTTGTGATATTTGCAATTAATTGGTCAGAAATTTAAATTAGGACTAGGGGCCGTTCTTTGAAGTACCTATATAGCCCCGCCTCGAAAAGTGGAGAGTTTTAAACAAGTTTAGTCAAGATCTTGGAAAGTTGTCCCTTTCAAAAAATGTCAATAGATTTTGAATAGGTAGGTATTTGTCAGAAATATATGTTCAATTAGTCCTTGAGCTCAAAGTTAACTCGGGATCTAAATTGAATGAAAAAAACTTAAAAACTAAATTAGCAATAAACCCGGTATTGTCTGTCTTTTCTTCTCATTATATGCTTTTTTTCTCTTCTGTGCATAAAATCTCTGTACGAGTATTGAACTGCTAGTAAAATTGTGTTATCATTTTTGTGATATATAAAAAAATTTCTTATTTCAGTTGATAAGTTTTTGTGATATTTACAATTGATTGGTCAGAAATTCGAGTACAGGCTTAGGGCCATTTTTCTGAAGTACTTAAATATCACCACCTAGAAAAATGGAGAGTTTTTACAAAGTATAGTCCAAATTATGAAAAGTTTTTGCTCGAATGGGAACAATAACAGGCATGGTGGGCGTCTGACCATCAAGTTCCATCGAAGTATTGCTGATTGTGAATGAATCAGTAACGATTTCGTTGTCATATTTTTGTATTATTCCCATCATCTCGTTAACCACTCGAATAATTTTTGTTTCGAATACTGTGAAACTTCCTATTACGAACATTTCCCTCAATCTGATAAATTCTCGTGACCTTTATATGTACATAGGATTCAAATTCTAAACATTTTATATTTCTCTAAGCAGACACTGCATTAACCGAAAGCGGAGAAATATAACTGCCATAATTTTTTTATAAATTTAATTCTCTAAGGCGGTCAAAAAACGTTTTGTTATTTGTAAATTTCTACCTATCTTTTAGCAAAAATTTGTCCATAATTTTTCAATCAGAACGTATGAACAATTGCTCACAAAGGTAAAAGATGCAAATGATAAAGACATACGAACTAAATAAAGTAAAGATTATACAATAAGATTGCAACAATGCAACAGAGTTTGTGTGGTTAATGCTACGAAATCACTGTCTGTTTAATAATGCATATTTCACGAATTTTATTTCTACAACATATTGTGGTCTGTTATCATATTTTATATCTTGTTTCTTGTATCTTTACGTTAATTTTTTTAGTTTATTCATAAATTTCATGGCTAGTAAGTGCAACCAGTTTTTTAGGATCCCACCAAAACGAATTCTTATAGAAAACTGATTTAATAATTCCTTGGTTTATATGAAACTATTCTTCATATCATCTCTTATGCCAAATCGATTTGATTTATGTTTTGTTAAGATTTATTTTTAAGGCTAAAACCTATAAAAGAAACTTCGAATTTAAAGCAGCGGACGTCACGAAGTCACAGTCTGAGATAGTAGACGTCACTTAATCACAATCTGAGATTGCAGATGTCACGAGGTCATAGTTTGAGATAGCAAATGTCACTAAATAACAGCCTGAGGTAGGAGACTGGACTGAATCATAGCCTAAAATCACAGACGTCACTTAATTGTAGTCTGATATAGCAGGCGCTTTATAAATCACAGTCTTAAATCATAGACGTCACGGAATCACAATCTGAGATAGCAGACATCACTAAGTCAAAGTCTGAGATAGAACACGTCATTAAATCACAATCTGGGCTAGCAGATGCAGACGTAACTAAATCACGGTCTGAGGTAGTAGGCATCACAAAATCACAGTTTATAGCAGACATCACTAAATCACAGTTTGAGATAGAAGACGTTATTAAATGAGCTAACAGATGCTGATGTCACTAAATCACAGCCTGTTAATTTGTACTCTAAGTTTTGGATGCGAGCAAGTACTGGAAATTAAGGGCCAGTTTTTCAGTGTTGAGTCAGAGTTACATATCCTGAAAATCAATTAACCCTTAGGGCCAGTTTTTTCAGTGCTGGGTTAACTCTGAGTCTGAGTCAAATCAGAGTCTTATCCTGAAAATTTACTAAACTTGAGTTAAATCAAGAACTGTTTTTCAGTTGAGGATTAACTTCACCTCTCAGCTGTCAAAAATCTATTGAAATCGATGTATGACACCAAGGATACCCATATCACCTTTTTACGCCTTTCACTATTGAGATAGAGATGGCGCCACAAGGGAAATAGCGCTGTCAATAACTTTCACTATCAAAATCGAGATGGCAATGGTGGCGCCTCAACAAAAAAGGATCCTGACCTAACTTACCATATAAGGTGAGTCAACTCGGAGTTAACATAGCATTCCATTTACTGAAAATCACTATGACTAGCATCATCTCCCTCAAATGACTAGCATCATCTCCCCCTGAAAAGTTGGCCCTTAGAGTACTGTCACATAAAAATAAGGAAGTAGATTAGAAGTTTAAGCTAAACGATAATTTTTAAAAATAAAGAAAAGTGTGGGAGTTAAAACAGAGCCCTGTGGAATACCAGAATTTATTTTTTTGTTGTCAAATTTGAATGGATTCAATACTATCTACTTGAATGGAACCGCGTATTCAAAAAAAAATAAAACCTTGTCCTTAGCCTTCTCTGACATAACAAAGTCTTTACTTACTCAGTTCCGTTACAATTTCATCATAAATCAATTCATATTCATCACAAAACCATTTAAATGTTTCCAGTGAAAAACCTCTGCGTAATATCATTGCAAACTTAACAGCAATTATTTTAATAATACCTTTTACTATCCGCTTTAAAAGAAAACACTCATAAAAAATAAAACTAAAAAAAGCTATAAATTAGTTTAATATATTCCACATAATCCCTAGCAATGTCATCGTAAAACTCTATACCACACATCCTATATATAATTTTCGTTTTGCATTTATATAGCTGCTGGAAATCTCTCAACTTCAATCACTCTGATTCATCATTATTTTCTATCAACAATATATCTATCTAGCTATGAAGGATGTAGAGGTACACGTGCAAACGTGCATGCATACCTTAACCCATTTCAACTTCTATATACACATTGAGGTACTATATAACATTAGATACAAACTTCCCTATAAAACTGGGCATAAAGATAAAATATATATTTTCTGTTCATTGCCCCCACATAAAAAATACAAAAAAAAATGAAATGTTCATATTCGTGAATATGATGATGCTTTTGATAATAAAATAGAGATGTGCAACACCCTCATCACAATGAGTCAGTCAATGGCCTCATATTTCTCCCCTCATTTATTATGAATGATAAAAGTGTTGACTCCTCTATATGATATAGCATACTTACTTGGAGATTAAAGTCATCAAAATCAACTCCCTCGTCATATTCGCATGAATATTCTAATTTTATTAGGTCTGTTCCGCGTATCTAAGGTAAAATCAAGTTCGCAACAACAGCTGAAATCAGTTGTGAGTCCCACTAAAAGCTATTTGCTAGTTTCAAATGTATAAACTTCAAAAACCAAAGTAGCAGTAGATTGTAGCTATAACTATAGATTTACATAAACATAAAACTAAAGCCGATTAGATTGTTGATTGCTCCTCTGGGGGTTTCTAGTTTCTGTGTCCGTTCTCCAAAACGACAAACTTGCGAAATTCTAGTTGAAAAAAACAATTCTCCAAATTGCATTTAGAAGGTCACCTCAAATATATCTACGACTTACAATATTAACCGCAACAGCAGTCACAACACCACTCTCATTCATACAAACATACATATATGGTGTCCAGTTGGGGCAATTTGGAAATTGTACCCCCAATTGGATAAAAAAAAAAATTGGGCACAACTATAAGAGCGAGAGCGAGTGACTAATCTTTGTAAAATAAACTATCCTATCGAACAACTGGGTTGTTGCCGGTTATTATGGTGGCAGGCAGCGGCGTTGCGGCGAAGTTTGTTTATAAAGCTGTTCGATTGTATGTTGTTTCTGTTTGTAAGGGAAGAACATTGACCTAAATCATTTGCATATACGAGCACATTTTAACTTGTTCTTTTTTTTTTGTATTTTATTTATTTAGCACACAAAAACACTCTCAGACCGGATCAATTTGGAGTGTGATCATTTTGTATTGGAGAAAAAATATTTACTTAATTTTTTTTTTTTTTTCAAATCGGAAAAGGAGGTCTTTGCGGCGAATTTACAATATTACTTAGCACAGCTTGAAATTTGTGTTTTGTAATATATTTATTGCTTGGTGGTTTATTTTTTAAGATAAAACATCCTCAAAAAAAAAAAAAAAAAGATACAAAAACACTGGAACCATAAACTTTTTTTTGGTATTTTTTCTTCTTAGCGGTTACATAAGATACTTTTGTATTTATTATTGTTCAATGTTACGTGATATTGTAATGAGATAATATGGATATAAAATAAAAAAAAGGCTACAATTTCATATCAACTTTTAAGTAGGTATATGACATCAATATGAGATCATATTCTGATGAATTTTGCTTTGCTGGTTATCAGACAAGAACTACTAAGAATTAAATAGAATTTTGTTTTTTTTTTTGTTGTTTTAATTCTACACCAACTGGTTATCAATTAAATTAAATTAGCACACTAATCTATTGTGGAGTCAACAAACTTTTAACTGATGTTGTTTTTTTATTTTTTTTTTTAAACAAATATAATGTTTTGTGATTTTTTTTTCCTTCATTATGTGTGTATGTTGGATGAATTAATTTTGATTATAATTAATTTCTGGGTGCTTTAGTAAAAATAATTAAAAAAAAAAAATACGAAAAAAAGAAGACTAGTCTAGAGAGTATAGCTAAGCTGATTGCTTTATTGCTTTGTTGATAAGTAGCTATACTCATGTGTATACGAGTATTAAAATTGATTCTATTTTGTATGTGTATTAACAGCAATGATAAAAGATTAAGATTTAAAGCTTAAATATGAATAAATATTTTTCTTTTTCTTTGAATTATCATAGATTACTGGTCTTTACAAGCTATTTTTAAAATTTGTTTTTATTTATATTTAATATCCAAGAGTCTAAAGTCACTATTAGATCTGGTTCTCCACAAGATATCACACTGCCAAAATTTATTTATTTATTCTTATCAAAGCAAGGTTTGAGAACAAATTTGAAAGTTTAATGAAAGTTAAGAGCTCATGGATGCCATAATAAGTTTGATTTTAAGATTAACTAAATTTAATAATTTAAAAATTCGAAAGTGGTGAGATTCTTCAAGATAACTAAAGTTAATAGAGTCATTAAGGGTAAGTGTACGCTGTGGTTGGGTAAGTGTGCGAATATAGCAGTTTTCTCAAGAAATCGGAAAAAATTTTAATTTTAACAATTGAGGAAAATTTCGACTTTCATAAAAATCAGTTGATTAGGTATTTTGAAAAAAAAAATAAAATTAAAAAAAAAGAAAAGATAACTTTTTAGTTTCTTAGTCGTTTCATAGCGTTTATCAATCACAATATCAAAAGAAAGTTCTTATTAGCTACCTTACACTTGATATTGGCGCAGGGTCATAAGTCCAAAGGACAGAAATTCACTTTATTCTCAATGGGCTATAAGTCCAAAAACTAATGTTGTTTTTGTTTGCTTGTCTGCTTATGAACCGACCTCAAAATTTTTGTTTTGCATAACTTTTTAGCACTATATACTAAATCTTTTTATTATTATACTTCATTTAGGGTTTGTTTCACAATGTCTGAGTAAAGCTCTGATTTGTTACTCGACAATTAATTTATTCTCAAATTAAATCCTCCCATTAACGAACTTTGTGTTTCACAATGATCGAAGTATAAAAATTATGTGTCAATTAGTTATTCGTAAGTTATTCCAGTTTTCCAGACAAAATATTTTTGACAGAATGAAAATATTCAAAACAATAATTAATAAACATCAAAATTAGACCTAGACTTCGACAAGATTGCAACAGGAGACTTTTGGTGAAGATTATATAAAACGAATACTTTCGTCTGCTGCATGTAGTGTTACAATACTGAGAAAAAGTGCATGGAAATTACAATTTTTCTAAAAAAAATTGCTTCAGTGAGGGTAAAGTAACCACTTTAAGTTCATCACACTTTGACGCATCCGCGTTCATTAGGATGCCTTAGATGTCCCAAGACCACCAACAAACGTCTCCGAAAATGATTTTTGTTTACATTTTAAGGCTTTGGGAAATCACTTTTAATATACATATGTACAAAATATATTAAACCACAGGTCTTGCTCCCAGAGTATGTATAGGTATTCATATGAAAGACTTTAAAGTAGCTCTCAAGCCACCGCGATTTTTCGCTTTTTTTTTACAGTTATATAAGTGGAACTCAGACTGTCTCTTTATTCGTAGGTACTTTGGAAGTCAAAGTTTGAGGTACCTAATAGTAAAAGTAACTGCACGAAAAAATATTGCACTTTGTTGCAAGAATACTCAGCCATTTGTATCCCTATACTTTAAATTCTAAAATTGCATCATACCATGCAAACATTTATTTATCAAATTCGCCCTCTTATTTCTCAAACACATTCAGTAACCATTAAATTAATCTGTTTTGATGGTTGCACCTACAGCTTTGAATGTTTTAATCACCAGTTAAATTTGCTAATCAATACTTCATCTGGCCATTAAAATATTCAGAACTTTAATTGCTAGTTAGACGTATTCAGATATTGTGAAACGTAAATGAGGTTCTCAACTGATGAATAAGTTCAAAGTAGCCTAATTGAAACTTTAATCAGAGAATGTGAAACAAGCCCTTAAACAAACATTTACTGTTTTGTGGGGTAAGTGTACGGAAGTATTCGTCAGTACGTTTGCTTATTCAAGTTAGTGTTATTTACTTAGGTATGTCTTATTTTATTACATTTTTATGAAGTTAATTAAATGTGACAATTTCAAACATTTTGTTCAATTTTTCTATGTTTTTTCGTTTCAATGGTAAATTGAGAATAAGTTCTTATCTTCAAGGTGGGAATAGACCTTTTTTATATTTAAATTAAAGTTAAGAAAAAAAAAAGTTGATTGCTTCATAATTTTCTATTAATTGTTCGTTAATTAGTTGTGATAAATCTAACTTTTTCTATGTTTTTTTTTTTTGTTAATTTGGGAACAAATAAGAAAAGAAACCTCTCGAAAAAGGGATTCAACTTCTCTTATTAAATTAACTATTCGTTATTCCGTTGTGATAGTTCTCATTATTCGTTCAATTTTTCTACTTTTTTATTTATTATTTCAAGAACAAACGCACACTCTCTCAAAAAAATGTCCTTACTTCTATTATTAAGTTGTTGTTTGATAATTTAAAATAATTTAATTGTGACAATTTACAAAGTGTTCGTTAAATTTGTCTATGTTTTTTGGATTCTTCTAAAAATTGAGAACAAAATAGCAAAGCACCTCTTCGAAAATGTTAATTCTTTCATATTTCTTTTGATTATTCCTTAACCGGTTGTGAAAATGTTTAGTTTTTCGTTCAATTGTTCTATGTTTTTTTGTTGTGTTTCTTTACTAATTCAAGAAAAAGTTAATATTTCGTTCAATCGTTTTATGTTTTTTTTTTGAGTATCTTTACTAATTTAAGAACAAGTTTAAAAAAAAACATATTTTTATATTTCTTTTGATTAGGTACTCCTTAATCGGTTGTGAAAATATATTATTTTTCGTTCAATTGTTCTATGTTTTTTATTGAGTATGTTTACTAATTTAAGAACAAGTTAACAAAGCACCCTCTCTAAAAATGCCATTTACCATCAATAAATTGTGACAATTTTAAGTTTTACGTTAAGTTTTTCTATGTTTTTTTCTTAGCAAAGCACTTAGATAACTTCACAATTTGCTATTAATTACTCGTAAATTGAGTGTGACAATTCAAAATGTTTCTATGATTCTTTGATAAATTGAGAATAAGTAAGCATATCACTTCTTCGAAAAGTAGATTGCTTTATAGTTTGCTATTAATGATTTGCAAATCAGTTGTGTCAGTTCTAAATGTTTCGTTCAATATTTCCATGTTTTTCTCATTTCTTTCTTTATTTCAAAATAAGTTAAGTCTTAGCTTCTTTTATTTTACTGTTGATTGCTTCGTAATTTGCCATAAAGAATTTATGGCAGTATTTTTCGTTAAGTTTTTCTATGTTTTTTGTTTGTTTTCAATTTCATCGACTTCGAAAAGGTAAACTTTTTCTTCATTTGTTATTAATTATACGGAAAACGGTTCTGACAATTCTAAATGATTCGTCGAATATTTCTATGTTTTTTTGTTTCTTCGTTAAATTGAGAACAAGTTATCAAAAGGTCCTAACTCCTTTTATTTTGTTGACGATTAGTTCATAATTTGCCATTAATTAGTCGTTAATAAGTTATGATCTCTTAAAATGTTATATTGTTTTGCAGCAAAGGGATTAAAAATTCTTATATTAAATTGTTTAATTGAACTTGTTATGATGTCAGCAATACAGCACCAAAATTGAATCACAAATTTGAATCTGTCACAACTAATTAATGGCAACTAAACTACCTAAAAGCTATTTGATTGGTCTCATTGCTCGGTGATGATTGTACAAACTTAAGTCCTGTTATTATTTTCTTCAAGGATAAAGAAAGTGGGAAATTAAGGATATTGAATAAATCTTTGATTTTCACAAGAAACACGAAACTCTATTCAAAGCGTCAAAAATGTATTTTAATAGAGATTTCACAATTTTTTTTAAGTTGCAATACAATAGTTCAACTCAAGTCAAGTCCAATACCTAAAATGTATGTATCAAGTTCACAATGACAAATTAAAAATATGGACAAAAAATCACTAAATGCTCATCGCTGAATAAAAATAATTTTCAATATTCACACAATTTATTTTTGGATTACTCCATCATAATTTGTTGAACAAAAAGAGTATAATTATAATATTATTTCATTATTTAGTGAAAAAAAAACAAAATTTTTAACCAAAATCAAAAATTTACTTCATCATGAAAAAATTCCATTCACATTATTATTTCGTATATTATTTTGTAAGACTGATGAGTTTATAAGTTAAATTTAGGTAAATTGCTTACAAACATTATGGAGTACATAATATATGTAATTGAATTTTGACAAATTTAATATTTTCGTGCAGATAATAACTCCTTCATATCCAAAAAATTAAGAAATTAAATTTTGCAACAGGTAGCTATTGTAGAATAAATTGTATTAAATTATGTAAGTTACACCTCTCATCATTATTATATTTGTCATGAACGCACTATTACGTAACTTAATATTTAAATAATAATAATGATTATAAGAAAAAAAATCTATAGGGATTCTGTTTGTTTGTAAATAATGTAGGTAGGTCTTGTCTAAGAATCAAATTTTCTGTTACATCCTTGAGAAAAGCAGCTAAATGCTTTCGTAGCAAATCACTTCATTGTTATTCTAAAAAGCTTCATTCTTAATAATACTACCTACATACTATAATAATCTTCCCTTTTAGTTTGAAATGAACATAACAAAATTAATTTCATTTTATTTTTCTTTCTATTTTTTTTTTGTACCATCACAGAGTATAATAGAGTATAATATTCTTCTTATTCAGAAGGAGAACTTTCGAATCTTTGAAATAGAAAATTCTTTCAGAGAATTATATTTTGTACTTCTAGGAAAGTATTTGTATTCATTATTTATGTTTATATTTAGCTAAGGAGTATTTTATTTTTTGAAAGCACAAACGACTTAATTTTCCAAAAAAAAACGGTTTCCTTCAGATGAAAAAATAATAAACTTAAACGTAATGTTTACATAAATATTTACAAAACATTCCTATCAACTATAAGCTAAAAGAAAACAGTAGGAATCCTCATAAATAAAACAATTATTCATGGTAAATTAAGTTTACTTAGAAATCAACATGATCGAATACGTACCTACTCAGTTTTTTTTTTTTTGTTCTTATTCAAATTAATTCTTCAATTTTAAATGCATTTATTTCACTGGAAAGCTTAAAGATAAATTTATAAAATTAATATGTTGATTTCTTTCAATCATTTCTACCTTTCCAGGAGAAAGGTTAAGAAATGCATGAAATTAATCTTCTCTTCTCATTCTCAATATCAAAATAATTATTGTTCAAATCCATTTAAATGCTGTCAAAAAATTTACAAAAAAAAAATAATAAATTAAAAGTACTGGCCCAACAATGGAACCCACATGCACTTGATCGCTTTTCTGTTCCCTATAATCCATCTTTTTCGTTTTTTTTTTTTTTCTTTTCTTCAGGCTCAAAGACCCCCTGCCCTTATGTTTTTTTTTATCGATCCTTCCCTCTAACAATAGAATTCAAATCCCTTGCATATAATACAGGTCATTGAAATTCAAGAATAAAAAAAAAGGTGGCAAATTGAGCAGGTATCGTAGGTAAAGAATAAAACTGTGCTCAATCATCATCCCCTCTGGATGATAGCATATCAAATAGGATTTATAACAAAAATCCTTAGTAGGTATAGTTAAAAAATACAAAAAAAAAATTTGTTAAAAAAAAAAGAAGATGAAGTAGAAAAAAAAAACAGAACGGAACAGAAACTTGTTTTAATCCAGCAGGAAGGTAGCACCTGCTCTTCTCAAGGGATCAATGCCCAGTTTATTTTTTCTCATGCAGTTTTATCTTTATCCTCACTAGCTCGCATCATCAACATCATCACCATTGCCATCACCCTCGTCGTCGTCGTCATCATCTTCTTCATCCCGCATCATCGGAGTTCGGGAATTCTCTCTATTCAATCCTCGAAAAAAAAAGAATAACAGGCATTAAACCCTCAGAAGCATTATTATTATCTCTCTCTCTGAAAGGCATTTTTAATAAAAAAAAAATATTATATGAAAACTTGCAACAATGTGGAACATAAAACACCATCAACATCACCTCTAGGGGAACGTACACGTACAAACGTACCTACATACATAATATTCTCCACATCCCAAGAATAACCAACCGTCGACGACGTATATCTCCATAAAAAGGTCATTAAAATGCATTCACCTTAGGGATAGCAAAATTAGTGTACGGATGGATAGATAGATAGATAGATGGATGAATACAAGGAGGCACAATATACGAACAAAAAAGAAATAAACGGAATTGAATAAATGAATCAAGATGGGGCAAGAACAGCATAACAAACCCAAAAGGACAACATCAGGACGAACATCCAGAAAAAAATGGAGATGCACATTCTCCTGATGTACTCGTAGGTAGGTAGGTAGGTACCTGCTGGGCCTTCTGCTACGTGTCCTCATTCTTGTGATGGATGACAGGCATGCCAGCAGCATAGGGGAAGAAATGAGGAATTTTCAAGCAATCGGCACATTACCTACCTGTTGTCATATAAAACTCTTGTTCGATGCACACAATACAATGCACTTCATTCCGCCACACCGAGTACCATCACTGAGTATATATCAACAATTGCCCGATGAGGACCCCAGAGACGTGTACAAGGATCATATTTCTATATAATATGAGAGTGCGTTGCGCACATGTCCTTATAGCTATACCTACCACCATAATTTTAATCCCTATAGGAATACTAAAAGGTTTCTTCTATATTTACTATAGAAAAACAGGACATTGCTCCGATTTTATGTAGTGTCCTTCTTCTATCATATGAGAGGGGTTGTTGTATTTTTTTTTTTATTATTAAATTGAATAGTTCCTCATGAACTGTGTCATGTTTCTGATTATTTTTGTCCTTCTTTATTTTTCAAACTCTAATCCTTTAAAATGAAAAAAAATTGCTGCAAATATTGGAAATTAGTTCATGTCGACCACCGACTACCAACCTATAAGTTCCAACAACAAAAATAATCGAAGCTTGTAGAAAACAGGCATTAAAGAACTTCTACTATGCGAATGAAAAATTATCAAAACTTTTCCTAAATTCACTTAGTTTTGTTGGTGGTGGTCGTCGTCTTCTTCTTCGGTTGGTTAGATACTTCATTGTAGAGAGATATGTACTTCCTTCTCTCTGGCCAACTACCATTATACTTTCTCTCTGGTACTGGCAACATTATTTCGGAAAACTTAAAACTTACGAAAACATATTAAAAAGTAAATTAACGCAAAAAGTATAAAGTACTAGACACCAACATAGACGACATCACAGGAGCATCAGGATGAAAAGTTGTAAGACGAAGGAAGACTCATGACGACTACGACGATATGGAAGAATGTAGAAAGTTAAAGTAAAGATTAGACAACTTGAAAGTGCAGAAAAGGAACTTTATATTTTTTTTTCGTTTCTTTTTGTATTCGTTTTGAACTCTCGTTGCTCTTGTTTTCGTTTGTTTGGAGAGAACAAAACTTTTTTTTTAGCACTATTGTCGACCTTCTTTTTAGATGGATCTTTTTCCTTTTTAGTTTAGTTTTTAATTTTACTTTGCGGTGCACTGAGTTGAGACTTTTTATATAAATTATTTTTTTTTTTATTTTTGTGTATACAAAAAAAAAGAGTTTTTTGTTTTTGCTGATGAAAAAGTTAAGATTGGGTCTTTTTTGTTATTGTTGTTGTTGGTAAGAGATAATTTGCTGAGGAATGAGTTTGAAGTTTCATCATGTGTGTAGAAAGTAGATATATGGTCCTTCGAGCCGGATGATCATACGAGTTTTTTTTTTTTTTTTTGATAAACAAACAAAAAAAAGGAAATTATGTGTACAATACATACTTGCTAGGAAGTTGTTTAAGTTGTTAAGATAAAGCTAAATAGTTTTTCTTCATCATCATGAAATTTGTCAACAACATTGAAATCTTTGTTTTGGAATCTTTTAACATGAGATTTCACGAATCAAGTTTATTTTGGGGGAAAAGGAAATACAAACTTTTTGTTTATTCTTTTTTTAGAAATTTATTTGCTAATAAAATTTTTGTGTCAACAACTCTTACATTCGAATATTTAAAAAATTAAAATTTGAATAAAAATATTAATAAGTTCAAAATGTTGCATCTAATTTCTTCTGAAGTTTTAAGTAAAATATTGACGAATAAGAGATTTATTTTTTCAAATTTTCGGTACTCACGTTCCAAATATTTCAATGGCATTCCCGGCAAAAAACGTTCCATCAGTTTGCACGCATAGCTTCCATAGATTGCAAAATCTGGTGTACCTCAAGGAAGCCGCTTAGGACAAATTCTTTTTACATTAGGTTAGGCTAGGATAGTAAGGGTTAGAATACGGCAAGCTGTACCATAAGCCTACCCAGGATTTTCATAAGGTAGGTGTGAGGAAAAGGAGGAACTGGATTGGGGGAATCCCATACCTAGGATTCCCCCCTAAACCATCATGAATTCTGAATTAATTTAAGGATACTCTTTTGTGGCAAGAGAGAGATTTCACCCTTTTCTTTGAAAAAGTATTCTCCGAGGGCGCTTTTCTGGTTCTGCCTAGGCTGGAGCATTCACAAGGAAAGTTAGATCAGCCCTCTTCTACATCTACATCCTGACATCCTCTACGCATGTCCGACGAGCTAATGCCGATCCGATTCTATGCATGTGGATTCCCATTGAGTAGTGACCCGTTAGTTGGAGGATGGACAGTTGAAGCCTGCTCATTTGAAGTAAATATTCAGTTTTTTACTTCGAAATATTCAGCCATAAATTTCTTGAATCTCAAGATCTCAATAAGTAGCTGACCATCCGACGTCCGCAGCCTCAAGGAAACTCTGGATTTCCAGTGGCATAACCACCGAGTGACTCCATTCCTGTCAACAACACGCACACAGGAATGGTTGAGAGTTGTAAGTCACTAGACCCCGGTTCTCTACGAGCTGTTGCGCCATCCAATTTATTTACTGGTTTGGCAATCTTTTTATATTAGTTTGACTTGAATTGTTGAAAACTGCTTTAAGAATATATTTATCAATTTTAAAATGATATTCTCATGTTTAATCAGTGGTATCAGGTTCCCATCGCCTATCCTGAAAATTGGTCTCATCACTCTGCACTCAGAGCTCCCATTCATTGCAATATCTGGTTAACCTCAAGGAAGTCACCAAGGACCATTTTTTTAAAATTAGTTTTATTTGACGGTGTTGCAGATTACTTCAAGAATATTTATTAGTTTTCATATCAAATTATTTAGGATTAAGTCTATGGTACACAGGTTCTCTCTGTTTCAACCATTTTCTCTGCAAAATAGTTTCATCAGTTTATACCCAGGGACTTCATTCATAACTGAATCGGGTGTACCTCAATGAAGCCATCTTACAATTACATCGTACAACTACTTCAGTTTTATTTATAATTCATTGGTCTTACATCTTAGTTTTAATTGTATATTTGAACCAGAAAAATGCAACTGATGTAGTTGTTTGTTTTAGTTCTAGGATGAAGTTGGTTTGGCGCTGTTGTAGAAGCACAAAGAAAGGTTCCAGATTTAAATTTAAAATACTCAGTCACATATTTCAACCGTCTTCTCTTCCAAATATGTCTTATCAATTTACAGTCATAGCTCCCATTCATTGCAAAGCCCGGTGTACCTCAAGGAAGTTACCTAGGACCTATTCTTTTTATATTTGTTTGTATTTTTTAAAGCTCAATACTTAATGCAACTAAATTTTATAAACTATTTGTGGTATATGGTGTGTGCTATTAGATCAATGTGCATCTTAGCCCAGTAAATTTTAAGCTGTAACTAAAAACAAGAACTTTGTTTTGTTCTGTTATACGTCAAAAGTGGTAGTTGTACATTAACCAATGACGAAAAAATCATTACTGAACTGTCATGCTGAGGTTTTGGCAAGTCTCTGCCATTTTTGTTTCTTTTTTTACAACTTATGAGCAAATAATACCTGGCCAATAAGTTTCATTTAAGTTTTTTAACTTCGAGGTTTTTGGTCCAAAAATGTTTTATTTTAACTCCATATCTAACATAACTTGTAGATTAGATCAGAATCGAAAACAAGAAAATCTGTTTAAAAAAAATACGATCTCCATTATAAAAGGTAGGTACCTATTCTTAATGCTCTTTGAATAAATTTTCATTGGAGCAAAAATTTCAAAAGGACCCGCATTCCACAAAATAAAAAAATAATAAATTGTTATCGAATGGAAATTGTTTCATGAATAGGTATGTATGTATGTACAACAGTTTTCTCTTGTCAATAGGTACCTTACCTACTCCCATTGAAAAATTTTCGATTGTCTTTTTGATAAGAAAACAAAAAAAAAATCGAGAAAAACCCACGTCTGACTGCATTTATTATGTATTTTTCATTTTTTATTAATTGATTGTCTTCGTCTCGTTGAGACAAAAAGTTATTCTACATAAAATTGATTGATTTTGAGTTTCTTGACACTCACAGTTGATTTTTTTTTCGTTTTTAGTTTAAATCAATACAAGTTGTATTATTACCTTTTTGTTGTTCTTGTAATATTTTACTTATTCGATCTAAAAAGTAAAAAAAGTCTGACAAAATAAACCACTTATATTGTCGTAAGTAGCTTTTAGGATGATGCATTATATTTTTGTTGTTGAACGCCTCTTCACAAATCATTAACTCCCTCTCACGTTGTATTATTGTTGGGTGTCCTTAACGATGACTTTAAAGGCTTCAAAAAAAAATGTCATCGATAAGAGTGCAGAGATATACAATTTGTATACATAAAATATTCAAGGAGGAAGCGAGTTTTTTAACTTAATCTCCTGTTAAGCTTCATTATTTTTGAGTTATTTGAACTTAATCCGTGTAAGGATGTATTTTTTTTTTTTGCTTTTGACGACATAGCCATTAACCAAACAGGTAGGTCATTCATCCTTGCATTCATATTAAAAACAATAAATTTTGTCGATGGATGGGATGCGAAGAGGGATACGTACGTGTTTTGTGTCGGATGAAATGAAACATGACATTTTCAGCAACCGGCGCGATTTAACACGTGCCAGGCTTCCAGGTAGGTAGGTACATTGTGAGAAAATAAAATAAAATTTTAATCCAAATTAAATTCACAATTTATTTATATGCGCGCAAATAATTCGATGAATATACCTATACACATATGCGATTGTTATGTGCGTTTTTTTGTTTAATTATTTTTGCATTACGATGATGATGTTTTGACAAATGTATTCAGAGTTTTGTGCTGGTTTTGGTTTTGGTATGGTTTGTTGCAAAAGGGTGATTAACCATTTTGTATTCCAAATGCATATAGATACACATAAGTCGAGTACATTTTTGGTATTGTTTGAAATTAAAAATACAAGTTATTAATTATGTTAATCATCATCGAGAAGCAATTTTGTGTAAATGTCGGACAACTTGTTGAGTAGATTATATAGGTAGAGGTATAAAGTGATCGATGATAAACTTGTTATGAGATATTTTATGTGAACATTCAGGATTAATGAGTTTGGCTGATGGGAAAATTTTTGTAAAATAAAGTACCAATCCAGTTAATCCATTTACGTTGAGTTAATTATTTTGCTTAGTTTTCAATATTATCTTAACTACAACGCAAACAATTGATTTATTCATTAAAATAAGGTCAAATCACAGTGGAGATTTAAAGATTACAAATACTGTGATTAATGAGATTTACAATACCTAGTTCCAATCGAGATATGAATTTACGTTCACTTAGTAAATTTGATTAGTTTTTAATTTGATTGTAGCTACAATAAAAGTAACTGCTTAGTTTCTTTAACTAAGACCCGATCACAGTAGAGGTTGAAAAGTTTAAAATTGCGATAAATTAAAGTATAAATGAGAGATTATACACTTTGTTCTCAAACGCAGTTTTATAATATTAATGTTGATCTAAAAATAATAAGAAGTAGAACCTAATAGAAACCTCTTGAGTTCTAAATAATGATGGTTAAATCACAATTGAACATGAGAATTACAATAATTCCAATCAAGTTTAATTTTTTTTTTTTAGTTTAGTTTTCAATTTAATTGCAGTACCAAAAAACTGTTAAATTCTTTTAACTAAGGCCAGATCACAGTAAAAGCTTAAAGACATACAATTGCAGCCAATGAAAGTTTCAGTGAGAGATTACATATATGATTTACTCCCTAATGTAGTTTTATGTATATTGTATGTTAATACAAATATTACAACAAGTAACAGGAACATCTTCAGTTCTTGGAAATTATGGTTCGATCACAATTGAACCTTTTCAAAATGTTGTTAAAGCATTAGTTTAGTTTTATTGTATATGTGGGCTATTTGCGTTGAGACAGTTGCAAGATTCCTAGAGATTTTTAATGCACATTAGGTCAGACGAGGCTTATTCACAATAGAATCTATCAGTTTTTTTATTGAAAATTTTAACGACAACTTCGATAGTTCTTACGACCGTCTCAATGTGAATGTTATGTTTTACTTAAAAGCTTACAAAAATACTGAAAATATCACAATACTGGTTTTAGTAAGTTTTTATTATCGTTTTAGTCTCCTGGTCTTGAGTACCTACATAGTTTGGTGATCAAAATGGATTGAAAACCTATTTTAGTTTCAGATCAGAAACAAACAAAAAAAAATAATTATATTAATTATTAGATACTTTACAAAAATCAATTTTTAGTCTAGATCACAATAGAATTTGAAATAGAAGCAGTACTCACTTCCAAAACTTCAGAAATTAATTCAATAAAATAAAGCGTTGGGCCTAAATCAAAGCATTTTTTATAATGAATTGATTCCAGTTAAAATTTTAAATACCTTCAATCTATTATCATAGTCTAGGTCACAATAATGACCTTACAACGATTTTCATTTCAAATTTGTTTTGTTCTATATAAAATATATACCTTCATAACTGGTATTACAAGTACATTTATATCAAAATTTAATATTTTTGATGTGACTTAATCAAAGAATAGTTCACAATAGAGACTAAGCAATACAAGTTTATTTAAGCTATTTTGAACACAGAGTTTTTTTATAAATTAATTTATTTTATTTTCATTTTATAATATTCTATTTTATTGTTTATTTATACCTTTATTTTATTTGAATTTATTCTTAAAATATTTTTTTTTTTATTTTTTTCTAAAAAAAGAATTGTTTACCTAAATATTTCTTTTCAAAATTCATAGGAAAACTTCTCAAATTGAAGACAGCGTAAGTGCGAAAAAAATTAAGTCAATATATTCCATCTGAAAATTTATCTTGGTACAAATAGTATTTTTTGTGAATTAAAATATAAAAATTGTTTACCACCACTTTTTACAGCCCAAAAAAAAAACAACACAAAAATCATCAAAATGCGAAAGTGTGTATTTAAATTGAGAGAAGCTCTGTGGTTTTTTTTTTTGTGTTTTCTAAATACATATTTTATTTTTTCGGTTTGAAAATACAAAAAAGTATCCATTATAAATGAGGTGAGTGTTTCCTGAGATATTTTGAAAAACAAATATGTAGGTACTTTACCTCACCGTCATCGTCACCATTCTAGCTATACAATTCGCATATAAACACAGTTCATTTCACAACAATAATACCAAGACTTGAATCGTTTCGTTGGTTTATATAAATTGTGTCACGTTGACTTGATTATTATGATGAATTCCAAAGTAGCAAACCTAGAAAAAAAACCTAAGTTTCTTCACTTACCCACGTATTTATATGAATGAATTGAACTACAACAACAAAAGTGAATTTTTATCAAGGAGCAAATTGTAAATAGTATAGAGTTCTTATAAACGTTGGGCGCCACTTTTATCCTATCCGCACCAACTATACTATACTAAAATCGTGTTGTGGCAATTGAGACATCCGTTTTCTTTGCTTTAGTGTAACTTACAACAATATGTGTGTGTGGTTTATTTTATAGAATACATCGCATTTTTTGCGCTTCTTTCCATCAATATTCATAGAATGACTCACAGAACTATGACCACGAATCGATTTACTGTAGGGTATACCGGACGAGCGCAAGTGGGGTGGGGTGATGTAGGGTTCTTCGTGAAATTCCTCAAAACTTACTCGATTTTAATTGTATTATAAGCAGTCAAGCGATTCGTAAAATGAATTAATTTTCCTCTTTCTTATATCCCTTTAGAGTTTTTTTTATTTAATTTTTTTTTTAATTCAAGTTGTGAATTTACAATTTCAACACAGGAACTACATGTAACGCATACAAACATATGCATGTGGTACCTTATGCCCAAGTGAAATGTCTAAATACTACTCGTTCTTGGCATTCTATACAAAATTCACACTCTTCTGCGGATTCCTTTTAACTGTAAAATGATAAAAAAAAAATATGTCTGACTGTTGCTGTACCTATATAGTATAGACGAAAGAATATTGTGGGTTTGTTATCATTTCAGGGAGTCAAGTGAAGAAGAAAAGTGCCACCACCACCGCCGCCGCCATCACCTAAAGCCAAACAATCCTATATTATAGGAGTGTCGCTTCTTCCTTCTATATATTGTCTATACTTTGATCTTCTCTGAAGGGTATTTTCATGTTAAGATTATTTTTTTTTTATTTTTTCTTTTTTGCCTCACTTCTCTTTCAGATTGTATGGGATAAAAAAAATGTGTACGAAAAAAAAAATCATTTTGTATTTAAAGTAAAACAAACACAAATGCAATTGAGTCTGGAAATTATATGTCTGCCAGACGAATACAAAATCTAAGAAAATAAAATTCAATTGAAATTTAAAAACATTATCTTTTTTGGTTGAAAATAAAAAATCAGAGGAAAGTTTTGTTTGTAGAAAGCAAAACCGTGAGTGAACGATTATTTTTTTTTCTCATAAACAATAGTGCAACTAGTAAATAGGTATTCAAAAATAAGAGTATAAGGATTTTGACTTGACTTTTAAAATGATTCGCAATTTGATGACGGACAACTTGCAGTTGTACTTGAAAAATAACTTAAAAATAGAGGTCCTACTTATTTATCTTGTGGAACTTCATGTTAAATACATATGTACATTATACTAGGATGTCAAGATTGTAAACAAAACTATGACTTGAAAATTCGTTTACAGATATTAAAGTCGAACTTTAAAAATTCTTAATATAAGAGGGCCTAGTTGTCTCTCTTGTGGGACTACATTTCAAAGACATACATTTGATTAGAGATTAAAACTTTCGAACAAAATTATGACTTTCAGTTATCAATTTCCCTCCTCCTCCTTATAGCTACCTTGCCTACATACCCTGGAGAGCACAATGGACCCATTGATATCGGAGTGAGGTGATGCCACTTTCTTGTATCACCACCCCTTTTAACCAAACCTAACCTATGACTTCAAAATTCATTTGCAGAAATTTCTAAAAATTGTTAACAATAGAGGTCCTAGTTGTCCCTCTTGTGGGACTTCTTATTAACTGAATAAATTATAATGATAAAAGAATGACTTGAGTATTCGACTACAGACAACAAAAATAATAGGGGTCTTATTTGCCTCTCTTTTGGGACCCCATGTAATTGAAATAAAAAATAATAAAGATTCAAAGACAACAAAGCTGAACTTCTCAAAATTCTATTTAAATAAAGGAGATTCAATTTTCTCTCTTGTGGGACGTCATGCTTATTTAAGAGATTATATAAAAATTAAGGATTCTAAACAAAATATTCACTACAAAATTCGCAAATAATAGGGATCCTATTTGTTTCTCCTGTGTGAATTCAGGTCAAGTAAATATATAACTGTTAGAGATTTTAGATTTTGCAAAAAATTTTGGCTTGGAAATTCCCTTGTAGACATTAAAAATTGAACCAAAGAAAATTCCTAATAGTTGGGGTTCTATTTGTCTTTCTTGCGGGACTCCATTTAAAATACTAAAATAATATCAGAGTATCAAGATTTTGAACAAAGCTGAGACTTGAAAATTCGCTTAAAAATGTTAAAAGCTGAACTCTAAAAATTTTTTATAATAGAGGTCCTAGTTATCCCTCTTATGGGACTCCATATTAGTTGAATAAATTATACTGAACAAAAGAATGACTTGAGTATTCGACAACAGAGAACAAATAATAGGGTTCTTGTTCCATGTATTGAAATAAATTATATAATATGGATTCAAAGACATCAAAGTCAAAGTTTATAAAATTTTAAATAAAAGTGGTCCCATCTCTCTATCATGAGGTACTCAATGCTAATTATACAGATTATATAGAAAATTTAAGATTTTGAGCAAACTAATGACTAAAAAATTGAAAATCAATGTTGAACTTTACAAAATTCTTAATAAAGGGGTCCTTTTAGTCTCTCTGGTGGGACTGCATGTGAAGCAAACATTTTGTGATAAAAAATCAAAATTTGTTAAAAATAATGTCGGAAATATTTGACTTCAGAAAACAAGGCCTATATTGGCAAAATTCTTAATAATAGGGACCCTATTTGTCCCTCTTGTGGAACTTCATTAAAATCATTTTTACTTGACAGTTAAAACTATTTCTGGTCATGAATTTAATAGATGCGAAAAACTAATACCTTGCTAACGACAAATTAAATTTAATTTTCAACTTCTTGTCTCTAACCAACTGCTCACTTAATTTTGACATCAAATATTAAAAAAAAAAGAAAACATTTCCAATAATACTGCCTCCTCTATACACAAATATATTCCTAGCACTTTGGTAATGGATAAAGTTATCCATTTTATACTCTATGACTCATGGTAGAAAAAAAAAATTAATCTTTGTAAACAAAGTCAGGAAATTTATATATTAAAATGTGCTTATCTTACTTCAGAATGAGGGTTTATCAATCGCAAGTTTGTTTTTTTTAATTTTTTTTCCTCATTTTCAAAAATCGATTAATGTGTTATTTGAAAGTTTACTTAATAAACAAAAATATTTCTTTTTTGCTGTTAGCAATAAACAGCTGCAGCTGCAGATTGCATAATCACAATTACAGATGCAAATAGACCGAAAAGGAGAAAAAAAATAAATAAATTGAAACAAAAAACTTAAATTAAAAAAATGAAACCACACCTCGCTTAAAGGCTTGTTTTTTTTTTTTTTTTGGTTACAAATATTTATACCTACTTATACTTTGAGACCTCTGTGCAGCAGTTCCACAAAAGGGCGGAACATTAAAAATTAGTATTTGAAAAGGCGTTGAAAATGATTGCAACCAATGGCTGAGGCACGTCTCTTACAAAAAAAAAATCTAAACTCAAAGCATAAAACTATCTTAAATGACATGGAGAAATAAATTAGATTTTTTTTTGTTTCTTGTCTACGGTCACGACTTTTGCCGTCGTTTCTTCTTAGGTTTTGATACATAGTATTGTGGATTTTTAATGTTTTCTTTATGAATACCTTTTCTATGATGAGTTAATAGCGTGACATGACTTTTTATTACTCACTTTCCTTTTATCCTCTTGAAGGCATTATTTGTCGTATATTTGTTAATTTTTTTTTTTTACTCGATTTGTATCTGTAAAATGATTCAAGTATCTATATGGGATGAAAAATTGATTGAATGAGCGTCAGTTTGGAAATAATAATAATAACAACTATAATGCACTTAGGCGAAACTTATCGTCGCCGTCGTCGTATGGTTGCGTTTGGTTTCTTTTAAAAAATGCTTAAGGTTGAATCTATTTCCTATCATTTATCATTTTAAATAATATATTTTATGTATATGGTCACTACAACTGGGAAGGTAGGTAGGTATATATATCTTTATTGAGAATGACTCACAATGGTATAAGTATTTTATAGATACTTAGATACAATCTGGTTATTTGGTATCATTTTGTGCTGCTTCTCTTTGGTGTTTTTCTCTCCGATTTTTTTTTTATTTTTTTTTTCTATCTTGTATTCACATCTAAACAATTTTACTAATGAGAAATGGCCTTGAACTTGTTATTCGAGAAAAAGCAAAACGTCTTTGAGAGTTTTGAGAGTAAAAGATAAAAAAAAACAAGAGGAAAATAATAATAATTGTATAAACATATGTAGGTATATGTATGTATGTACGTATATCTATTATAAGATAATTGTTGTGTTAGACAGGAATCGGAAAATAATTTTGTATTTTATTTTTATTTGTTGATGCCCACAAGAATTTATATTTTTTTTTTCTTAGAAACATCATCAATATTACTAATAGTAAAAATTATTTAAAATAATTAATGTCATCTGTCGAAGAGGGAAATGTACTCGTTTAATTAAACGTTTCACGACAGGTGGTTTACTATATTGGAAGACCCTTATGATCCAAAAAAAAAAAAAACAGAAGAAGACTAGGCATATATGTACCTACACACTTTTTTTTTTTTTTCAAAAGTTTTTTGGATTTTGATTGATGGAATGTAATTACAAATTGTTCTTTCCTTTTTGTGTATTTAAAAAGTATAATTAATCAATTTAATCTATGTTTGTTTTAACTTTATGTAATTAGGGCATGAGGAGTATTTTTTTCTATATTAGTCTTAATTTACAAATCAATGTCAGAGCTTAATAATAATTACTACCTAACATTTAAGAGTTTTAGGTTAGAAAAATAATAAATGACAGGACTAATGTAACAAATAAAAAAAAAAAAACCTTCACATTCAAAATGTAATCTTTTAAATTGGTCGAGATTGTGATATAATGATATTCTCCATTTATCGTGATACCAAGATCACATTACCGTAGGTAAGTTTTTAAATTATAAGTTTGAAACAATAAATTGAGTATTATTTTTTTAAATCCGTCAAAGATGTACCTATGTATATCAAGACAAATTGTTAAACTCTGTTTTGGAAATTTATGACGGAATATTACTGAAAAACTATAAATATACTGTTCCCTAAATTTGAATTAAATTTTTTCTTTACACAAAATTAGGTATACCTACTTAAATGTTTTTAGGAGAAAATCTCACTAAAACCATAAATGAACTCAGGCCATTATTATTCTAAAGACCTCAATTACCTACTTTTGTCATATTTCATATTTAGTGCTTAGGTACCTACCTACTGATAAATTCATCCCAGACCGTATACTCAAATATGAGATTCTTGTGCAAAGGGGTCTAAGAATTTAAGCCGACATTATTAATGTTATTTACTGCCAAAAGCCTATTTCTTAATAAGAGCATGATTTGAATTGTGTTTCTTTTAATATTTTGAGCCTAATATGAATGATGATGCTTAAACGACTCATTAAGCAATATAAGGTTGTGGGAAAAAAATTCTAGTTACAAGCCCATCCGCTTACCATTTTCCACTATCTTAAATCAGAGCTTGTTTCTGTGTAGATCAGATATATATTACTACTACTACTTTATTAGAAGCCATATCATAAAGGTGTACATATAAGTGTCACATACGTAACGAAAAACACAAAATTAATTTAAAATCAGAGCTTGTTTCTGTAAAATTTGGATATTTACTTGAAAAAACAAATTGAGTTTATTAGAAGCTGTTTCATTAAGTTTCACACATGTAACAATTTTAAACAAAAATTCATCAAGCAGATATTTTGACAGAGGGAAGGGAGGGTCAGAACTTCCCTCATAATCGTTTTCTTACTATAAAAAGAATCCGAGTTTAATTTTTAAAGATTGTGTCATATCTGTAGCAAAATTATTTTTGGTTACCTAAGTTGTTTTTATATACAATTTACGGTGATGGTGAGAAATAAATCCACAATATTCCTCACGTTTATTCCACTTTCAAATGTTTAAAACTTTGTTTTCCAAAAGGATTATTTGCTATGGGTATACTTATTTCATTCAATTATCGTTTATTATTTTACATTCATAAGAAAAATGATATTTAGTCACACCAGTTACATTACCTTGTTTCACCCGTAACAATTTTAAATTAGTTTTTCACACATTTCGTCGGCTGGATGCTATCTTGTTCTAAAGGCCATTTTTTACGAAATTGAGTTAGGTATGCAGTCTTCATAATTTTGGGACGCTCTTTCGTTTGGCGCAAACCATTTTGTTCTATCTCTTTTAGTTTTCAAGTTACAGAGAACTATTTTGTTCAATAGGACACTTTTTTAACGATTTTTCATGTCATTTTTGTTCAATAAACTACTTTTCATCTTTTTTGTATTATATTGAACACTTGTTAGTATATTTAAAAGAAAAACTATTTCATAATTTCTATCTTGTTCAATATCCACAATTTTCGATGTTTTGTTCAATATGCGTATGTACTTCATTCATTTCTATTCTGTTCAATATCCAATTACTTTAAGTTTTTGTTCAATATCCAGCCGTATACTTTCATTCTCTTTTGTTCAATATCAAACGAGATCTCCGTTGTTGCATTTGATTTCCCTATATTCTCATCCAGGATTTTAAATGATATTGATTTATCTACCCCAGATAGGGCTACAATCGATTCCTTAACGTATGTGTGGAAAAATGTTGCTCCATATTTTTGGTATTGATTTTAACAACATTTAAAAAAAATTCCTGGTGATATTGAGTCTTAAACTCCTGAAAGGTCAGGTCAAGTTGCAGAATTGGTGCAGTATCCCAAAACACTTTTAAGGTATTATTTTAAGCAAACATTATTATTTTTTATTCGTTTAAAAAAAATATGTTTGTTTTATAGTATGATAAATGCAGCAACTCCAGATTCTATTATTTTTATTATTGGAAAATGAGATACGAGAATATGAGCAAGTCCGAATTTTCACTGAAGTAAACTTTACGTGGATCGGGTAAGAAAAAAATTAAAACTCCATCGTTATGGAAAAGAAACGTAAAAGAAATTGCGACAGAGTGGACAGGAATATCATAATGCAAAAGGTCACAAGTGTAGAAAACGTAAAATTCAAGTTTCCGCAGTTGCAACATTGCTTTCAGTCATGATTGTTAGGTATACAAAATTTGTGTATGACGATGCGAACGAAAATTTAGCTTTTGGGAACTGAATGACACCGAAAAAGGCTGCTACCAAAACGGAAAAGAACAGACAAAACTGGATCGAGAAGGAACTTTACGTTAAAGTATTTCTTCTTAAAAGAAAACTATTAATATGATGTATATAAAAAATTCTTTTTGTCGACTCTTGATATTTCTCAGCAACACTGACAAAATATAATGAAACAGGTACTCATTCCACTCCTCAACATGGATAAGTTATTTAAAGAGTTACACCAAAAGAAGATTTAAAAATAGTAAAAGAACATACACCCCTGTTCTGATTTCCGTTCGGATTCAAATCCGTAAACGAAATTGATTTCCGTACGGATTCAAAAACCATGTTCTCAATTAAGTTTGAATTCACTTCCGCAATAGTCGATATTCAATCCTGTTTTTCTTTGGAAATCCATAAAAATAATAATTCAAAACGTCAAACAATTAAAAAATATCTGTATAATTTAATTAAATTTAAACACAACAGCAAACACATAAGTGGTGTCGTGGTCCGTGGCTTTTAAGTGAAAATCTAGTGGCGTATCTGCTCAAAAATATAAGCTTATGTTTAAAATTATTTTAAAATTCAAGAAAAGGTTAAACTTTAAATGAATTTCAAGTGTCAAGCTGATTTTTAATTCACGCGAAAATCAAAACACAATCATATCGCAAGTATTGAAAACGAAAAAAATTAAAAAACATCGAGAGTTTGAAAACGAAAGGATTTTTCAATTGATCGGAATTCAGAACAGGGGTGATAAAAAGTTTCCCCGTGATGGATTCCCACTTCTGCCAAACAAACACAAAAATCAATATCTTAAAGCTGGCGTTTCAATGACAAAAATGCACAAAGTGTACAATAGTCGGAAAGAGTATTTGAAAAAAAAAAAAAATCGCATTTTTCTTTATATCTATCTTTCTTTTTATTAACAGAAAAAATCTGAAAAAATATATTATAATGGTATCAAGATAAGCTTACAAAAAACATACAAGAGTTAGATTCATAATTATAGCTTTGAAAATAAAAATTTTATTTCAAAAACGAATCGGGGAAAAATATTTTGACAAAATTTAAAAGGCCCGCAGTCACCGGTTATCTTTTTAGTACAGGTAGTGAGAATTGTTTTTTAGTGGGATTTCGGATGTAGAATTCAAATCCGTGATCCGCTGTGGCTTTCAGTTTGTGTTTTCAAGAAATTGCCATTAGAACATCTAGAAATAATTGTTTTTCAAAACAAATTTCGAAAGTATCTGAAATCACCGATCTTCGCATTCAAATATTTTGTTTGTTTTTAATTTCTCTTTTTTCAAGCCTAAAAAAAAGGCATTTGCGATAAATGTGCTAAGTTTAAAGCTACGAAAAATCCGAATGCAACTGAAACACGATATTACAATGTACATCACAGCTATCATAATTTAACGAAGGTTGAGTATGATATTGATCGAAAGAATAATTGTGAAGATACGGAAGTTATTGTTTATGACCTTCAAAACGTTTTTTCTCTTTAATGCAAACGTATGAAGCTATCTTCTAATATACGCGTAAGTATTCAAGTCAAAAAATAATCCCCAATATCACAAGATCATTAGGTCCATTGACATTATGACCAGATCCAAGTACAGGTAGACCTTATGACCGCTTGAAAAAGAAATACCGTCCATTTTGACAATATTTCCATTCAAAAAAGACATAACGTTCATTTGGACATAGTTTCTATGCGGTGGCGCGGTGTGGCGTTGGTTGGTGGTGTAGCGCGGTGCGGTGCGGCATCGATATTCGGTCGAATCGAATCCGTACGGATTGAAAACGGAAAACAAAAATATACCCCAATTGAAAACGTCGAAAAACGGCGCATTGTGCATTCGTTTGTTTTGCCTAACAGCTAAGAATCATAGATGTTCAAAAAAAGCGAATGGATCCACCAACCTGCCATTTTTTGACGTTTTCAATTCCGGTATCTTTTTGTTAAATGTTTTCAATCCGTACGGATTCAATTCGACCGAATATCAGAACAACCACCATTATGTGTTTCATTAAAAATTCTTTACTAAATCAGCTCGAATCAATAAAACTATTTTTTATTCAATATAACATAATCAGCTTTATGTTTCCGCTCTTTTTGTTTTTTTTCTATGTTGTTCAATATTGACTATTTTTGTTCAATATCCAAAAATTTTACCAACTTCTTGTCACTCCATATAACATTGTTCAATATCCAAAATGACTTCCTTGTTGATTTTAATTTATAACTAATTCAAAATAAAAGAAAATCAATTTCTGTGACTTGTTTTATAAACAAAATTGTCAAGGCTTTCAGAAGAAAAAACAATACTAATCAAAAATTTTTCATATAAACACAAATTTTCAATTTGAACTTTAAAAATCGATTTCCCAACATTTTGAAAAATGGACATTGAACAAGATAGCATCCAGCCGACGATTTGTATACAATTTTTTCCTATTTCTTCATGGAATTAAGGATGGGTGATGGTACAACATCCTGCAAATACAAATCTCGAATAACAAAATGTCGCATTTTGTATATTCGAAAAACGAAATCTCGCAAATTAATAATCCTGCTTTTCATAATCTCGCGATTACAAAATCTCGCAAATATTAACCGAAATCTCTTGCAATTTAAAATCTTTCATATCTAAGTCTTGCTAACTTAATTTTCGCAGATTGAAATCTGACAGTAACATATTGCTCTCAGTTTCGCACTAAAAAATTTAGATACTCCGAACCAAAAAAAAAAAAAACTCGAAAACGAAAAGCTTTTCATTATTTTTCGAAACAGAGATTTTAATTTGCGAGTCTTTAGTTTGGAGGATTTTTTCATTGCGAGACTGTTAAAAGCGAAATTTTGTAGTTGCGAGATTATGAAAAGTGAGATTTTGTAATTGCGAAATTTCTTATTGCGAGATTTTGTACCCAACTCTTAAGGGAGTGTAACGAAATCCCGCAAACCAGAATCTCGAAAAACGAAACCTCGCATTTTTTTTTAATTAGAAAAACCAAATCTCGCAAATTATGTATCCTGCCTTTCATAATCTCGCAATACAAACTCTCACTTTTAGCAATCTGGTATTTACATATCACACCAAAAAATTTTGCAAATATCAACCGAAATGTTGCAATTTAAAACTCACATTTCAAAATCGTGCGAATTTAAATTTCACAAATTCGTACTAAAAAATTTTAATATTGCGAACCATTTCTAACGTAATTCTTGAAAGTTTTACATTTATGCTGTAAGTTTCTTATTTATAGATATTATTAAAAATATTAACTTAATTTAGGAAGTAGCTACATGGCTGTAATCCATATCCAAACCATTTGTAGGGCCCTCCAAAGCCACTTCGCATTTAAACAAGTATTTAGTTCCATTACTTAGTTGACTTCTATTCTTAATTTCATTAGAATACATTCAGACATTCGAGAGTAATCGAAGCAAACACATCAAAACAATATTAGTAAAATTACTTATTCAAAATATGTACCTATGTACTCAAAATAATGAACAATTCTTTTATAAAAATATTTTTCCTACAGCCTATGTACATATACCAATAAAAATATCACATTTTCCAATCTTAACAATTTTATAAGGTACTTGATCTTATATAACCTTTTTCAGTTCATAAAGTAAATCACGGAAACTATTATAGCTATTTAACTGAATCGACACGGCCGACACCAGCAGAAGGTAATTTTCAAAGAAATTTTGACACTTTCTGGTGAAATTCTACAAAATTATCAGTTCTTCTCAAAATTATAATAATTCTCATCGTTAAAACTTTTCTTTCCCTTGTCAATTAGATTTCATTGTCAAATCTATATTAACCGTTAATTCTCCATTCGAATGTCAGAATAATGAACTTTTTTTCGTTTTTATTACTGTGATTTAATTTTACAAAAAAAAAAAGAATCACAATTGCACGTTTTAATCTCACCATTATGGCAACATCATCAAAATTACCATTAAACGTTAAAATTTTAAGAACAACAAAATTTTTAATGGGTTTATACCTAGTTGAAAATGGTTCACCCTGAAGTCTCTTAACCTTAGAAAATATACTACACCTTGAAATTGTAAATTGCAAGTTTTTCATACTTGAGCGAAATGACCAACGCAGATGATGATGATGTGTGCTGAGAGAAACCACTTTTTTTTATTAAAAACATACTAAAACATCTAATTTTATACAAAAACAACATCAAAAGAAATATATACCTAATAATTCATAAAACAGCTAAAATTCACCTTAACCTTGACTTTAACCTAATAAAACAGAAATCAATTTGAGGCCAGTCAACTATAATTCACAATCGTATTTCAAAGTCAACTTTTCAAACACATTGATATGAATCATGTTTGTCATTTATCAAAATGTATTTTTTTTTTTATATTCTTATTTTTATTCTTATTTAAAGAGAGCGACTTCTACATTGAAGAGAGTGAGTGAGTTGAACTGATAAGACAAACAAAATGACAGGAAAAAAAGAAAAGCATTCACAATAATAATAATAATAAGTTGTGTTTATCAAAAAGAGTGGTTTTGTCTGTAAGTTCCTGACATTTGTTTGTCACTTTTCCCTTTCAGCTTTCTGTTTATTTGAGATTTCATTGTTATTTTCTCTCTTCATTTTTCATGATAAAAGCAAAGTAAAAGTATCTATTTTTATGGCATTTCTATGATGCGATACCTATACCTACTATATAATATAAACATTCACAATAATAATAATTAAGATATAAATTCTGTGAGAGTTGATTATTATTAATGACTTTTTTTTGTTTTTTTTTTTTTTAATTTGTTGCAATGCAAGTTTTTTTTTTATTTCAAATATATTTTTTGTGGTTTTTTCAAGGTTAATGCGAAAATGTTGAAATGTCATTCACCCTAGAAGAAGTATGTAGAATGTATAGATGTTATTTTTTTTTTTTTTTAATTCTGTGTTTTCTTTTACTCTCACTTCTAAATGTAGGTATACATATACACACATACAAAAATGTATATTAGATGCATTTAAGCTGATAATAATAATATTTATTCAGACATTAGAATGAGTGTGGGGGCTATGAAATAAAATGCGAGTTAAAATTTTGGGTATGAAAAAATATACCTCTATCTAACAAATGTATATGCTAACCTTCTCATATGTATGGTAGCTCTATCTATGGAAAATAAGAAGTGTAACAAATTGATTTGTTACGATTCTTTAAATAAAAATAAAAAAACATACCAGCAAACCAACAACAAAATGTATACATAAATGCGGGATTGAAGTGCAGAGAAATTGTTGTTTATCGATTTAACAATTTGAAGGTTTTTTTGCAATTGAAATGATAATCCCACTTTTAGAAAAGGTAATCAATTTTAAATGAGGTCATTTAGGTGAGGTGCAGAGTTTGAATATTTCTCTTTTTAGGTTTTAGAGCTGGATGTACCTAATGTTAAAACCGTTTATTTAGCTAAGGCTTGAATAATAACAGTACACAAGTCTTATAGAATCAGAATTCGAAAACTGCAACTGTCAAGTACAAAGATTTTTTTTTTGCTGCACGGCACGAATGTAGAATGTTTTGCCTAGCTCTATTTTTCTTGTGTAATATTAAGAAGTTCACAACATCAAGGAATTGGTAGCTCCTGTAAAGAGATGCCTATCAAATTGTCAGTGTCAAAGTGACAACTAGGACTTTGGCACACTGACAGATGTAATGGCGAACCAAGCAAAGAGGCGGTCTGTGCACTAAGTTTGGGATCAATATTATTGATGTTCAAATTAAGTTTTAAATAATTTATTTCCGTAAATTTTTTTTATTTCACACACAAAAGCCAATTCTAAATATCTGCCTTGAGTTTGAGGCTTAGACATGAGCGGGACAGATATTTCTGTTTGATAAAAACCCTTTTGAGTCCTGTTCTCCTTTCCTAACACTTACTCTGCGTCTATCATAGATGAGGAAACTATTACATTGAGTAAAACGCCGACGGCATGTAGGTAGTGTTGGAAACGGTTCAGATATGAAAGGGTGCATTCACGATGTAAAATATGTAGGAGAAATTCGAAATGAAGTTGAATCAACTTTAGTTGTATTAATTTTTGTCAATCAGGGCTTTAGAAAAGTTAGAAATTTTGAATATCTTAAATGTATTGACTGAATCTTATTTTTTTAGGCAACAAAATTAAAGAAAATAAGAATGTGAAGCACTATTGTGAATGTACTTTGCTAATTGTACTTGTACTACAAAGTTTATCAGCAGCTACATCGTTTTTCTGTTAGGTTCTCGGTCGCAACTAGTTTTTTTATTTGAAGAGCAAGATAAACCAGAAGTTCCACGTAAAGAAAGCATTCTAAGTGCCATATAACGAAGTATTCACAATAGTGAGGTATGAATTTTAAAACAAAAAGATATTCAATTAATATTTATTTATTCACAAAAACAGAATTTATAGATTTGATGCTGCAGTTTCACCAAAATGAATAGATACATTCGAAAAATCCAATCTGCCATCTTGGAATTTCTGTGACGTCACACTAATTTTATAATTATTGTCTTTTTTAAGTGAAACTATGGATAACTAAGAAGTATAATTCACAATTGAATTATTTATAAGGGATACGAAATGTTTAAAGACTCTCCCAAGCCAAACCAAGGCGAAACATTCGCCGACGACGCGAAATCATTCACAATAATACAAAATATGAAAAATACACAATGCTAAACCATAACAAAAACTGTCTTTGTGAATGATTTGCTATGATTTCGCGTTGTTTTGGGAGAACCTTAATAGACAAACGAGTAAAAGCAACAAATGAAATAAAATTTAAACAAAAGTAGATGATTGTAACGCAACCAAACAAATAAGCTGTATCTGTTTATTGTGAATTTCACTTCAAATGTCAAATTTTCAGCAATGTAACTTTCAAGTAGGTAGGTAATGTTTTTATACTAACATAACAAGTTTCTTTTAGGTACCTTTTCCAAAATGCCATTTGCATCAAAAAGATGTTCCTTAACGTAAACTGCATATTTTTTGCAAGAAGTTACTATCATTTGACAATCAAATTGACGTTGATTGGACGTTTTTAAAAACGGCCTTCGATGATTTGTCAAAATTGATACCTTATTGCTTGACCAAGACGTTTTGTTAAATGACAGACATTCGGTAATGAGTGTTTTAATGTAGAAAGACGAGGTTTTCATATTCGATTGGAATCAAATTTTCAAAGATTCATACCTCAATTTTAATATTATGCCAGATTTTCATAAAACGCATTCACAAAATCAAAATAATATTGTCGATGCTTTTAAGCGTAGAAACTTTTTTTTTTTGGAAATCAGGGCCCAATTTTGTTTTTAAATTTTATATAAATGCAATATTTAAGGCTTTAAAAAAATAAATCTTTACTATTTTTGATGAACTCTTCTTTTCGGACTTCATATCTATTGTGAATAGCTCTGCCGAAAAATATGTACGTACTTATTATTGTGAAATATTTCAATGGCCACTTGCACCTACCAAAATCACTATCAATTGATGAATTTCCTTCGTATATCAATCAATTGTTGTCCCTTTGACAACTATGAAAGGATCTTCAGTCTGTCGCATCACGCAATCTTATTAGCCAAGAAAAGTCAATGTCTCCATACAAATAATCAAAATACCGATAAAGTGAATAAAGGCATATTTTTTCCATTAAGTGTTAATGAATTTGACTTTATTATTTATGATCCATTTAAAAATCTTACGCTATAAAAATACTATTAAAAAAAATGTCAAAAGCTATTGCACTCACAAAAAAAAAACACATTCACAGTAAAAAAAAATAATTAAAGTCATAACTTCAAGTCTTAAATAGCTAAATGAAAAAAATGTTAAATATTTTTTTAACGATTTAACAGTTAACCGTTAACACAACTTTATTATCAGCGCTTATTTACGTCATTGAGAATAATCTTCCAAACTTAAATTAGGTTCTTCAATTCCTTTAGATACCTATTTACATTATTTGAAAATACCTACATAAATATAATTCACAATGGCGATTGATATTTAAAATTTTCCACATTCGGTAGGTAAACAATTATACCTAAGTGCATGATTTGTTAAAATATTGTTATACCTACCTGAGATCATATCGAATATCTAATCATTTTATTTTTTTAATTAATACCTTTACCTAATTTCTAAATGCTAATTTGGAAATACCCTTACATCATCCACACGATTGAGTTAATCACCAAAATTTCTCGCTTGCTACCCACCTTCCCACCACCAACTTAATTAAACACATATTTTCTATGAATTTTTGTTTTGTTAAATAAATTCTAGGAAAACTATGTTCACAAAAAATTGCATGTCAAATTTAATATGTAAATAACCCTACTCAACTATATAGGTAAACCCAACTAATCTATTTTATTTAAGCTTTTAATCAAGATTTCTATCGATGGAATTTTACTACACAACTAATCCAGTATAATAATACCATACCCTACCCATAGTTGTAGTCGATTCGATAAAATACAAAAAAAAATAATTCTAAACTGTTAATATGCGAGAATTTCAATTGAATTCCATTCATTCACAATAGCAAACATGTATAAAAGATAAGCTTCATAGTCTAATATCGTTTTAAAACAGCAATCGTTGTTTTTATAAAACAAAAACGAGGAAAACTATACCCACAGTGAAATTCAAATACATTTAATTGATTGAAAATAAAAAGTATTTTGTGTATGAAATTTATTTTTTTGTTTTACTTCATTTTGCAAACAATTGAATTTAGTTTCAAAATCCTCTCTCTCTCTCTAAGAACAAACGAAAAACTGTAACAAAATTCTATTTGTTCGTACAAACAAAAGCAACGCACAGGGAAAACACAAAACTTAGCACGGAACTTTTTTTTACACTTTTTATTATACTTTTTTTATTATTTTTTTTTTATTCCATACAACCCGTCCCAGACATTTTGGCGTCGCCGTTGTCGTTGGCTGTTGCCGTAGCTCGTAACTATAGTTGCTTCGATATTTATACAGAGATAGATAGTAGGTAGGTATAGGTATGGAATGGAAGTACTTATTTCTCGTATAAAATACAAAATCCAAAGTTGAGTCTCTCAACTTTAGTCAATGTAAATAACATGGGTGGCAGAATGGCAGCAGCAGCAACGGCAACAACGGCTCTATACAGCAATGGCTACAAAACTATAGCAGCGACGACGGTGACGGTGGCGACTTGTTGTTGCCACTAACGCTCACTCTGTCGTGGTGGCTCTGACTCTGACTATAGTACACGCGAGTACGTGGATATATCTCTATCTATCTTTTGTAGGTACATGATATCCAACCAGTGTAAGTACTAATATTATCTCGAGTACAAAATAGAACAGAAATCGATATATGACATTTGGAGGAGAAGCAGCAATATATAGGGTTTGGGGAATAAAACACAATTGGTTTTGCTTTCTTTTTGCTAAGAATAAAGCAAAATAAAATTGCAAGAAATTCAAACATGCGATTTCCTTTAAATCTGTTCTCGCACTCAATCTACGGGTACTTTCAAAGTATCTTCAAATTTCACATATCTGAAGTCAAAAAAAAAAAAAAAAAAAAAAAAAATAGGAACATGACTAGTACTTGTGTTTAGTAAAATGGGAGACAAAACAGACTGACGGACGTCATAATTTCCATTATATTATAAATACATAGGTACTTTCATCACTTTGTTTTAGTCGCTCAAGCAGAAAACACACGATAATCACGTACCAAAGACACGCGAAAAAGATACTTAGATACAATACGATGTCACTGCTGGCTGAAATGTCAGTGTAGGTAGAGGTAAGAAGAATAATACGCCTGGTTCTATTCTATAATAAACCGTCACTTGTATAGTTCTATTTATTCTATCTATGGACTCGAGGAAAAACTCATAATTAAAAAAAAAATACAAACAAAACGCCAATCGTACTGGACTATAATAATAAAAAAAATTCAAAACGAGAGCAGAATAGATTAAAAGTAAAAACAAAAAAAATAATTATAATTATAAAAATATACACCGCATATGCTTAATTGTAATTTTGTTGGAAAAATAAAACCAACTCAGAGATTGAATTACATTTTAGCAGAGTGAAAAGTTACTGATGTTGTCAGTTTAGTTGGTTGGTTGGTTGGTATGTAGGAGGAATGTCTCTCTATGCTTTTGTTTAAGTAAACATATATGGGGTGATGTGGTTTTTTTTTAAGGGGGTGGTGAATATAAATGCAACTATGCTAACAACAAAAATGAGGCGAGTTTTTATACATTTCTTTGGTTGCGTACTTACATAGGTTTATTACAAGTTTGAGTAACAGCTACCTATTAATGCAGTTTTGTCATCGTTTTTGAGTAGAACTTGTATACGCACAATATTTTCAGTTATTGTATGTATATTTCACACACAGTGGATCAATATTATTAGTTAATTAGTTTAGTTTATTTTGAGAAATGAGATATTGCTTTCAAAGCATTTATAAGTCGATATATGCATTAGACCAGTTTATACCAATCCAATTAGGGAAGACCTGTGCTTTAATGTCTTCAACTCATCTGAATGAACGCTTGCTATTTATATTCGGCACTTGTGGCGCTGGCAGTCAGTATTTTGTATACTAGTCATTCTGATATAATGAACGTAAGGAACTTTTACCAAATACCAAGTTTTTGCCGATTTTAGCCAAGGCCCTAGAAAAGTTTCCGTAAGGGAAAATTAGACGAAGAAAACTTGTCATATACCCGTTAGGCCCTTACTTGTATGAACTTGTTGAATGAGTTACATATGTTATCCCATCACAAATATTCAAATTTTCAGGTAGGTATTTATGTTGTATAACAGTTATTGATTTTTGAAATTGCACAAGTGTATTGTGAATTAGTTCAGGAGTTAGTGTATTATAGCCTTTTCACACCAAACTAAAATCTCGATTTAGAGCAATAAGATTTCAAAATCTACTTCAATCTTTCGCACCAATCATAATCTAGATTTTAGTTGCCATTTCAAAAGAATTTAAGTGCTCTTAGGTACTCTAAAAACATAAGATCCATGGCAAATCAGCTAAAGTCCCAAGACACAATTGCACATACATATTTAATTTTTTTTCTCTCCTTTTTCTTAGATAAAACAAAAAGGACCACAACCTGAATACACTGTACTCAGCTTAATATAAAATCTTTTTTTCTATCTTCTCTCTTCTACGTGTAAACTGTTATACGTGGAGACAAAATTAGTAATTAAGTGTGATTGTGAATAGGCCAATTAGATTTTGGGGCAATGTACTAGAATATAAGGTCTTGAAATGTATGGGAAATCTCGCTGATTTTGATGAGATTTTTGGCTTTCGGCTCGAAATCTAGATTTTGATTTCGTCCAAGGATCGAGTACCGGAGATTTTTTTTTGTTGCTTGCAAAAAGTTACAATCATCAGATGGTGAGGCCCTGTCTAGACAATTTCGATAGTGTTGCTATCCTTGCTGGGCCCTTGTTAAAATCAATGAAAAACTTTCTAGGGCCCCGTTATAAACTAGATTGCTTTTCCAGGTGGATATTCAGCACATCAACGTCATTAAGTCGTCATTTATTTTTCATATCATTTCATATTTCTTATGTTTTTATTTGAAACGAGATAAATCTGATAGAATTAACCAAAATATTCCAACAAGATTTTACTAGTAAGGGCCTCACGAGTATTTTACAAGTTTTCCTCGTCTAGAAATTCTTTTCTGAAAATTTTTAAGCATTCCAAGCTAAATACCTTCTTTAAAATTTGAACCGAAATAATGCTTTTAAAAAACTATTTAAACGAAAGTTGCGGACGATGGTGAATTAGACTCAGTTGCTATTTGATTTAAGTGCATTCACAATATAGATTTATAAAGTTCTATAAATTATTTTTTTTCGGATTTGCTTCTGATTCAATTTTATCTTTAAATTCTTAAAATATGCTTTTTGGGAAGTTTGTCCTTCAATCACACTCGAATGGCTAGACAGATTCTAATAAAATTTTACATAGAAGTAGATTCGGAGTCCTGAAATGAAAAAAGGTACTTTTTACAACGTAAAAGTATAATTTTGTTAACTTCTTTTTCTGTAAACCTACGTATGTAAACGGTACATACACACATCAATCATTGACAAACAAAAAACAGAAGCGAAGTTGAGTAAACCGAACAATCAATAATTGTAGTACCTAATTAGTTTTTCCCGCAAATGTTCCTAACTACCTACTTATTATTACTTTTCATTAGGTATTTTATAACCATTATAAAAACGAGGGAACAGGATTTAAAAAAAAAGAAAAAAAATGACCTTTTTTGATGGTTTATTATAGAATTGCCCTAAAATGTGTCCCTTTTTTTTAAGGGATATCGCAGGTATAAAGGTAGGTACATAGTTTTTGTTTTTGTTTTTTGATGTAGTTTCATTTCTACTTGCTTTATAGGACAACTAATTGTTTCGTTTATGAAGTAATGGTTTATAAGAATCGAAGATGGAGAAGTTTAGTAAGTGGTATTTATCTGATCTTCCCGTTTTTCTGTTTGTTCATTCCTCTAAGCATCAAGTTACAGCCAGTTTTGTAGTATCGAACCAATTTCATATGAGACTCTGACATACATATATAAATGTTTATAAAAAGGTGTGTTTGATTAGTTTTTCGTACGACAAACTGTCACTGTTTTAGTCTTGTGTAACTGAAGTTTCTCAAAGTTTTAACTCAAAAAAAGTAGACGTGATCACAACTACTTTAATTTCTAATTCTCTTCATCTTCTTCAACTAATTTCTACACAATGTTAGTTAAACATATTAAAAACTAAAAAATAAAAAGAAGTAGATAGCTAAGCTGCTTTAAAATAAGCAAATTCTATATACCTAAATCAGATGCTCAAGCTCATACCTCAACTTTATACGTTGTTTAATATTTTGCGTTTTTCTCTTTAAATATTTTGTTATTACCTATCTATTAATAAACCATTAGCTTTCATCTTTAAAGGTTAATATTTTACAAATAAATCCTTGAACCACAAAACATGGTATATTCAATAATAGGGTATATATTTAAAGGTAAGTATACCTATGCACTGTGATCCAGTCAAGTATGTTATTATTCTTTAATTTTCTAGGAAAAATAAAAAAAAAACATCAAACATGGTGAACTTTTTATACTTATTTTAATTTCTTATCTTCTTTTTTTTTAATAAATCCTTCTCATCGATTTTGAACGCAGAAATCCCATTTTGTAAGAATTCAAAGAAATTTGTTATTGTGAATATTTAATGTCATCTCAATGTCTGTCTGGTTCACAAAGGCGATGCAAAACACACATCGATCATAATTTTGCTTGGGTGACAATGCAATTATTATTCACAGTAGACAAAAAAAAATATTTTTGCGTTTTGTTTTAAAATAAAACGTTTGATCTAAAAATACTCGTAAAAGCAATCGCAATTTTATTTAATTATTTTTAATTTTAAAATTAACAAAATAATATTAATTGTTGAAAAGTATTGATTTTTATCTAGGGGATAATGAATATGTAGAGGAGAAAAATGTAATATGTATATTTTTAACTCTTTTGTGAAAACGCAATTTATATTTTCATATTATTGCAATTTTAAAAGAATATGTTAAACATTTCAATAAAATTAAGATGACAAATTCTAAAAACTGGTTAACAAATCGAAGGTTCGAAATATTTGATGTGTTAAAAAATACACAAACATGATTTAATTGAAATTAAAATGAATGACGGCAGAGCATTATAAATTGACTAAGCCTAGAAAAAATTTTTCAAAACCTGCTTAGGTATTTTTTTTTTTCAAATAAAATAACTACCTACTTTAATTTTCAAAAATCGAAATCAAGAAGTAATATTTTAGTTCTTTCCTAGAAATTTCTTAGAAGTGTGTTTTGGAATAAAGAAACATTTGCATAATGTTCATTTTATATTCAATAAATACAATAATTCCAAGAAATATTTTCCTTCGTCGCTTATTTAAGTGGAAAATGAATTATTTAAATGAATAATAAATGTCCAATTCCCAAGGGGTAAGTCTTGCAAAAAAAAAATTATGAAAATTTGAACTCTCAACTTTCTCACCAAAAACTTTTATGTGACAGTTTTTGGGTGTGGCCATGCAATGAAATAAATATTCATAGAAATCATCAAATCCACATCAAAGATTTAATAATTTTAGATGACTAACAAAATATGTCACTTGTTGGCAAAGCCTCAAGCCTATCCATGGTCAAAATTCTCAGAAATTAAACATATAAGTAAGTAGATCGGAATTGTAAAATAAAATGAAAAATTGCGGAACGAATTCATTTTTCATTTTGCACTAAAATCTATTTTGAGTTTAGAAAACTGAGTTTTGTAGAAATTGGAAGTATTGAGTACCTACCTAGCAAACGAACAGAACTAATATTATGTGTCAAGCAAGGAAAGTCACAATATTGTTGTTTCAATTTTGGTTTTTGACAGCAAAAGCTGGAAATTTGGCAGTGTTCAGTTTTGTAAAAAATGCAGACATTTCAGAATAGTTAGATTTATCAAAATCAGCTGTGGATATTTTTTTAATTGAAAATTAAGTGATTTAATTTTTGTTTGCATCTTACTTCTACCTACTTAAGTACTCTTCTTCAAATGCATTTTGATTGCGTAATTATATTTTTTAACAAATCAAGTACTCACAGGTATGTACAGTACATATATGAAAAAATGTAATGTTGAGGACATTTTCGTTTTTACAGCTGAGGTGATATAATCTTTGTTCGTGTACTACCCAAAACAGCCCATTTTAGCCCAAAGTTCTGTCAATAGCTACCTATCATTTTTTTGACAGAACTTTGGGAAGTACACGAACAGACCTATAATTTTTTAATATTTTTTGTTCTGTTTGATGTCCCAACTTGATTCTCTCTGAACAAATACATTAGGTGCGTCTAATGAGTTATGAGTTCCGTACTGAAAACAAATGTTGCTATAGGCGTGTTCTACGAGCAAAAGTCTTGCTCTAAATTGTGTAAAGTTTGAATTTATATATTTTTCGATTTGGAATTTCGCAACTGATAAGTGAGGAGCTGCTTGTCAACCACTGCACTGTAATAATAACTTTTATTTGACAGTTTCACTTACTTGCCTGCTTTGCTCTTAGTCTCTTTCTAAATTTGTAAGATTACGCGATTTATCGCAAAATTTGAGTAATTTTGTTTGTTTATGTTAGCGGTTTAAAATTTGATCTTGAATTTTTCGTGGTTTTCGTGGTTTCTTTAGGTTTAATAATTTAATAAGAATTGGTCAGTGACAAAAATAGAAATTCCTCAATTAGCTGTGATAAAGGAAGCAAAATTAAGTGAGAATCCTCAAAAAACCAAATTATTAATTAGTTTAGAATCAATTTTATTTTTGATTTCTTTTTCTGTGTTTAAATCAATTTTTTTTTTTAACTAGGCCTGTTCATTATTTGGGCGATAGAAAACAAGCTGACTTATCGATTTATATGTAATCTACAAATTTTCTATTCTATCACTTAATTTTTCCCTGCAATTAGATTACTGTTGAGCTAGGTACATCTAAATTAATCATCTGACAGAATAAGTACCTATTTTACTGTTCAATTGAATTTTCTTTGCACAATTTTCTTTTTTCTTATACTGGTATTTCTTAAATTTTCCCCGGATTTTTGAGGCAAAAATTAGCAATAATAAATTAATAACTTGTCATCTGATTAATTTTTTTGACAGAAGTATTCACATTTACAAAGAACAAGAATTGCAAAATGACACATTTATAGCACCCAAAAGCTTTTTATCCGTTTGTTTTTTTTTTTTATAGAATTTCTTATTCTGATTTATGTTTTGTTGTTTAAACACATGCATTCTTTCTCTACCTACTTATTATGAACCTTAATCATTTATATGACGTCAAAATGTCATTTTTCAATATTGAACTGTCAGATTTTTTTACATTTTGCAACAATGTATACATCTATCATCTCCTTGTTATGAGTTGAAATATTAATCTATCAAAAGCCAGATAAGAGCTATTTTTGGAATTGTTTTCATTTTTGCAGTAATTTTGTGTTTGCGTAGGTTTTTGTTGTTCTATTGGTTTTAAATAATACCTATTACATAAATTCATACAAATTCACATAAGAAAATTTGCGGTTCACTAATTTTTTGTAATGCCATTTTGACTGGTGATCAGGAAGAACTCTTCGATTTCGGAAGCCAATGGAACAGGCCAATGAAATTTTAGAAATGACAGAAATATGAACACGATTAGGTTCAACTTCAACTAAATTTATCACTTTTGCTGTCAAACACAGAGCAAATACAATTTTTGCATTCGCTTTTTGAGTGGATAATGTTTGTAAGAATTCAAATTTCTGAAGTAAACAGTTAAATTAAAATAAAATTATAAAAAAGCATAAACTAAAGCGAATCATGCCAGGTTTTTACATTTCTCGAATAAGGTTTAGGATTGTGAATGGGTGTGTTTCTAGTCTGCAATTTTAAAGCAAATCCAGAAGAATTTTTCTTTCTTTTCAAAAAAAAAAAAAACTGTCACTCTGAAGGTTCACAAAACTTTTGGGTGACGTTACGAATCACACAGTGAAATTTTAATCTTTTTTAATTTAACACAATTTAAAGTAAAGAAAAAGAACGCACTTGCAGGAAGTGTCACTCATTTTCTGTTAGAGACCCCTACTTTTCAAAAGTGTTTGTTTTTCTAGTTGGGCTGTTCGGTTTTCTTTGTAAATATGAATACTTCTGTCAAAAAAATTAATCAGATGACAAGTTATTAATTTATTATTGCTAATTTTCGCCTCAAAAACCCGGAGAAAATTTAAGAAATACCTGTATAAGAAAAAACATAATTGTGCAAAAAAAATTCAATTGAACAGTAAAATACTTAGAACTTCTTAAGCAATCAGAGTTGTAGTTTTGCTTATTCGAAAATGTTTAGTTTAAAATGGAAATACATACTTCTATGTATCGTTGGGCGCCAGTTAAATTTGGGATAAATTTAAATACGCCCTTGTTTTTTTTTTTTTAATTAGGTACACTTTTCAGCTATGTGTAACTTTAATTTTACTTGGTACTTTGATAGATAGTACTTGGTACTTTCTCTAGATAGAGACTTCACTTTGAAAAACGCAACTTTAACTGTAAATAGATTGGTACTTCACTTTGAAAAACGCAATCATAAACAGGCTTTTCAGTGCGGTTTCGGAGTTAAACACAATTTTTACACTTAAAATCTGGGCCTCTGGTGGTATTACGGTGCTAGGTTCTTGAAATTTGTAGCAAGTGTTGCAAAACTGTTTTGTTTTGTTTGACAGTAAAATGTGAAACATTTGCAAGAAACACACCAAACTAGTCTTGTTCGTTTACTTCCCAAAACTACCCTTTAAGTCTAAAGTCCTGTCAATTTTTTTTTAAATGAACTTCGACAGAAAATTTAAGATTTGGGAAGTAAACGAACAGACCTAGTTATACCTACTTAATTGTCTTTAATTTTCACCTCACAAAATTCACGATCTTTAACTTTTAAAACTTCACATTTTTGACAGAACTGAACTGAACAGAACCAGGATGAAGGCAATTCACTAACTCAGACAGGTTTTTAAATTCAACAATCAGTATTTTCTGAATCCATCTGTCAATTTTTTACCGATTTTACACATCAACCTTCTGCTTTCTAACTAGAATCTAACGGGTTTTCACCGTATCCTTCAGACTTGTTGATATCCTTTTTGCACGACAAAAAAAAAAAAACAAAAAACACCACAAAACTTCCTAAACTCTTTATTTCAAAACCTTTCTTAATCAATTTATACCACACACATCAGATTTATAAATTATGTATTTTTCTCTTTTTTTTATTTACTAACCTGAGTTGCATCAGAATAAGGTGTTGTGGAATGAATATCCACACGCTGCGATCCAAAAAGGATGCTATTCACAATGTATTTATTTCCAGTGGTATCCATTTCGATGGAGCTTTGGCCAAACAAATTTGCTGTTGAATTATTCATGTTGATTAGATTATTACTAACGGTATTATTGTTATTATTAAAATTGTTTAGTCCAAGGGTGGAGGAGGTGGTGGTTGAGGTGATATTTGAATTGGAGGTGGTGATTTCAATAATAGGACCGGCGCTTGATGGCGATAGCGGTGTTACACTTGATTCTTGTGTATGCTGTGGCACCATTTTGATCAACAAAATGTGTTGAAAAGAATTTTCTTCTTTCGTTTTTTTTTTTTTTTTTTGCTAACTTTTGTTTTAATGCACTATTTTTCTTCCTATTTATATTTAAGTAAATGTATAATCAAACGATATAAATATAGGAACCTTAAATAAACATTAATTTTCAAAAAAAAGCGTGGCTATTTTAAATTGGCAGTGAAAATATTATCGAAATATTTTATTTTTTTTTACAGTTTCACTTAACTTTTCTTTACTGTTTTACACATGCAACAGCAATTTTCTTTTTTTTTTATTTTTATATTTTTTTTGTTCACTTCAAACACTTGTTTGATTTTTATTTTTAATATTTTTTGTTTGTTTTATTTATAATCCGGTGGACCGACGTAGAAGAGTGTTGGTGGGTGTTCTAGTAGTTTTGTTTGTTTTAAATATTCACGAATTTGTGTTTATAATAATTTTTGTATAAGTTTTGAAATTTTAAAAATTTCAAGACAGCACCGCACGTGTTTTGACGGAGAGAGAAAAAATATCCACTTAACGCGAAGCACAAAACTGTTAGCGTATTTTTTTTCTTTTTATTTATTGTGAATTTTGTAGATATCCAAAAATTATTTTGATAACTTAAAAATGACTGCTATCTTTTGGGGGTAGTGTAAAAAATAAATAATTTTTTATTTTAATTCAATTTGAATGATTTTTTGATAAATTCACTTTTTTGCCAAGATGCAATCAAATTAAGCAAAGTTACACAAATGACACTTCAAATAAGGTTTGCACTCTCCGAGAGAAAAAATTAAAAATGTGTGTAAACATTGTCTGCAACATTTTTAATGCATTTCAAAATTCATTGGAGAATTTTTTTATCTTGCAACCCGTTAGTTTAAAAAAAAAATAAAATAAAATATTACAGTGTATGGTGGATTGAAATAATTTTCTTTTTATCAAGTTCTTTTAATCGAGAAAAAAAATTCTATCTGTTTTGCAATCAATGCAATGCAACGCGTTATAACAAAAAACTTAAAACGTCCGCACGGTTTGTCTTCTAGTTTACGACTGAATCGGGTGCTTCGTTCACAGTGAATGTTGTGCGATGGTAATTTTTTTGGTGGCTGTTTGGCTGGTTTGGTTGAGTTGAATTTTTGCTTTTTTTTTTACTTGCTGCTTACTGCTTCTTGGCTGAACTGGCGTGTAGTATTCATGTACTTTTCGTCTGAGTTTTTTATATGAGTGTATGTGAGATGAATAATATCAGCTGTTGAAGTCGAAAAAGACGACAAATGAGCGAACGAACAAACCAACGAACAGACGAACAATCGAGGATGATTTGACAAAGTATAGAAGAATAATAATAAGAAAACAAGACAAAATCATATGAAAAACGGTAGAGTGCAATTGGAATAACAAAAATTGTCTGAGAATATACTGGAAAAATTCATTTTCGTTTGTTCATCCGCTCAGCTGTTTTGGATTGTTTTTTTTTTGTTCGTCTGTGTATTACTGCGTGTGGGTTTTTCCTTTGGGGGTGTGTGTCTAATTGGTATGTTTTTGAATAGAAAAAATTTTTTTTTTTGCGTTGCGTTGTTTGACAGACGGTCAGCTGTTCTTATTGGTTTAAATGTATGGGTGAAGATGTTTGTTTGTTTTTATTGAAAGTGCTGCTGTGGGACTATAGGTAATTTAGTACTTTTTTTAATGGAGACAAAATCTAATTTTGTGAAAATGGTTCTTTATAGGTACTACGTTTTCATTAGAGCTGAAATGAGATAATTTTGCAAATCACAGAAAAAGTGTGTTCACTTGTTATTTGGTAATATCGTTTGACAGCTCATTTCATTTTTGAATTTCAACTGGCTGTTAATCGCTTTTTGTTGTTGTTTTTTCTTTCTCCTTCCATTGAGCTTTGACACTTTCATACAAATCCTTTTTCACGGCTTTTCGAACTGTGGCTGATTGGGTGTGTTCGTTAGGTTTTTACTTAATTTCGAACCCAATTTTGTGAAAATTAGTTTGAAATTATCTCATTTTGAAATCTGAATTTGTATGGGAAATGAGATGATTTTGTTTCGACTTTGGAAATTTTCTCAACGAAATTGGCCGAATGAAAACGTAGTATAAGAATGGAATCAAAAGTACATCATACGCTTTGTTCATTTAATTCCCAAAACTGCCCATTTTTGTCCTGTCAATTTTAATTTTATTTAATATAAGCTTTGACAGAACTTTAGACTAAAATTGATATAAATTGTCAGTTTTGGTAAGTAAACGAACAGACCTTACATTAAGTAGCGGGAATATCCCATTTATTCCAACAGCCTATCGACAATCTCGGGACATTCCAAGCTCAGAAAACTAGCGCCGACTGACGACTTTAAACAGAAACCCCAAAAAGGGAGTTAAAATCATTTTAACCAGCAAAACAGGCCACCTAAGGTACTATTTCCCAATAAAACTTTTGACAGTGGTGTCTGGTTGGAGGATTTCATCATCGTGTTCTGTAACCCTGGGCATAGTCTCCATCCTTCGCGGTCTGCTGCAATGTACTTTAGCTGTGGTCACGTCTTTCTCTGGGATTCTGCTTCCACTAAGGCCGTTGATTTTCATGTTGTTCTTGGTCTTCCAACCCACCGTGCACCCTGAGGATTCCATTCAAAGGACTGCTTTGCAGTTTCATCCTGTCCGTTTGGTTTCCTCAGTGTGTGACCAATCCAACACCAATTACGCTCTCTTGACTTGTCTTGTGCCACAATTCCTCATTTCATATTATTTGTGGCCAGCGAATTTTTTGGATGTGGCGAAGACAGCAATTCACAAAATCCTGCAATTTCCTCGAAATGGTAGACGTGACTTTCCAGGTTTCACAAGCATATAACAGCGCGGATTTGACATTGGATTCAACTTAGTGCGTAAGGAGATTTGACTGGATTTCCAAATTGAGGCAAGAGTACCGAAGGCAGCACGAGTTTTATTTATTCTACCTTTAACGTCCAGATCCGTTCCACTTCTTCAACTGGCGTCTCCTGTAGAATAATACGGTGCTGTGTGGAGCGGCCTGTGAGCATTATTTTTATCTTTTGCTATTTATTCTTACACCATTCGACTCTCCCTCAGTGTTTGGCTCATCCCGTTTGGCAAACTGATGTTATTTGCCAGTAGACATATGTGATCGGCATAGTTTAAATGACTGAGCCTTTCGAACGGTCTCCATTGAATGCCCTGTCGCTCAGCTGTACCAGTCAATACGTCGTCCATCGCCAGCAGGAAGAGAATTGGCGATAGAACATCCCCTTGTCTCACAACCTGTTTCACTACGAAGGAGTCGGATAGCTGCCCATTGTGTTAACAAAACACCTTGCGTTTCTTTAATAATGGCAACTATTTTTGGCGGAATTCCTCTACCAAGCAACGATCTCCATATACATTCTCGGTTAACTCGATCAAAGGCCTTCTCAAAATCCACGAACATGAGGTAAAGCGGTTATTGAGATTCCATCGACTGCTCGAGGACGATACGCAGGGTGTTGATATGGTTGACGCACGATCGACCACTGCGGAAGCCACCTTGATGCCTTCTTAGTGTGGACTCTATTCTTTCTTTTATTCGCTCGAGAATGATGATGGCAACCATCCATAGATTTGGGAAAACGGACAAAACGGTGATACCACGCCAATTGTTGCAATTCTTAAGGTCACCTTTCTTTGGCAACTTCAGAATCACACCATCCTTCCAGTCTTTGGGATAGCTTTCGTTTTCCCAAATGCTTTGTATCAACGGATGTAAAATACTAGCCACTGTTACGGGATCGGCTTTCAGGAATTCAGCTGGTATTCCGTCCAGTCCAGCTGCCTTGTTGTTTTTGAGGAGATTTATTGATGTATGGATTTCCGATTCTGACGGGGGTTCGATGTCAATACCCCTATAGGACCTGCGCATCATGTGCAACAAACATTAAAGCTTTCTTTAAAGACTTGTTTTGAAGATCGAAGTACAACTAAAGTAAAGATTTCCAAATGATTGATTTTAAAGCTATTTGCACATAACGGAACTTTTCTCAACTGAGGGCCTTCGGTTGCCAATAAACAAACTTCTCATCACAGCTGCATAGCATATTAAGAAAAAAATACATTTAGCCCTTGAACAGAACTAATTTAGCTGCACCTAGTAGCAAAAGTTGAGTTCCGTTTAATTTCTGCTACACCATTTCTTGCCACATTTACAACCATATATTGTGACATTGTAAGCAATTTTTGTGTCTTTCAACTTTGGTAGTGCTTAACGCCACAACTACAGCGACTTTATTCTTTTTGGCTAGTAAAGCAGCATGCAATTCTGGAGTAAATTTTTGCTCAGAAAAGATCCTGTGTTAATTATTAGTAAAAGTAGCACGCGTGTTTTTTTTCATATGCTCTACCGTCATAAATGTACTTCAAATTGACAATGCTCCTATTCGCTCATTAGAGTCAGGTGACCAACCAACGTTTTTGTCACTTTATCAGCTTCAAGCCTACAATATTGAATAAGGTTTATGTTTGAAGCATTTCTGAAAAAATATTTCAATAACACTTTTCGCTGATTGCTACTCATCTGGTTTCAGGAGATATTTTTAAGCTTCCTCCAACTTCATGCAGTTCTGTTATATTGCTAAACTTACAATGTTCACGCATTTATACTGCCTCCAGTCATTTATAGTTTAAGGCCAAAATTGTTGTGTTCATTCTGAAATTGTAGACACCGCACCTTCCATGTGGTTCCTCTCCTACGTAGTTCACCTGAGGTAGATTCGGAGATTAGTCGGTCTGTTATATCTCTGTCCTTGCGCTGCACGTATGTTCCATATCAGCCGGCTGTGTTTTCAGCTTTTTGACAAGATTTAAGTCAATCTATATCTCCTTAAGTTCGTCGGCTAATCTTCTTCTCCAAACTCCATCTATACACACTGCAGTGGGCAGTTTATATCACCATAAGAAATTTCCCCTAAAGCAACGAAGCAAATTATGATCAATTTGTTGGCAAATAAGGCACAATCTTAACATTAATAGATATATTTTTAAACATAATTCTTCGTTTAAAATTAATTGCAGTTCTTCATACCAAGTTAATAAAATAAGCAAAAAAAATATAGGTATGAGTTATTTTTGTTGGTCGTAAAAATAGTATTAGAATATTTTTAATTTGAACCCTCAAACATCTGCATTGGCATCACTAATTCTAGTTAAGGGACCGAATGCGTCATCGCCATTCAAACACACACACACACGTCCAGACATATGTTTTACTTCTTTATTAAAAACACACACCTTTTCTCGCAAAACAAACAACATACACAGATAAATTCCTTCCAATGAGATTACAATACTATTGCACTCGTTCCATTGGAAGTGTGTCAATTTGTTGTTATATGCACTGTTAAACATGTGTTTAGCCCACCAGCTGCGGTCACATGCGCTAGTGGGTGTTTTGGGTTTGTTTATTCTTTTGCAGTTTGAGAGTAGGTATTATAATTTTTTTTTTGTGTGCTGTTCTTGTACTTGTGTATTGTTTTTATGCTATCGCGCTTTGTACTTTTTACTTTCTTCGTTGTCACTTTTTATATTATTATTTTTTTTTTGCTTTTGTAGGTATACTCTATATGTAGGTACTTACATATAATGTTTGTAGGCTGAGTGTGATAACAAATTGCAATGCGAAATGCGATTACATATTTTGAGCTTACTTTGATTAATAGAAATGATTGGTTTTGCAGTTTATTTTTAATTAGGTATAGGTATGTACTAAGATTTTGTTTATGAAATTCAAAACTTAAACAATGTTATATTTTCATAGGTACCTACTTTAAGCTGAACATCTTTGCGTAATTCCAATAAACAAAGAGTCCAACTATGTCTACCTTCTTAAGACTCTAAAATTAAGTTGATTTTAAATTTCCAAAAATATGTTTGAAAACTTAACTTTTTTTTGTATGTATGATGCGGAGGAGTTATTTTCTTATCAATGTTTTATAGTTGAATTTAGCAGTTAAATTTCTACACAGAATACCAACGTTTATTTACTTCCAAAAAGTACCAATTTCTACTAATTTAAGTCCGAAATGTTATCAAAGTATGAACTACCTAGGTATCTACACATACAAACAAAAAATTGGACTTAAATTGGTAGAAATTGTCAGTTTTGGGAAGTGAACGAACAGACCTTATGTCTCAGATAAATGACATTTATTTTAATTTCTTGCTTTTTATCTATTGTGACTTTACAAAGTTTTAGATTTTCTTTATCAGAATTCACAATAGGTAACATACATACATTTTTTATTTTTTAATATTGAAATATGTAATAGGGCTTTTCATAAAAATTATTATGATTCATAGTTTTTATTTTATATTATAGGCATGTTTAAGAAAATGAAATATCGAAGCCCTCAGCAATCTTGGTTTCTTAAACAGGATTCCTCAGCCAAAATTTTCAGTTTTGCTGTCAAATTACTGAGGAAAAAAATATTGGATCTGTTTCCTCACTTTTTGACGAATCAAAATAAGGTGAGGGCTCTGAGATCCCATTTTCCTGAACATGCCTATTATTTTCACAGTCCTCATTTTGCTTAGACGGGACATCTTTAGGGGGGCTTACATGGATCACCATTGTTGACAACATTGGTTGATGGAATCAGAACAAGTTTTCAAAATATTTTGAAAATCATACAACTCAGGTTGAGAACATGGTTTTTTTTTGCGTTTAAATGATCAGACATCGGTGGTTGTGTCAACAATGTTTGGCAAGATGTTGTTCCATCTAAACCTCCCTTTAGGTAGGTCTATTCGTGTACTGCCTAGAACTGCCAACTTCTACCAATCTAAGTGCAAAGTTCTGTAAAAATAAGTTCATATAAAAAAATGAAATTGACCGAAGTTTGGACTAAAATGGGCAGCTTTGGGATGTACACGAAAAGAGGTTTAATTTACAATATTTGCATTTATTTATTTACATATAACATCCCCGCAGAAGCAGAGATGCTTATCACAAAATCTGGAGCATTTCAGAAAAGCTGATTTAGAGTTTTTATTTCTTTGAAATTAATTTTCATATCAAAGGGCACGGTAGTGCCCAGCCAAGTTCGCGGCACTTCACCATTTTTACAGGAACAAACTCAGGCGATTTTCAACCCCCCTCTAACTTCAGTACCAATAAAGTCAGAAACTTCAAATTCGGAGTATTTGCTAAACTGATCAAACACAGGTGGCTCACCAAATTTCAACTCTTTAGCATTAGTAGTTCCCAAGATATAGGACTTCAAAAATCGCAAAAACCGTAACTGACTGACTCACTGACTCACTGACTGACTGACTAACTGACAGATCATAAAAGTTATGGAGCACTTCCCGACATCGTAGAAACTTGAAATTTCGCACAACGGTAGGCCTTGTGGAAAAAAATCGAAAATCTGCAATTTTCTATTCAGGGGGCGTGGTATCCACCTACTTTCTTAAAAATTCTTATAAATTATATGGAGCACTTCCGATTGTCGTAGAACGATGAAAGATCGGTAGGGCTTGAAGTAGTTTGAAAAAAAAATCAAAAAAATTGAAGTTTCAGTTCAAGGGGCGGGCGTGGCATCCACCCACTTTCTCAAAAATTTTTATAAACTATATGAAGCACTTTTGATTGGTGTCACAGGATGAAAAATGATAGATCGGTAGGGCTTGAAGTAATTTGAAGGAAAAAAATTGAAAATTTGGAATTTTCCTTTCAGGGGCGTGGCATCCCCCCACATTCTTTAAAATTCTTATAAATTTTATGGAGCACCTCCGATTGTTGTAGAACGATGAAAACTGGTAGAACGGTAGGGCTTGAATACTTAGAAAGAAAAAAATTGAAAAATTGGAATTTTTTATTCAGGGGCGTGGCATCCGTCCATATTCTTAAAAATTCTAATAAATTACATGGGACACTTTCGATTGTTGTAACGGGTGATTTTTTAGCTGGTTTGGTTTTGGCAACACTGGTTTTGACAGCTGACGTGTGTTTAGTACCTTGTGTCACTGTCAAACAGCTTCAGTTTGGTTTGCAATTTAACCATGGATCGTCTTACAAATGAACAACGCTTGCAAATTATTGAATTTTACTATCAAAATTCGTGCTCGGTTCGAAATGTTCATCGCGCGCTGCTTCCATTTTATGGTCGGCATTCTCGACCTTCTGAGCAGTCTATTCGGAAGATTGTGACCAAATTTCGCACCAAATTTACTTTGTTGGACATTAAACCACCAACACGTTTACGTACTGTGCGTAGTGAAGAAAATATTGCGGCCGTATCAGCTAGTGTGACAGAAGACCGCGAAATGTCGATTCGGCGCCGTTCCCAGCAGTTAGGACTTTGTTACAGCACTACGTGGAAAATTTTGCGGAAGGATTTGGGCGTAAAGCCTTTTAAGATACAGCTGGTGCAAGAACTAAAGCCAGCCGACCTACCACAACGCCGAATTTTTGGTGAATGGGCTCTTGGAAAGCTGGCCGAGGATCCGCTTTTTTATCGAAGAATTGTGTTCAGCGATGAGGCTCATTTTTGGTTGAATGGGTACGTAAATAAGCATAATTGCCGCATTTGGAGTGAAGATCAGCCAGAAGCATTGCAACAACTACCAATGCATCCCGAAAAAGCCACTGTTTGGTGCGGTTTATGGGCCGGCGGCATTATTGGGCCATATTTCTTCAAAGATGATGCGAATCGCAGCGTTACTGTCAATGGTGAACGCTACCGAGCGATGATAACAAACTTTTTTTTGCCCGAAATGGAAGTTCTTGATTTGCATGATATGTGGTTTCAACAAGACGGTGCCACATGCCACATAGCACGCGAAACAATGGCGCAATTGCGAGGCGAGTTTGGTGAACAGTTAATTTCACGTTTCGGGCCGGTCAATTGGCCGCCTAGATCGTGCGATTTGACACCATTAGATTATTTTTTGTGGGGGTATGTCAAGGCTAATGTCTATAGGGACAAGCCCGCTTTGATTGACGCACTGGAAGCCAACATCCATGCATTCATTCGTGAGATACCGGCCGATATGTGTGAAAGAGTATGCCAAAATTGGACTCAGCGGATGGGCTACCTGAGACTCAGCCGCGGTCAACATTTGCATGAAATTATCTTTAAACATTAAATTGCAAGGTTTAAACTATCGATTCAAATAAATATTTCATTAATTTTTTCGAATTTTTTGTGTTTTTTTTTTTTAAGTTCTAAACCTCTTAAAAAATCACCCGTTATAACGAAGAAAATCGGTAGATCGGTAGGGCTTGAAGTACTTTGAAAGAAAAAACATAGAAAATTTGGAATTTTCCATTCACGGGGCGTGCCATCCACCCACTTTATCAGAATTGCTAGTATTTATATGGAGCACTTTCTGCCGTCGTAGAATTATGAAACTTTGTAGAGCAGTAGGGCTTGATTTTCACCTGGCAAAATAAAATCTTTGCAAAAAGGAGTGAAATCACAACAAAAACATAAATGTTAAAAAAGAACCAAGTTCTTATATGTACAAGAAACCAGTGCGTATAGTCAGCCAAAAAAAGTAATGAGATCTAAAATATATGCTAAGTTTTAAATTCATGAATTTTAATGTCAAATATCTTAAGTAGAGTAATATCGAAACAATTTTAAATCATGACAGAAATTTTGTATTTATCGATTACTGATTAAAATTTGGTGAGTTTACTTGGCAAGTTTTCTCTTAATTACTAACCTAATCACAAATTTAAAATGTATGAAAACTTGGTGAACCCACCAAATTTTAATCAGTAATCATTAAATACCAAATTTCTGTCATGATTTAAAATTGTTTCGATATTACTCTACTTAAGATATTTGACATTAAAATTCATGAATTTAAAACTTTGGCATATATTTTAGATGTCATTACTTTTTTTGGCTGACTATACGCACTGGTTTCTTGTACATATAAGAACTTGGCTCTTTTTTAACATTCAAGTTTTTGTTGTGATATATATACCAATTTATATCACAACCATTTTGACACCATATTAAAGATTTTCGTGCAACGGAGTGGCGACGTAAGGTCATCGTAAACGTATTAAAGTTGTAAGCTGCGTAAATCTATCCAATTTTCCATACATATTGTGACAGATTTAAGAAGTTTAAAACTTTACTTTACGTTTACGACCGTCTTATACCATTCTGTGAAACACTTATTTACATATGTACCATGTGCTTTGATCGATTTACAAACTAATCTAATCAAAAAGAAATATGAGGTATATACATAGGTATTGTTTAAATATTTGCAGTGATTTTGCCTATTTTTTATAGTTTCGATTATAGTACGTATACGCCACAGTGTACAATTTTAATCAAATCTGTTATTATTACAAAAAAGACGGTATTTCAAACATCAGTTGTTGTAGTTGACAATTATTCATAATAAAAAGTATGGTATCATATATTAAAACTTCACCAGGTAAAGTCCATTTTGGTCTAGCAACAAATTAAACAACATCTATGAATATGCCTCAATATATTTATATTTATTTATGTACGATACGTACTATATTTTTGGCTGTTTTGAGTTTGAGCCAGCTTTGGCATTTTTGATATATTTACCTACTATTTTATTCTTTAAAAAATTAAAGATCTAAGAGCCGTTTGCTCATACGATACTTAAGCATTTATGTTCTACTTAAAAAGCTTATGTTCTACTTTTTCCTCTGCATAAACTGTCACATAAGCCCTTATGTTCTACTTAAATATTTTAGTTTTGAATCAGCAAATGGGCCTAAGTCACTTTTGTAATGGTTAAAAACGCTAAAGGAAAATAACATTTGTACAAAGGCAAATAATGTTAGAAAAAAAGTTATTTACTTGTATAAAACAAAACAGTTATAGATTAAAACAGAAATACGGTTATCTCAAAAAATGCCAAAAATACAGATTCGTTTTCTTTCTAAAACTGCAGTGTTATACATTTCATTCAAAACATTACACTGACGATAGTGTTTTTTGTATACACTTCACAAAACAACACATTTATTAATTCCATATTTACACCATTATAAATTCGAATATTTATTACTCTTTCTCCCCATTATCTTCTTATAGTCCATAGAAACTAACATTTATATGTTCAACCTTCAACGACGTATTTGATACTTATACTCAAAGTCAATCAGCTGAACTCTGAACACTCATCGTTTTTTTTTTTTCAATTTTATCAGCAAAATGCAATTACCTTTAGAGTTGTGAAATATTTGGTATCTTAAAGCAATCGTTTATGTAAATAGGTATTTTTATAAGAGTTATGTACAATGTACATAATATTTTTGACGCTCTGTTACTTACAAGAAAAATTTTCTTCGATTTTTAAGGAAAAACTAAATCAATAAGCTGAAACACATATCTAGATATTTTATAAATACATTTTTTCAACCAAATCAAAATTAAATTTCATTACATGAAATAAAAAAAATCTTATTTACCAATGCAAAAAATGGACAAAAATTGATTTTAATTGATGTGAACCCTTAGAAGGAAATATCAAAAAATTTAGTATTCTAAAACCAAAACTTTATTAAAGCAAAATTCATTCACTTAAATAATTTCATAGGTAATATGTGATGACTCATAATAATTTCCATACATTTTTATTATTATGAGCTTGCAATTTATTGCTATTTTGAAATGGAATGACTGAAACTCTTAGAAAATAAGTTCCCCCAAAGTATTAAACAAAAATTAATATACCTAAACTCAGCTGATTCTTATCTTTTTCAAATTTAATATTTTTGTTAATTTTTTTTTTTTTAATTCGATGTTTGGGATTTCGACAGTGGTTTCAGTTATATGAAGATTTGGTACATAAATATTTTAGTTCTGAAATTGTACGTTTCAGAAACTGGTACTAAATTAAGTAGATTCAGATGTTCAGTTCAGACTCAATTGCGTAATGTATAGAACAATGTTAGCAAAAATTTAAAGTCTAATATTTTATACTTTGTTAATTTATTTGATTAATATGGTTAAAACATTAGGTACTGTATTATTGGTATACAAAATGGGTTTTTGAAATGGTTTGCGTCGCTTGATGTCATACGAAAACCTATTTACGTATTTCGGCTTAACACTTGAAGCCATTAATTCTTTCTCTATACAACGAGTTATGCAAGCTTAGATACTTACGCCATAAAAACTCAAATTTAAAAGGCATCTTTGCAGCATGCATATATGGGTAATTCCGCCTCAACTTTGATTCTTTGTGCCCAGTGTTGTTTTTGTTATTTTATGTAAAATGTTCGTATATATTTTTGGTTTGAATTGTGTAAGTGGCTATTTACTACAATCTACATTCGATGTCATGACCAAATTTGCTACTACTTCCACATGGCTTGGAAAAGTGTAGTAAAAATGTCAGTACCGTGGCATGTCCGTTCCTTGTTTTTCCGATTAAATCTTTTTCTACTGTGTTTTAAGAATCTACTTTTTTTCTAATGAAATACTTCATTGACTAGAAATGTTGTTCTCAGAAAAGTTTAAGTGCAATACTTGGTTGACAAAATTATGCAATAATTAAGTCAAAATACTTATTGCTGAATAAAATAATCATAAATGAATGTTGTCCGAGGATTTACTTTTATTTTTGAATTCAAAAGATTTCTCGCTGAACCGCGATTTTGTTTTAATTTCAAGACGCTTGTGTGGTGGTTTTCTAAAAGAGGCACTACAGTCGGCTCTCTCTAAGTCGAACTCCCTCTAAGTCGAATTTCCCTCTAACTCGAACTTTTTCGCCCTAATTTTTATTCCCCTCAAATTTTAAACCATATAATATTTCTCTCTAACTCGAATTTTTGCAAAACTCTCTCTAACTCGAACTGATTTGATATCCCGTGAAAATTCGACTTAGAGGGAGTCGACTGTATTTATGTATAGTTAACAACAGTCGTTTTATTTTTTTTTAACGTTTTGGTACTTAAAGAGTGATATGTTTTCATTTGAAGAAAGTGTGTCACAAATTAATTTGTCAGTACCGTGGTAGTATTTTTTAAGCATGTTATAACATGTTTTTGGTTGATCATCAGCATTTTGTATTCCTTTTAACCACATATGCTAAAATTGTGCTGGAAATTATTTTTCTCATAAGCATAGAGAAGTTAGGTCACATAAACTGTCCAAATGTCAGTACCGTGGCACTGTGACCTTTAATTAAATTATTTCTTGCAATAATATTTACTTTCTCCAAATTTTCTTAATTAAAACGGTTGCAATACCTGGAAAAAACCAAACAAAAATCATTGCGTGCAATAAAAACTATGTAATAACCCAGCACAATGAAAAGGGTTGCCATTCAGAAGAATAGACTACAAAAACGAAAAAGTTATACATATTTAAACAAAAAAAAGGAAAGTAGAAATGTCAAGAGGTCTAAACATAACAGTTAATCTAGAATCACAAAAATATGGTCAAAAGGAGAGAAAACAAAATACAAATAAAAAAATTAAAAGAGCTTCATTATCGTCTATTCCAGTCAGCGTTGCCACAAAGTGCCCGATCGGGCCTTTTGGCCCCCTCTTTTATATTTTGGCCCTTGGCCCGGGCCAATTAGAAATGGCCCTCAAATGTTAACTTTAGAAGATTTAACATAATTATTATAATAATTCAATAAACATAAACTATATGGAATATTACCAGAGAAATAAGTAGATCATGACATTGACGCTGGTGGATTCAGTTGAGAGAAATGAAAATTTTTTGCTGATCATTTATTTAAAAATATTGCTTCTTCTAAATTAATTTGTTAAGTCTTCCATACAGTAGTTCAAGAACGGATAGTCGAAATAGGTTATTATATGAAATTCTTCGATCGTTAATGAGCCTTAAAAATTGTTTGAAGTACAACTTTAGTAACTGTTCCTTTAATTCTAAAAACCAGATTTTGTAAAACAAATTAATACCTACATAAGGCATTTTTCTTTTTTATTTCAGAATAGAGTCGAGCATGGCGAGCATGTTCTGAACATCATTTGAACCAAGCGCGTTCTGAGCGGTCCTAGTTGTCCTTGTCAGTAATTTTTAAATGCTTGTGTTCCGCATTAAACTCTGTCTGCGCATTTATTTTATTTTGGGCTCAGCGCGCTCTGAAAACGCTCAGAACGAAAAAAGATACAAATTTTTAGATCTGAGCGCTCGGAGCTACAAAAAAAACGCACGTATGACTTTATGTAAAAAATGTGGCCCCATCTTTCGTCAAATGGCCCCCAAAACATTTGGAAAAGGCCCTCACTGCTTTTTTCTTCGCGGCAACGCTGATTCCAGTTTAAGTACATTTCACCATATTTTTTGTTCTTTAAAAGTTGTAGCAAAATGCTTTTACAGATTTGATACTCTGACTAAATAAGGCCACAAAAACGAAATAAAAATAGTTTCCAATAAGTTTTAATTTTTGAATTAAAAACAAAAGAATCACAGTTGGCAGAGAGTCACTCACATAGGCATGTTATGTACATTACGGTGGTCCTTAAATTTGACATAGTCTTGCATAGCCCTTATTCGGTTCAAAACACTAAAAAACAATTTCCTTAATTTTTTAAGATTCTTATTTCACCCCCTGCATCTCCCACTTTTCACTTGAAGTTACTTATTACGGGTTAAGGGGATTCTTAAAACACACGAACAAAATATCGGAGTGTATAGATTCGATTCAGACGAGGAAAAAAAGTGTTGGAGGGGGAGTCTATTTCCCTCCGTTTAGGCGAGAGGGGTAATTTTCTAAAAAGTTGACTCAAAATAAAAACAAATTATTAAAAATCAACTGCAACACTTACAATGCCATGCTATAGCTTTTTTTAAGGCCACGAATCCACTCTCTAATATGCTTTTTAATTAATTTTTGTACTGTACCTAAATAGATTTTGAAAAATAGTTTTCAAACTTAAAATAAAAAAAAAAAAGTATTTTTCTAATTTTGTTCTCTTTTGGGTAGATAAACATTTTAGAAAATTACCCCTACCGCCTGAACGGGGGGAAGTAGACCCCCCACTCCGACACGACTTTGTTCTAGTCTGAATGTAATCTAGGTATGCGCTCTGATATTTGTTGTGTGTTTTAAGAGTACCTTTTAACCCATAATTAGTGACTTAAAGTGAAAAGAGGGAGACGCAGGGGGTGAAAAAAAAATGAAAAATTAGAAAAAAAATGTTCCTACAAAGAGCCATTTGATGCCTATCCAGCTCGTAATTTCAAAACAAAACTCAATATAAGGACCACCCTAACCCAACTAACAATTTAACTTGTATTAGGTCCAATTTTTCAAATTTGGTAAGCTATAGCTCACATAGAATTATAATAAGGCTTTTTTATACGAGTCAACCGTTTTCCGATATTAATTTTTAAAAATAGTCTGTTAAATGGCTTTGAAATTGATAGTGGCAGGTTGTATACAAGGCTTGCATGCTTTAGTATGAAAAGACCTGTTTAAGACCTGCCCAAGTTGTTTTACTGAAAGTAAATAAAATTATTTTGTATACGGCTTGCTTAAATAAGCTTGTTACACACAGCAGCAAGATTTGACATTTTGTCTGTAGTTGAAAGAATTCTGCAGTGGGTTTAACAAATTCTTGAATGTGCGTTATTCATATCAATAGATTAAAACAAATATATTACTAAAAAATGTATTTATCAAAAAATAATTAATAATTAATAAGCAATTATCAAAATATCAAATGAAATTCGTTTTCAAGTGCCCAACAAGTCGATTAACGATATGAAGCGCGCGCTCGCCGAAGTGTCTCGCGAATGATGTGTTTCTTGATAGAATTTGTGTTTTTTTTTCTTAACTTTAATGAATGCATAACTATTTTTGTTTATTTTTGAAAACTTTTCTCGTAAATGTATTTGTTTTTAATCTAACAGAAAAATGAATCGCACTTCCGAATATTTTGTATGAGTTTGTATGTGCATAAGTTTGTTTATTTTTGTCTACTGTCTACTGTCAAATGGCACACACACAATTCCAAACAAATTTTTTTTACAAATATCTTCCAACTAAAAAATTGTTCTGATATCGTTTTAAGTAATTCTGCATTAAATCATCAATAACTACTGTGTTTTTTTGAAAGATGAAATAAAATGTTAAAAACAAACCTAATAAAATTTGCCTTTTTTCTTGAACTATTTTGTTTTGCTTGTAACAGATGTTGCCCTCTGTAAGGAAATATATAGTTTTTATAAAATGTTGGTAGGTAACAAACTTTTAGAAATGATTGCCTTCTTTCGTGAGCTATTTGATTTGCTTCTGACAGATGCCCAAATGTTGGCCTCTGTAAAAAAATATATAGTTTTTATAAAATGGTAGTAGCAAACTTTTATAAATGATTGCCTTCTTTCATGAGCTATTTCGTTTTGCTTCTGACAGATGCATAGATGTTGTCCTCTGTGTAAGGAAGTATATAGTTTTTATAAAATGTGAGTAGCAAATGTATTCAAATAATTGCTTTCTTTCTTGAGCTATTTAGTTTTGCTGGTGACAGAAGTTGAATGCTAAACACGAATGAATCGCACGTACTTGCTGTTTAATTCAAGTTGTTTTTAAACCTAACTTTATATTTAATAAATAATTACCCAAAACTAAATAACGAGAGGTAAGATTAAAAGGATTTAAGTTTTGTCTTTCTAATAACCAGAAAATTTAATATCAAAATTTTGGTTCAATAGAAATCGAAGTAGGTATATGTAGGTAACGTGTGATCTCTTAAATCATTCATTCATTTGAAAATATCAAAGTTTTTGTCATTGAATGTATAGAAAAAAATGTTTAAGATTTAAACATAACCGCGTATGTTCTTGTATACTTAAACTTCAAACTAAAAAAAATAGTAGGTACCTACTGAGATTCAGAGATTCAAGAAAATCGTGACAATAAAGAAGTTAACTTATCTTCAAACGTATAGTGGGTTTAAGTGTTCTCTTATAGGTATATCGTAATATAAGAATTGATTAAAATCTCGTGTCAATTTTGTTTATAAATCCAAACATGGCCTTTACTACTCATATATTGCTGGCAAATTGTTCAGGGTGTGAACTAAGCATGAAGTGTATCAACTCATTAAAATTTGTACATGATTTTTCCGAATTGGAGATGGCCTAGTGGGTAGCGCGCTGGATCGGTAACCGGAAGGACGTGAGTTCAAACCTCGGAAAAGTCATGTAGGTAAAGTAACATTTTTTCATATAAAATAAAATTCTTCACATTTTCAGATCAAAGAAAAACGCAGTTCAGCCTCCTCATGTGGAGAAATAAACCGATAAAAATAATAAATATTAAATTAAATAATTGAAAGCAAACAATTTTTTTTTCAATACAACTGCATTGGGTGGCTTTTATAAGGCCTTAATGCAAAGTCTATATATGGCCTTTCAACGGTCTTATTATACAAGCCATTTGCTTTCGTATAATAACTTGTTTAGTAGAGCAATATTTTGCTTTTTTAAGGCTTTATTGCACCGTTGATAGGAAGCTATTTAATTGTATAGCATTTTTGATGACAGGTTTTAAGGGAATCAAATAGCTTGTTTAATGTCAGCCAAAATGATTTGCATAAGGTCTGTTTAAGTTACTATACAAGCCAGAAAATAGCTTGTATTAACACTTAAACAAGTTAAATTGTTAGTTGGGAATGTACATATACATACATACACATGTTAATTATTCTTAATTTAAAAGTATTGTTTTAAGAATAGTTAAATATTTTTATATTGCAAATTAATAAAATAAAATTAATCTACAGTGCATGCCTTCGACTTTCAGTCAAAACCTTTTAGGTCCTTAAATGACATTTTAATGTATTTCAGGTCAACAAAACTCTTGAATTCAAATACCAATGTCTCGTAACTATGTCTTGGTTCCTTTTGGCTCTTTCAACCAGTTTTAAAACCGTCCATGATCTAAGAATTCCATTTATTACCTTTCAAATTGTTTTTTTATGTGTTCTGAATCATTTTTCAATTTCGACTTACGAGGTTTTATCAGAAACCGACGATATTCAGTGGAAGTTTTAACAAACGAATTTTTTTCATTTTCACCTTTTATTAAACCACTGTTCCTTATCGGCATCTTCATATTTTGATTTGTTAAAATACATAGGTATAAACATTAGGGTAGTCGTTAAAAAAAGGTCATTCTGGATGGGACAAAATCGGCTCTAAATGAAAAAAAAAAATTCCCTAATTTTTTAGATTTTTATTTTCATCCCCTATAGTCGCTGTAAGGGTAAATTAAATTTCCACATTTTTTTTGCATACTAGAAAACTCGCGTAAGATCTGCCAAAAAATTCTCAACATTTAGAAGAAAAATTATTATTTGCCTGCAAGTGTTCCGTTGTTTTTTTAATTTTTTTGTCTATTTTATGCAATTATTTTATTAAATTGCCCCTCCCTTCCAAGTGGTGGGTGCTATTAACCCCCTCTGTTAGGCTTTTTTCTTGTCTACTTCGGCAGATTTTACGCGAACTTTAAAAAAAAGGGGAAATTTAATTTACCCCTACATCAGCGACTATAGGGGATGAAAAAAAAATCGAAAAAATTAGGGAATTTTTTTTTCTTCATTTAGAGCTGATTTAGGCCCATCCAAATAATAAAACTAAAAAAAAAAACCATTATAACGACCACCCTGATGTACATATGTACATACATACAAATGTATTTCATGCTCAAATCACATCTTACGTAGGTACACCATGTCACTATCACACATGGTTATTCCTGCCTAATATTTATAAACACTCAGTCTCAGTCATTTCGTCATAAGAATGATTGCTTGCTGGAGCTTGTCCAAACTTGTTCAATGTTGTTCATCCCTTTGAACTGCTGATAAATAACGCAAACCTAAATATTTCTAGATTTACATAACAACAACAACCAGCGTTTCATTTTTTTTTTTTTTTTATTTTTTTTTTTTTTTTTAGAGAATCGTGCAGCTTTACAGGTGTTTTCATTAAAAGTTCTTCTTGGTTATAGAATATTGTTTTTTTCCCTTTAAGTGTACACATAATGTGCAAATGTATGTGCCTACATATGTACAGTACATGCATTCATACATAATGCTATTAAAAAGAAACAATATAATATCCACCGTATGTAGGTATGTGGTATGGCTTTTACAAACAATATTTTCAGATGTAATCTATTAATAATGATGATTGTAAATAATAATTATGTGTCACAATAGGAACTACATAAATATAACTTCATTTTATCGCGAACCTCTTAGATTTTTGTAGACGCTTTGTCGCCAATAATAACATACCTATACATTTATTAGTTTTAAGTATAAATTACAAAAAAAGTGATACACAGTGGGCCAGAACGTTCTAAAAGTTAGTATCAAATCAACTGGCAGAGATTGAAACCTGAAATTTTGTATTCTGAGCCCAATTATATTTATGATCAGGGATGTTGCGGATGCCGATTTTTTCACATCCGCGGATGTGAATGCGGATGCGGATTTTTGAAGGCTCACATCCGCGGATGCGGATGCGGATATTTAAGATCTTATTTAAAAAAAAGTATATGAACGAAGAATTAAAACAATGATAAAGTAATTATTAACATTTTTATTGATAAAAACAAGTATTAAGCAGAATTTATATTAGTAAGTGAAGTTTAAAATAGGAGCATTATACTTAATAAAGAGAAATATTACCGCTGCGGATGCGGATGCGGATATTCGCAACATCCCTGTTTATGATATCTCTATGCCCAACCCTCAAAATACATACTTTAAGAAACGTCCATCTTTTACTTACTTTATATACATAGCTACTAGGCCAGTTTTATATGTCAAAACAAAACAAAACAAACAAACAAAAAAACTTAGAAGAAGAAAAAGAAGTTAAGACCGGTTCCTCTTCTAAACCGGGCAGCAGTACGGCGACAAAGCTGTTTGCTGTTACTCCTGGGGCTGGTGTCGGTGGGGAGGCTGTGGCATGTCATGGCCCCTCATCTGATACTAATCCCAGTGAGAGTAGTGATGTGGTAGTAATACCTAATTTTAGTAGTGGGATGGGGGTTGTGAATAACGATCCCACCACTACCAGAGTTAATGCAGCTCTCCCGAGTACGTCTCGAGGGGGAGCCCGGCCTAGTGGTGCCAGGGTTGTGAAAAACGGTCCTCCTACCGCTGGGGTGGGCTCTCTCCCGAGACCATCGCGCGAGAGCCGTCGAAATAGGCCGTCGAAGGGCGGCTATAGGGTCAGGCGGTCAGCTGCTAGGCTCCTCAAGACCCTCGGTAATAAACCGGTGGTCGAAGGGATGCCGGAGCAGGACCCCAGGATCAAATGGGCCCAGAGCATTCTAGCGAATGCGCAGACCAGCGACGACTCCACGTCGAAGCGTAATAGGTCTCTGGATGAAACCGTTCCGGTGCCCAAGCGTCCCAAAGTGCATAACGCCAGCACTCTCCATTCCGGAGGATCCAGATCCTATAGCGACGCTCTTAAAAACAAGAACAAGATCGTGGTTGCGGTTATCGACAGGAGTGATATTGATGGTACGATTTCTCCTGATCAATGGCAGGTGGTCAGGATGAAGCTCTCGGCAGGCTTCTTGAGTCTCATGAGGGATAATCCGGGACCACCTCCTCTCACAGGCGATGGCGGTTGGCATCAAGGGCATGTCAAACTCATCGTCTGTGAGGATCAGAGATCGTGCGATCTGTATAAGCTTGCTGTCAGTAGGTTAGGCGAGGTCTGGCCAGGTGCGAAGCTCGAAGTTGTTGCTAGGGAAGACATCCCGTGCAGACCTAGAGCCCGCATCTGGATACCAGCTGAGCCTTCTTGCATGGAGGAAATACTCCAGATAGTCAAGTTGAGCAACCCCTCATTACCGACTCATGACTGGAAAGTCGCAAAGCTTGAGGAGGTAAGGGGTCTTTATAGAAGCGCGATTATCGTGATCAATAAGGATTCCCTTGCCCCCTTAGCGCAGACCAAAGGCATGATTCGGTATGGGTTCGATTCGATCTCGCTGAAGGTTTACAAAAAAGACGAGGTTGACGCGGAACGCGTCCCTCTGTTAAACACTGAAGCTGTGTCCGTGGTAGAGGACCCTGGTGCATCCATCACCTTTCCACCGATGGGTGATGAGGAATCCAGGTCATCCTCGATCACGGTACAGTCTTCTTCTAATGTCGACAGTCTAACCGATATGGAGACCGAAGACTTCATCAACCTTGTTCCCTTGGGTGAGGATGAGCTTTTGGGCTCATCTTCGGAGGAACTCAACGAAACCGTGGTGGAGGTTGATCTGCCTAATTGTAGCCAAAATGCTGCAGTTAGTCCAGATTAATCTCCAACACTCCATTAAGGCTTCGGCCTCCCTCCTCCTCCGTTTATCCAGGAATGGAGAGGATATTGTCCTGATCCAGGAACCGTGGATTGTTAAATCCATTGTTAGTGGACTCAGGACTCCTGGATACTACGTACTGTATGCGTCTGATAAAGGTGACCCTAGATCGTGTATACTAGTTAAGCGTAGCACTAATGTATATTTACTCCCTGATTTCAGCGATAGAGATATCACCGCCGCAAGGCTCGAAACGGCCAATGAGACGTACTGGCTAGTGTCGGCGTATCTGGGCCATGACCACCTCGGCCCTCTCCCCGGTCATACACTGGAGAGACTGATCGCTCATGCAGAACGGCAGAAGATATGCCTCATCATTGGGAGTGATGCGAACTCCCATCATACAGTATGGGGAAGTACTGATATCAATAATAGAGGTGAGTCTCTTTTTGATTTTATTTTAAGTACTAACCTTATTGTAAGTAATGTGGGTAATGAACCTACCTTCATCACTAAAAACCGACAGGAAGTATTAGATATTACTCTTGTCTCAGACACCATTCATCATAAGATCTCGAATTGGAAAGTGTCGGATGAACACTCGTTCTCCGATCACAGATACATTCAATTCAGTCTCATCGATGAACATCCTTGCCGCGTAGAATTTCGAAACCCTCGAAAAACCGACTGGCTCAAATATAGGATTACACTCCAGGGGCTATTAAAACCAGATCTCTTAAATCCTCCTTCTAATAATTATGAACTTGACTGCAAGGTCAATGATCTCACATTAGCCCTCAACAAATCTATGGCTACATCCTGCCCACTTACTCTAGTTAGGGGGAAAAAGAAACCACATTGGTGGGATTCTGGGCTTGAACCGCTCAGGAAAGACTGTCGCAAGTGTTTCAATCGAGCTAAAAGCACTCGTGCAGTGTCAGATTGGGAATCTTATAAAATAACCCTCAAACTGTATAAGAAAGCATTGAGAAAGTCAAAGAGATCCTCCTGGAGAAATTTCTGTGGAAAAATAGAAGAAACTTCAGAGGCATCTAGACTAAGAAAAATTCTCTCTACAAATCCAGTAATGCCAAGCTGCTTAAAAAATGCTGATGGCTCATGGACAAATTCCTGCGAAGAATCGCTTAACTTGCTATTGGATACTCACTTCCCTGGTAGCTCTCAAAACATTAATAGCTTCGACCGTAATAGGTTTGATATGAATCCAAGCTATCCACAAGGTCTGATTACAAGGGAAAAACTGCAATGGGCGCTCAACAGCTTTCAGCCTTACAAGTCTGCGGGACCAGATGGCATAATACCAGCCGAACTCCAGATGAATAAAGATCTAATTCTGCCAATTCTGGAGTCTATTCTTACTAGCTGCTTAGCACTCGTCTACATCCCCCTGTCTTGGAGAGAGGTTAGGGTTGTGTTCATACCCAAAGCTGGAAAGTGCTCCCAAGTAAACCCAAAGGATCTCAGACCTATTAGTCTATCATCATTCCTTCTAAAAACTTTTGAACGATTGATTGATATCCACTTACGATCATGCATTGACACGCGACTTTTGTCTACGAGTCAACATGCTTACTGCAAAGGGAAATCTGTAGAAACTGCCTTACATAGTTTAGTAAGAACCATTGAATATTCCCTCCATCACAAAGAGTACACCATGGTTGCTTTCTTAGATATAGAAGGCGCTTTTAATAATGTCGACGCATCTGCAATCGCATCTGCGCTGACATCTCTGAAGGTAGATGGTTCGCTTGGAGAATTGATTAACCAAATGCTGACGAGCAGGGTTATCAACTCAAAACTAGGTAGCTATTCTGCTAGAAGGTCTGTTAGTAGAGGTACGCCGCAAGGCGGTGTCCTTTCTCCCCTTCTATGGAACTTGGTGGTAAATGAGCTGCTAATATGCCTGGAAGAGGAGGGTTACAGAGTGATTGCCTATGCGGACGATGTTGCTATTGCCGTATCAGGAAAGCATCCTACCACTTTAAAAGAACTCTTACAAAATGCTTTAAATAGGCTAACCAATTGGGCAGACCGGTGTGGTCTGGGCGTCAACCCTCATAAAACAGAACTTGTTCTATTCTCAAGGAAATATAAAATCCCTCATGTAGATCCTCCCTCTATTAAAGGTGTTCCATTAACATTCACTGATCAGGCAAAATATTTGGGTCTTATTTTAGACAAAAAGTTAAGTTGGAAACCTAATATACAAGAAAGAGTCAAGAAGGCCACAGTAGCACTCTTCTCATGCAAAAAAGCCGTTGGGAACAAATGGGGCCTTCAACCTCGTATTACTCATTGGCTATACACATCGGTGATTAGACCGATTCTCACATATGGTGTTGCAGTATGGTGGACTGCTCTAGATAAAGCGGTAAACTGCGACAGACTAAACAAAGTACAACGCTCGGCTTGTTTATGCATAAGTGGTGCGCTTCGCACGACACCCTCTGCCGCTCTAGACGTTCTGCTATATCTGACTCCCCTCGATATATTTAGCAAACAGGTGGCTGCAAATACAGCCTTACGCCTACAAGCTTCCTCACAATGGTACAACAATAATATTGGCCATTCCATCATTCTGAATTCATTCAGGTCACTACCTAGTCGCATTGACTACACCATCCCAAAACCACAATTCGGTTTAAACTTTCAAGTCACCATTCCTTCTAGAACCCTCTGGGAGGATATGGCTTTCTTGGAAGATGAATCGGTTCATATCTACACGGACGGATCGAAAACTGATGAAGGGGTGGGTGGCGGTGTGTACTCAGAAAGACTAAAATTAAGTCTCTCATTCCGTCTTCCTAATCATTGTAGCGTGTTCCAGGCGGAACTTATGGCGATTAAAGAAGCCTTATCTTGGCTGAAGGAAAACGTGATATCAACTACAGATATCCGCATCTTCTCGGATAGTCAAGCAGCTATTAAATCCCTGGAATCGGTCTCTACTAACTCTATAACAGCCCTAAATTGCCGTTCGTCTCTGCTGGAGATGGCACAACAGTTTAATATTCACCTGTGTTGGGTGCCGGGGCATAGGGACATCCCAGGTAATTGTAAGGCCGATGAACTCGCTAAAAATGGTACAACTTTACCTCTTCTACCTAGTAAGGCAGAAATAGGTATACCCATCGCTACATGTAAACTTTTGCTGAAGCAAGATGCCTTAGAGAGAACAAATCTTAGGTGGAATGATATCACCTCTTGTTTGGCAACAAAACAAATCTGGCCAGTAATGGATTTAAAACGATCTAAGCGTTTGATTTCTCTAAGCAGATTGCACATCAGCTCCATGATTGGTGTTATAACCGGACACTGCCTCATAGGCAAGCACGCAACGCGTCTTGGCGTATTCGCTAACGATTTTTGCAGAAGCTGTATGGATGAGGAAGAGATAGAATCGATCCCTCACCTTCTATGCACGTGCCCTGCTCTATCTCATAGACGAAGACTTCACCTTGGTGAGTTCTACTTCAATGATCCTAGTGATCTGAGAAACTTAGACATTGGCAGTCTATTACGCTTCATAAGAAGCTCCAAATGGTTCACCGAGTAAGGAAAAGGGTTTCCTAGATTCATGTGGTATCACAATGGACCAACTCATGGTCTAAGTGTGTCAGTCTCCACGACTGGCAGCCACTTCAACCTAACCTAACCTACTAGGCCAGTCAATTTGTGGTCAAAAAGACTCTTTGCGAGCAAATTGTGGGGTAGTTTTGACTTTTTCCCTCCTCTACGTTTTGGGGGGTGCTGAATCCGAATCGAGGTTTGCCAACAAAATTTCGTGACGCAACATGGAAAAAACGCAAAAAATGATGCAAAAATGCATTTCTTGGGAGTTTTCACTAATATATTAAAACTATAAAATTAATAAGAGCATTGAATTTTGAAAATAAAAATTATGCTCAATAACATAAAATTTTGTAAAAAATTAATTTGAAAGTTTTTTTTTTAATTTTTTTTTATTTTATTTTATTTCGAGTTTGAAAATTAAATTTTTCAAAAACTATTCACTAACACAACTTAATTTAAAATGAAAATCAAAGAAGAGATTTCTGGCTTTTCAAAAAGGTATAGCATTGTATTGAAAATTGTACCTATCGTTGTTTTTTAATATTTCTTTCTGTTTTAAGTCAATTTCTTAGAAAATTGCCCCTCCTGCCTGAACGGGGGGAAATAGACCCCCCTCCTATACGATTTTTTTCTTGTCTTAACCCAACATATACTCAATCCAGTTTTTTGGTGCACCTTATACCAATCACCCTTTATACAAGCACGATTTGTAGTTTATTCTTATTTGGGGGACAAACCTTTCTAACGATCTTTAATTTATGCCTATTTACCTAATATGAACTTTATAAATGGTACGCAAAGATTTTTCCCTCACATTGTGTTTAATATAATTGATATTTTGTGTACTCAATTACATTTTTGTGTAATTATTACAAAAAAAGTAATCATTACAGGTTTGTTTCAATAACTTTTTGTCTTCAATTACTTTTTCCCAGTTACATATAATTATTAATTGTAAATTTTCAATAAAAATTACATGTAAATTACATGTAATTGTAGTTGGAAAAAGTCAATTACTGATTACATTTAATTGTAATTGACCCTGTTATCAATTACAAAATGTAATAACTACTACCCAACTCTGTTGTCTCAGTCTTGTTTCGATTGCTGGTACTGATACCAAATGAGCCAGAGACTTTTTTGGTATCGTGGTCAGCCTCAGACATCGACTCAACATGGAAACAAACATTTTTAACACAGGGTCACTACAGGTGCTTAAGGTGGCGGAAAAGTTTTCACCCGATTTTTTTGGTTTGAATTTTTTTAGGAATTAAAAGCTTTTGTTCTATTTTTGGATTGAGTTTATTTGAAATCATATTTTAAATTATAAAGCAAATATTCATATTCTTAAATTAGAGTGGCTTCTTAAAAATAATTACTTTAATATAAAAAAACTAAACCTAATTACTTTAATATAAATAAAATTTTTGTACCATTTAAAATTTGTATGGGAAAAGTACGGGCTTTAGAGCCACGGGTAAATGACTTCGGAAAAAAAGTTTTTTTTTTTGGCAAATATTTTTTTTTATAGGAAATTTAGGGGGTCTCTGCTATTTAAAAACGATTTTGGGAAATAACGGACACCCTAATGTATATTACAAATATCTGGACTAATTTCCATTTTGCTTTTTCGCTTTTTATTTTAATTTAGAGCAGAAAAGATTTTTGCCTTTTTTTAAATTAATTCTGGCACTAACAGTTTCCTTTCTCTAAATTTGATATTTTGATTTGGTGTCACATTTTGCGGTCAACCAAACCACTGTTCAACGTTAGGCGATCACATCATGCGATCGAGGGTATTTCCCATTTGGTCTTATTGTTTTTGACTTACATTAATGTTATACCGCACTTGAAAAATCTTCAGACTATACCGTGTATCCAACACTGTACTCTGCAGCACAACTTATTGACACATGTGGAAAAATAGTATTGATATGAAGCCATGATGACTGTTGGCGAGGGGTTAGATAAATAGTGCTCCTCACCAATCTCACCCAAAAACCGTAGTGAAAAGCCACAATCTAAAAAATGTCTTAGGATGTTTTTCCTTGAAAGTCTTGATGGTGCTAACCGAATTTTCTGCCAAAAAAGGCTACAAAAACCGGATAGTCAAGCGCAACTTTTAAACCAATCTTCATACTTCAGTGATGCATTCAGAAGCTTAGAGAAAATGAGCCAATAGGTATTCCGCGAGCTGTATGAAAAAAAAATTGACAGGTGCTTTGGAGAAGATCCAAATAATTATGTACATAATTTCAAGTAAACTTTAATTCATAAATTAATGAAAATAAAATGCACGACTGGGTCGCACGTACTTGCTCTTATATTCAAGACACTGCGGGTTTAAGAAAATTGTATATAAAAACATGGAAATTATGAGAGAAAAATGTCGAGAAGCATGAAATTCGACATTTAAATTGGCTAAAACACCTCTTCTGACAGTTTGAGGTGAAATAAAGGATTGCCATCTTACTTTTTGATTGAATATGATTGTATGGGAACAAAAAATTTAAAATCGTTGGAGCGGTTTTTTTAAAAATTAATTTTTTATATATAAAATTCCTAAAACATTTTTAAAAACAAATTTTGGTATGCAATTCTAAAGAATTTACTTATGTGTATATGGAAAAATTTGGTAAAATTTGAAAAAAAATTGTCAAACCATTTTTGAGATATCGAATTTTCAAAAAAAAAATGTTGAAACATTTCTTAAAAATCCAAAAACTTTTTTTTTGAAAATATTATTTAATCTTATCTGAAATTTGTATATACAAATTAATCAAAATCCGTTCATGCGATAACGAGAAAATTCAAAATAAAAAAAAACGTTCTATGACAGGTACTATTAAAAGTTGCTAAGTATAAAATTTTATAATTTTTGATAGTAGATTGTACTAATTTTTGAATATGAAAAGTTTAATTAAAATCGTAGGAGTCGTTATTGGGAAAAAATATTTTCCTTTCCGGTTTTTTCAACTTTTCTATGGAAGGTACCGTTATTTTTTCATAAATGTAAAATTTTTCTAAAAATATTTAAGAGAGTACTAAAAAACTCTTAAATATCGAGTTTCAAAAAAATCCATCATGTCGTTTTCGAATATTTGATTTTCAAAAAAAAAAATTGAAACATTTCTTAAAAATCCAAAAATTATTTTTTCAAAAATTTTGGTACATGAAAGTGTATAATTTTTTGGAGGGTTCTTAGTAAAAAAATAATTGATATCGGTCGTACCCTTTTGAAGAATTTTTTTTTTAAGAGAAGTTGTCGAGCCGCCCTAGTAGCACAGAATTCGATTTATAACAAGAATTTGGTTGTATCTGTGTTTTGTTGAAGTAATCTGCAACATTATTGGTTGTAACTGAGTTTCTCAATTGTTCATCGAAAAGCAGTTGTAACTTTGTGTATTGAAATGCTACAAATCAGTTTCGATAAAGTTTGAACTTGTTTCCAAAAAACTGAAGTTGTTATTAAAAGATTATAAGCAAGTCAAATATTTGAAAGTTGGTAATATGTTTTTATTACATCTATTGAATTTCTGTTTCGTTATCTTCTAACTTAAATGTTAAAATAACTTTCTTGCGATAATCTGTAAGAACATTTGGGTAACTTTAATATAATTTACAATTAAGAAGAGGGAAACAAATAACAAAAACATTTTTGTAACGTTTTTCCTCTTAAAATATTTATTTTAACGGAATTTCAATGAACAAGTTAAAATAATATATCTGTGGTGCTTGGTAGAAACATGATAACTCCATTTTAAAATTTGCGTCCTTTCGGCCACTTTACATTGAGCTACAGCCTAAACGGGTGAACCGATTTTCTTCAAATTTGAAACATAATTTTTCAAAAATTATGTCCATAACTATTTCAAATTTGAAGAAAATCGGTAAACCGGTTTAGGCTCTAGCTCAATGTAAAGTGGGCGTAAAGACGCACATTTTAAAATGGAGTTATCATGTTTCTACCAAACACCACAGATATATATAACACTAGATAATCGGTGTTGTCTATTCACAATACGAAACAAAATTATGTTTATTATAATGAAATACATCATTCCTTGAATAGCACATGTTTTTTTTTTAAAGAAGTATGCATAAATCTCCACCATTATTTTTTGTATTACTCTGTATTATACTGTATTCAAACTTCTTGTTACTATTAACAACTCAAAACAAAGATGAAACTCTAAATGTGTTTTGTTATGTTGTCCTTTCGTTATAGTTTGCATAACACAAATGCAACAAGCTAAATTTTGTCGTTAAGTTGAAACATTACTATGCTTGTATTTTTAAAAGGTGGAGAACTAGTTATATTTTGGTTTCTTATTTATAAACATGAAACAAAGATTGCAACGACATTAGAACAAATAAATAACCAAAGTACTAGAGTTGAAAAAAAACATTTGGTTTGTATTTGAAACAAAACAGCAACATTTCTTGAGATTCAAGTGATTATGTAGTTGAGTTTCTATATCTTTCGATAGTTAAAGCTGATGATTGAAATTTTGACAGGCAGTCATTGTTCTATAAATGTTAATGGTATATTTTAATTTAATTTATTTAAATCAACCATGAATTATTGCTTGGACATGAAAAAAATTACTAAACATGGTAGAGTTGCCGCTGGATTGAAAAATGTTCACAAGGTAGATTAAACAATTCGAAGATTTTAAGATGGCCATAACACACATAACTTAACATTAAAGAACAAAATTTGTATTGCATATCTTGTTAAATAAAACAGATTTCGATGTTTTATGTATTTTTCGTTCCAAATGTCAGCAGACTTCCTAGAAATCGATTTTTTATGAAGCATTAATAAAAAGTCAACAAAATGTTTGTTTTGTAGGATTTTTAATCCATTTTATTCATAGCCATCCTTGGATTGAATTTGACTTTGACATCTTGAAATATAGAAGACCAACTATATTTTGACGTTTCATGAATATTTTGTTCCAAATGTCAACAGGCTGCCTAGAAATCATTTTCTTGCGAAGCATTAAGAAAATGGCAAAAAATTTGTTTTTGGACATTTTTTAATCCATCGTAATAGTAGAAATTTATTTTCTAGAATTTGACATTTAATAGGGCCTTAAAAAAAAAAGAAAATTGATATTTTGAGATTTAACATGAATTCTGTTTAAAAATTTCAGTTCTAAAAATATAAACAAAAACTGAACTGCGGCAACTCTAGCGGATAGAGACCAAAGTTAAATGTAAGTTTTTGCTTACTTTTTTTCCCAACAGAAAAAAATATGGTTTTTTTAACATAAGAATTCTAGTTTTAGTAACGAAGATTAGAAAATATAATAAAAGAAACAATTTGCTCTGTTTTATAAACAGTGTAAATTGGTTAAAATGAGGATTTTGTTGCCTTAAGTTTATACTCTGTTGTATCTTTGGTTTAATAACATATAAGTTTTAATTTAAAGAGACAGTGTTTTATTGATATTTCCTGCAACAAGTGCCATATTGTTCAGAAAAAAATTAGTTTTTCTTAGAAATTGAAATTTTTAAACTGATTTTTCCAGTTGGTATTACTTTTTCCATAGTAAATTTCAATGGAAATGGCTAAAAGTTGCGTTTCCTTATGTATATCATAAATTTTTTTCAACTTGAATGCCTAAATAGAACCACAAATATTTTTGTATTTTCAAATTTTCGGCCAATTTTAATTTTTTAGGTGGCGCGTGAATTTTCTGGAAGTAAAACATCAATTTTTATGATAAAAATTGTGTTTGTATTAGATTTTTCGTTCAAAAATAACTAAAAATCTCATTTTCAGTCACATACAATACGTATTAGACGTATTGTTTTTATAATACTTTGAAGTTTATCTTTTTTATAACATCACAAAGGTATTATACATTTTAAAAGAATTTGATTAATAACTTTTCAGAAACTTTTACAATGTTATCGGAAACATTATTTCGCATTGTATTATAACATAAAAGAACAGAAAAAGTTAAAGTAACTAAATATAAAAGCAACTTCGAAGAAACATTATTCAAGTTATTGTAATTTGTTTTAAACTTTTGTTTCTTGTTTAAGCCATGTTATATACAATAAGATAAGGTTACATGTAACATTTCTTGGTTCAAATAACAATCATAAAACTGAGAAACGACAAAATATAACTTCTATAAAACCGAATAAATACAAGTTTGTTACAAATGAGATGGGGAAATGCGGCTATTTGGGTTACACAATAATTGTACCAGAATTAATTTTTTATATATAAAATTCTTAAAACATTTTTAAGAACAAATCTTGGTATGCAAATCTAAAGTATATATTTATGTGTATATGAAAACAAAATTTGAAAAAAAATTTTCAACCCGTTTTTGAGATATCGAATTTTCAAAAAAAAATTTTGAAACTTTTTTTAAAAATCCAAAAACTTTTTTTTTGAAAATTTTGATATGCAATATTATTTGATCTTATCAGAATTTTGCACATAAAAAAATTCATCTAAATCCGTTTACCTGATAACGAGAAAATTCAAAATAAAAATATACGTTCTATGACAGGTACTATTAATAGTTGCTAAGTGTAAAATTTTATAATTTTTGGTAGTAGGTCGTACTAATTTAAGTATATGAAAAAAGTTTAATCAAAATCGTAGGAGTCGTTTCTAAGCAAAAAAATATTTTCTTTTGCGGTTTTTTTAACTTTTGTATGGAAGGTACCGTTATTTTTTCATAAATGTAAAATTTTTTCTAAAAATATTTTAGAAAGTACTAAAAAAGTCTTAAATACCGAGTTTCAAAGAAATCGATCATGTCAATTTCGAAATATTTGATTTTCCAAAAAAAATTTTGAAACATTTTTTAAAAATCCAAAAAATATTTTTTCAAAAATTTTGGTACACAAAACTATTTATATTTTTTGGAAGCTTTTGTATAAAAAAAATAATTGAAATCGGTCGTACCGTTTTGAAGAAAATCAAAAATCAAAAAAATGGTTCTTTGGGAGGTACCATTAATAACCATTTTTGAAAAATGGTATTCCACCAAAAGAAAGCCTTTGCTAAAATAAATTTATTGAATTTTTTTTAAGAAAAGTTGTCGAGCCGATTTTGAGAAAAATACGATTATGTAAAATTGCTAAAAAAAATTGTATGGCAGGTACCGTTATTTTTGATTCTAAAAAAAAAATGAAAAAAACGTGTGGGCAAAATCACCAAAAACCACTATGTACCAAGTTTGAAGAAAATCGATCGAGCCGTTTAGGCTGTAGACGAACAGACAGACAGACAGACAGACAGAATTTTGCCACCCACTTTTTTGGAGTTCTCTATCATCGTAATATCATGTTTGATTGTTATCTCAAAATTTTTTTTTTGCACGAATCCAAAACTTGCCTTATAGTACCTATAATCGCAAGTAAAAACGTACAGAACTTATAAAAAAAAACACAAATGATAGTCTTCATCTGCAATGTATATTTGGGCGAAACGCATATAGACTTAAGGTCACAAAAACTTTAAAAATTGAATTTATATTCAAGAAGTCCACAAAAACAAAAATAATTAATTTTCAATTATTTACAATTTTATTCTTATTCTAATGTATTCTAATGTAAACATTTCAAAAGGTTGCGGGTGTAAAACTATATATATTTTTAATTCAAGAGCCATGCGTGCTTGAAGCTTTTGTTTTGTTCATAGAAATTTGTATCCAAAGTAATTTTACTGAATTTTGAAGCAATCTGTTGATTACGATTATATAATGAAACAAGCTTTCAGAATGGTTGCAGTTTTCTTCCAGTGCTGGGCCCCAACTTCCTACTTACAGCCTTATTTATAAACACATTTTAGAGACTGCGTAAAGTTACAATTCCTCTAAACGAGGCAATATTATTCATACAAATTATGTGACGTTGAATAAAGCCGTTTTAAGCTTAAACGCGTTAAGAGGTTGAAGAGTAAACGTACTAGATTTCTCTTTTTGGCTTGTTTGAATAAGGATTAACGCAACATTGAAAAGAGCCTTAATAAGGGCTTAAACACTACGCAATTTTTCTACTGTTGATAAGTGTTTGAGCGAATTCTAATGATTACAGCAGTTTATTTCTTTGGATGAAGATATTTCCGCAATTAAGCCTTGCAAAATGTAGCAAGGAATTTAAATGACTTTTTATTCAAAATTATCTGCATTCTGCAAAAATATCAGAGCACTTACTAATTTTTTAAATATCCCAAAAATAGGGTGCTAAAATTCTCTCTCAAATGGGTGTTTGCATCACAAAACGATATTTGAACATAGATAAACATTGTGTGAAGTTTTAAATGACACTTATGGTTGGATGACCCTATATAAATTAAAAAAAATTAGAAATACGTTCTACTTTTTCACTCTGTTAGACGAAAAAATTGAATATATTGCGTGTTTCATGCAACAAATGACAAATTAAATAAAATTTGATCGTCTAATTGATAAGTTTGTGCGTTTAAGGAAATTGGTTTTAATTGTTGCAAATGTAACTAAACTTAAATCGCTTTTCAATCAGAGTTTATTGATTGCGTTATTCACATACATTCATACATTTAAAATGTTTTTTAAATCAAAATATCTTTCACAATAAATTATTTGTTATAGTCTGGTTGCAGTAGGTACTACTTAAAACATGAAGATCTATAGTCTCTTTGTATTAACAATCCTTTCTGTCACTGCTGTTAATGCTCAAGTAATTAATTCTAAAACATCGATTGAGTTCATAAATGTAAAGTTTATTCTTCTAATAAGAAAGTTTTTCCACATTTTAATTAGTTTTGGTTTTTGCTCTCACTACAATAAAGTAAAGTCACAATAATTTTACCATTTATGTATTTAATAGTATTTTACAGTTAGTGAATTTTTTACATTTATGAGCTCGGGGATAGTTTCATCCAACATGTTTCTTTCGATTTTTACTTGCGATATAGGTACTATAGGGCAAGTTTTGGATTCGTGCAAAAAAAAAATTTCGAGGTAACAATCAAACATGACATTACGATGATAGAGAACACGAAAAAAGTGGGTGGCACAATTCTGTCTGTCTGTCTGTCTGTCTGTCTGTCTGTCTGTCTGTCTGTCTGTCCGTACCTCAGCCTACAGCCTAAACCACTGAAGCGATTTTCTTCAAATTTTGAACTTAAGGTTTTTTTGTAACTCTCCAGAGGGGAAATTGAAATTTTTTTTTTAGCTCAAAAAATAACGGTACTTGCCATACAACCGTTAAGGAAAAGCTTATTTATCTCAAAAACGGCTCCAACGATTTTGATAAAAAAAAATCAGTGTATTATTGTAGATATGATATACCTTTAAGTAAGAAAAAAAATCACCAAAAACATTTATTAACGGTACCTGTCATATAACGGTTTTTTTTATTTTTGATTTTCTCATTAACCGCTCATCCGATTTCAATGAATTTTTTTGCACAAAAGCTTTGTTAAAATATAAATATTACTGCATACCAAAATTTTTGAAAAAATAAATTTTGGATTTTTAAAAAAAGATTCAAAATTTTTTTTTGAAAATTCAATATTTCAAAAACGGGTTGATGAATTGTTTTGAAATTTCAGTTTTAAATGTATATTAATATATACTCAAAATTGGCATACCAAATTTTTTTTTGAAAAATGTTACAAAAATTTTATATATAAAAAATTAATTTTTAAGAAAACGGCTCCAACGATTTTAAATTTTTTTTTTTGCATATATTGATATTTTTTTAAGTAATCAAATGGCATACTTTTTTTGGCGCTCTAAGTTATTTATCAGGCTGTTTAAACAATTAAAAGAACGATTTAAATGCTTTTTTATACTTTTTCTGTAATTACTTGAATATTTTTTAAAGTTCTTAAGTTCCACACAACTTGAACATAAGAGCAAGTACGTGCGATCCAGTCGTGCATTTTATTTTTTATTAAATTGCTCAAAATATTGTCGAAATTTGCCATGAGTCCATGACACACGACATCTCAAGTTACAATACCTCCGCTAGCAACTATAGTAGATACCTATGTGTCTACATTAAAGAAACATATAATTACCTTATAAATAAGTTTGATGTACTTTGTATATTTTCAGAGTGAAATAGCTATTCATATTCAAAAAACTGAATGCATCGTCCACGATCCGCTAGCAGTTGTGGTAGAAATTTGTTCGGTCAAGGCAATTAACCGTACTACAACTCTAATAAATATTGTAGGAAACTTCACAAGACCCTTTAAAACATTTATGGTTTGTATTAAGCAACATGTTTTCAATTAAACATTTACCCATTTAGTTATAATACAAGAATTCTAAATTTTAGGTGAATTCACAATTGTTAAAAAAATCTGAAATCAAATACAGACCATTTCTTGTTAATGTCACCGATAACTTTTGTGAGTTTATGTTGACGAAAAAAGCTGGAGCATATTTCAAAATAGTTTGGCCCATTATTATGCCGTATACAAATATAAATCATAAGTGTCCGATGTTTGTGAGTTATAGAACTGATAGCAACCGTTCAAAAAACAATATTAACTAATTTATTTTATTTTTATTTTTTCAACAGGGTTACAGTTATATTAAAGACCTTCCAGTAGATGATAAAAAGTTACCAGCTTTTTGGCCAAACGGAAATTTTCTACTTGAAATTTTACTTTTTGAAGCAAATAATAATAAACTTGCAACTTTACAGACATATTTTGAATTGAAGCAACGTCGTCGGCATAATATTAATTGATTTGATCAAAAGCACAGGGTGTTGAAATTGATGCTTAGTTTTTATTTTCAAAATATAGTAATTCGCCACTAAAATTATAATACTATTAAGTCAACTTGTACGAAATTTCTTTTGGCTACTACTTTAAAATTGTGTAAATAGAACAATGTATTAATCAGTGAGTAGCTACTAACACCAACAAATTGTTAAATAATATAAAAAATAGTATAAAAAAAATGTTCAAAACCCATTTGCAATTATTCTTATGACATCACGACCCGATTTCTTTAAAAAAAATTAGAATAAAATTGGAACTCCATTTTTAATTTATTATTTTCATGCTTAAAATATATTTAAGAATTTATTAGTATCAGACTTAACATATAATTAAAAAAAATTAACTGTACGAGACTAGCTCACGACTACTTGCTCTTATGATAAAGTAAGTATAGGTACATGGTGTTTCCTAATTTCGGGGGATGATTCCTGGAATCATTCTAAGAAATAAATTATATCGAGAGAAAATGCCGTCTTCATAAATTTTATATATTTTTTTCCCGTTTTTATGTCAATTTTTCAAAAATTGCACCCCTTCGCTTAAAGGAGGTGAGACTAAAATTTCCCTCAAAACAAATTGTTTCTTAGAATGATCTCCAAGTCCCAAAATGAGGGGAAAACTAATATAGGAACATTAATAGAGAAAAATATTTAAAAGCATGAAATTCGATATTTAAATTCCCAAAAAGAGCTCCTCTAATAGTTTGAGTTGAAAAATGAATGCTATCTGAATTCTTAATCAAATTTCAAGTATAAATATGAATGTATGGAAAAACTATAATAACGGTTTAAGCTGTTAAAAAAAAAATGTTTTGCTTATATCAAATTTTTAAACATTTTTAATTATAAATTTTTCATAAGAATAGAATTTCATAGTAAATTGGCAACACTTTTTTGAAATATGTACTTATCAATTTTTCTATGAAAAATTTTAAACTTTTTTTTCAAGTTAAATGCTTCTTTTTTAAAAATTTCAATTTTTTTGAAATTTGTATACAAAACATAGTTATTTTAAACCGTTCAGACGATGATGAGAAAATTCAATTTAAAATAAATTTTTCCCTTAGAATTATGAACTTTTTATAGTTGTAGTTGTCCAGTGAAAAATTTAATATTATTTGATAGTAAATCACACAAATTTCGGCAAACCGTTCAGAGTTTCTCAATATAGTAGGAGCCACTTTGGAGACAAATTAGATTTTCCTTACCGGTTATTTTCTTTAATATTTGTATGGAAGGTACCGTTATTTTGATACAAATTATTTTCTAAAAATATTCGAAAAAACACTTTGTTCCAAAAAATTCGACTATGTATCTTTTGATATATTAAATTTTCAAAAAAAGAATTTGGAATATTTTTTGGAAAATTTTGGTACACAATACACGTATGTACTTGCTCTTATGTTCAACAGGCTGAGGGTTTAAAAAATTGCTAGACTAATGTAAATTATAAGAGAAAAATGTTTAAAAACATACAATACGATATTTAAATAAGCTTAACCAACTCTTTTGATAGTTTGAGGGGAAAAAAAGAACGTAATTTTAGTTGTTGATTAATATGATTGCATGGAAAAAAAAATATTTAAACCGTTGAAGCGGTTTTTTAAAACATTGATTTTTTATTTATCAGATTCTACGTTCTTCATGAAAAATGTTGTTATTCAAATCTTAAGTATTTGCTTATGTGCATATAAAAACTAAATTTCCAAAAAAATTGTACACCCATTTTCGAGATATCGAATTTTCAAAAATTATTTTGAAACTTTTTTTTTTAAATTCAAAAATTTTGATGTGCAACATTATTTGAACTTATTTGAAATTCCTATATAAAAAAAATTAAGCTAAATCCATTCAGCTGATAATGAGAAAGTACCAATGAATACAAAAACCATTCCATGGCAAGTACTACTAACACTAGTTGCTTAGTGTAAAATCTTATAACTTTTGGTAGTAGATCGTACTAATTTTAGCAAAAGGAAAAAGTTTAATCAAAATCGCAAGAGCCGGTTTTGAGAAAAAAATATTTCCTTAACGAATTTTTAACTTTTGTATGGAGGGTACCGTTATTTTTTCTTAAAATATTTTTGAGATTATCAAAAACCTCTTAAATATCGAGTTTAAAAAAAATCGATCAAGGCGTTTTTCATTTTTTTTTTTAATCAAAAAAATATTTTTTTTTTTATTTTGGTACAAAATACTATTTATATTTTTTGGAAGCTTCTGTATAAAAAATATTGAAATCAGTTACATTGTTTTGAAGAAAATTGAAAATACAAAAATAGTTCTTTGGAAGGTACCTACCTATACAAAACAGAAGCAACTTTTTCAAGAAATTAAACTCTGGTCTATATAACTGCCTGGATTTGAATATATTCAATAAACATTTTATTGATAAATGCTCTTATTATTACCAAAATAAAATTAATAATAACAAAAATGATGTTTCAAAACTAAAAATATTAAATAATCAAAGAATAATGATATCATGTCCATTTTTACCTGGTCAAAACGTAAGCAACTTTTTAAAAATGCATGTTTTTAATTAAATTCCGTGTTTAATTTTTAATATTTTGTGACAAAACCTTTGTATTTTATCATCGCACTGCAGCTCCTAGGCATACTCTCAAGTAAATTTGGAACAGTGGAACCTGGTATTCTATTCCAATCCAAGCCTCCTTGACCTGGACAAAAAGATTGTTCCTATTTCTGCTTTTTCTCTGAACTATTCTTCGATTTACAATCTCCCATAGTGTTTGCATGGGTTTGAGATCAGGAAACCAGGAGACTGTGCTGGCCACTTCATAGCATCAAGTTATTGCACTCGAAACCATTTTTTTAACAATTTTTTGGAATAGTTCCGATCATTATCTTTCTGAAATATCCATTTCAGGAGGAGATCCTCCTAAGCACGTCGAAGCATGACATTTTCCATGATGTTCTTGAATACAAATTGGTCCGTAATTCTATATATTTTATCAATCGGACCAACTCCATGTCCAGAGAAACATACCCAAACATCCACGAACCATAAAATTTCCCCTCCATGTTTAAAAGTACCTTTTGTTTAATCGGTATCTGGTTTGAGCTTGGTTTATTACTAAACGGACTCATCAAAAACCACGCTATACCTCAAATTGAATTTAGATTCGTCAGAACACAGTACAGTATTCCACTTAGGTTTTCAACGAGTCCGTTGAGCAATCAAACGCGCTCATACCCGGTACCGAATAAACAAAGGGTACTTTTAAACATGGAGGGGGAAATTGTATGGTTCGTGGATGTTTGGGTATTTTTATCTGGAAATGGAGTGAGTCCGATTTATAAAATGTATGGAATTATGGACCAATTCGTATTCAAGAACATCATAAAAAATTTCATGCTTCCACGTGCTTAGGAGGATCTCCTCCCAAAATTGATATTTCAGCAAGATAATGATCCGAACCATACCAAAAAATTGTCAACAAAATGGTTTCAAGTGCAAAAAATTGATGCTATGATGCTTAAGGCAAGTTATGGATTCGTGCAAAAAAAAATTTTGAGCTAACAATCAAACATAACATTACGATGATAGAAAATACGAAAAAAGTGGCTGGCACAATTCTGTCTGTCTGTCTGTTTGTATCTGGACCTACAGCCTAAACCAATGATGCGATTTTCTTCAAATTTTGAACTTAAGGTTTTTTCGTAACTATCCAGAGGGGAAACGACTCGATCAATTTTCATCAAACTTTGTACATAGTAGTTTTTGGTGATTATGCCCACACGTTTTTTCATTTTCTTTTAGAACCAAAAATAACGGTTCCTGCCATACAATTTACATACGGCTCGACAACTTTTCTTGAAATAAATTCAATTAATTTATTTTACTAAAGGCTTCCTTTGGGTGGAAAACCATTTTTCAAAAATGGTTACTAATAGTACCTCCCAAAGAACCATTTTTAAAATTTTTGATTTTCTTCAAAACGGTACTACTAATTTCAATTATTATTTTTTTTTAACAGAAGAAATAGTACCTAATAATAAATAATTTTGTGTACGAACATTTTTGAAAAAATATTTTTTGGATTTTTAAAAAATATTTCAAAATTTTGTTTGGAAAATCAAATATTTCGAAAACGACATGATCGATTTTTTTGAAAGTTGATACCTAAGAGTTTTTAAGTACTCTCTAAAATATTTTTTTAAGAAATTTAACATTATGAAAAAATAATGGTACCTTCCATACAAAAGTTAAAAATCCTCAAAGGAAAATATTTGTTTGCTTAGAAACGACTCCTTTCATTTTGATTTAACTTTTTTCATATACTTAAATTAGTACGATCTACTACCAAAAATTATAAAATTTTACACTTAGAAGCTATTAATAAATAGTTCCTTTCATAGAGCGTTTTTCTTATTTTGAATTTTCTCTTAATCGGCTAAACGGATTTAGATTAATTTTCTTATGTACAGATTTCAGATAAGATTAAATAATGTTGCATATAAAAATTTTCCAAAACAAAGTTTTGAATTTTTTTTTTGAAGATTCGATATCTCAAAAACGGGTTGACATTTTTTTTCAAATTTTGTTTTTATATACACATAAGTAAATTCTTTAGAATTGCATACCAAAATTTGTTCTTAAAAATGTTTAAAGAATTTTATATTATATAAAAAATTAATTTTTTTTAAAACCGCTCCAGGAGCATTCCATGAAAAAGAGGAACTCTCAGCTATTTAAAAATATTTGAATTTTTTATTTCAATGAGCGTTTATAGCTAAACCTGTGAACTGATTTGCTTCAAATTTGGTACAGTGCATTATTATGTAATAGACTACATGGAAAATTCGAAATTTTGTTTAAGCTCCCCTTCAACGTTCAAAACCCGAGTGATTTATCTTCCAGTCTCTAAAATGCCTTACAAAAATAGACTGTATTTTGATGTGAAACCGCCAAGCCCATACTTGGATTTTCGAATTCTCACTGCATTCAAACTGACAAAAAAAGGATGGAGTACCGAATTCATAGCCTGTCAGAACACAGCCAGGTGCTTAGCGTTTAAATAACTACTAAAAATTACTACTCAATTGAACTCTGTCCGACACGTGACGTGATTTGTCTGTACGTGACAAGACATTCAAAAATGATTTTAAATATAACGATGTGCTTTTTTGATTTAATTTCTCGATTATAGCGATTTTGAATCATTCCTATAATTTGGTTCTTACACATTTGTGATCGATGATCCATAGTTTCGTTGAAATTCGAACATTAAGATAGCAACCTGGAACATTGGTAGAATTGGTCCGTACGTGACAGCTCTTCTTATTTTTTTTTTTTAGACATTTAAAGGAATACCTTCAGAATGTATGCATATAATAGGAGACTTATGTAAAAACTGTTAAATAAAATTAATATATGGCATGTCTAGTCTAAGTAACGTATCAAAAACTAGACGTTAAATGATAACATAAAATTAGTTGAATTTGTCCGTACGTGACCATGGAATGCTCCTCCAACGATTTTAATTTTTTTTTTCTCATACAATCATATTCAATCAAGAATTAAGATGGCATTCTTTTTCTTCAAGCTTTTCTTTTCTCAAACTGTCAAAAGATTTGGTTTAGCCAATTTCTTCTCTACATTTTTCTTTCATAATTTGCATGTTTTTATACACAATTTTCTTAAACCCGCAGTTTCTTGAACATAAGAGCAAGTACGTCCGTCCCAGTAAAATAAACTTAAACCCAGTCCAAACGTGGTTTTCTCTATAGTCTCGCTTTGGTCTCGCCGTGACATCTACAAGTGGTTTTTACTATTTTGCACGTCTTATCATCGTCTCGCCTTAGTCTCTCTGTAGGCTCACCAAAATCGTTTCAACTTGCAACTCAGCTTAGATTTGCATTCAATTTATATTTTATTTTAATAAGATTTCGGTTTTGGTTTGACTGTTACAACATAATAACACAACAATTACAACCCAAATACTAAACAGTATACGTTCAGTTGGTGTTTTATTAACCCAAACGAGTTGTCTGTCTTTCGGTTTAAGTAGAATCAAACTCGAGTTGGAAAAATTTGAAACCGAGTCAACTCGGTTAATTCTAACTGAGTAATCTTTCGGTTCAGGAAAAATCAAATTCGAATTAAAAAACTCAATCCGAGTTGACACATCACTATGTGAGACCCACATTTTTCGTCTTCTCTATCATTATAAAAACAAGTTCAATGAAAGCCTTGTCTTGGATTTTTTTTACGATTGCATACATAGGTATGCCATATTTATATGTTATTTAGTTCCTATACCTATACATATATCGCAAGCAGTGGCGTAGCTAAGATATTTGCCGCCCGGGGCAGAACAATAATTTGCCGCCCCTTCGGTCTAACAATACTTTATAAAGAAGTTTTGTGATATATACCTTCATATCATCGGTCTTAAAGTTGCAGACAAAATTTGAAAATATTTTTTTATTAATACAAGGAATTACATTCTGCGAAATATTGATACACGCCACTTTGCCGCAATATCTGCTGAATGAATTTGTTTTGTTTCTGACCTACTGAGATTTAACTTTAAACCGACTGTATATAATATAGGCACATGAGACTTGAAATTTTTTAGTGTTTCCTTTCGTCCAAAAATAGTGGAGCTCATAATTGTTCATTAGGCGTGTCTCACCAAATTAAAAAAAAAATCTCACCTGAGCACTGAGATTTTCTTCAGAGGTTACTGAGACGAAAATTTTTTGGATTCATTTCTCAATGTTCTTTCTCAGCAAATACAAAAATGATACCAAAAATACAAAATAGAAGTTAAATGTTGATAAACAGGAAAAATAAATTGATCTTAGTATTTTTCATTCATTTTATAAAGTTTTGTGCTTTAACATTTAAATATTTAAAGCAAAGTTAAAATTTTGTTTCCATAATTTCAGTACGATTGAACAGGGAATCTTGTTCCACCAAAACATTCCGCCTACGCCAACTTGATATTGAGCGCTCGGTGAGATTTTACTGGGTGAGACACGCCTATTGCTTCATCAGTACTCGACAGCAAAACTGAGAAATTGCATATACTGTTCATATTTCTCAGATCTTATGATCATGAACCATGAAAGGGTCAAAGCCACGGCTAAGTCACTACTGAGTGTCTGATAACAGAGTTATTGTAGTAGATTGTAGTAGAAATTGTAGTAGATTGTTGATCTAAAGCATTTTTTCTCAAAATAAATCTGCTGCAAAATCTACATACTGCACTTCATTTTACGAAAAAAAATTAATCTTCGCAAAAAAAACTCACATTTTTTTTTTTAATTCTTTGTGTTGAATTCAGCCATTATGTATTACTTACAGCTTTTTTGTTTGTTGGTTTTATGTTTTAAAAAAAACTAATGTAATATTTTATTTATTTTTATTCATTTATCAGTTTTGTTTAAATAATATTTATTTAAGAAAAAAAACAAAAACAAATCATCTGCGAAAATATTCAATCTACAGCATTTTTTTTTTCAAATCTAACTCGAAATTTTTTTTGAGAAAGGTCAACCCCTCTGATCTCTAAATTGAGGGAATCAACAGAAACGTACCTATATGTAAGGCTACAAAAGAGAATGGTCATTACGAAAGCCATCATTTTGTTTCTAAATTTGAAAGAATTGTTAATTTAAAAAATTAACTTTTGTGTTTATTACCTACTTCTATAATGAGCAATGGTCATGATTCTGCTGCCCCTAGTGATTTGAACACAAAGAAAAATTGTACGTTCATATACCTATTTAAATGTAATAGAATTTTTAACTTAAAAAAGTAATACTTTTTTGTTTATTTCCAACTTCTGTAATAAACAACGATGATGATTTGCGCCCCTCTTGATAAAATAAAAATATAAATTGATTGAATTATTTACTAAACAAAAATTAAACTTGTGTTTATTTCCAACTTCTCATGACCAACGAAAATGATTTAACTGCGCCTACAAATTTGAATACTGTAAAAATTGTATGTTTTCTGATAAAAATTTAATAAAATTTTCACAAAAAAAACTTTTGTAGCTAATTGGTTTACAACTTCATCCCATGAACAACGAAGATGATTTTCCGATTCGCCGCCCTAACTCCCGGCGCCCGGGGCGACCGCCCCCTTCGCCCCCCCCCCTAGCTACGCTACTGATCGCAAGAAAAGCTCCTCTACCCACAAAGTATCGAGTTTTCAAAAATTTTATAATAGAATTGTAATCTAAAAAAACAATTTTTTTTTTAAATGTTTGCAATACAATATTATTTAAACTGTTAAGAAACTTATTCAAAAAGAAGCACCTTACGCCAATAGAAACAAAGTCGAATATAAAAAAACTAGAAGATTATATTAAATATGCCTTTTGTAAAATTGTGGATAGATCGTCCGTATTTCAGCACTCAAGAAAAATAGGTCCATTTTCAGATGAATGTTAACTATGTGCGAGAAGATCTCGGATAGGACCCTTTGACCCTTTTAGACTCGTTCCTTTGAGGCCATATCTAAGATCGCAAAGAATAATTAAAGTCAGCATAAAGAACGCCAACCAATAAGTTCAACAATATCTACGCGAAAGTCACCAAAATTGGATCATCCGAGTACGTGAAAGCAAAAATGGCAGTAGCCGTTTGCAATGCGAACGACGATTTAAACCTACCATATACTAAATTTAATAAAATTTTCTCAAAAAAAAAAAAAAAAACAAAAAACACTCCCATACAAATTTATTTTATTTGCATTTCAAAAATCAAGATTTCTGTTAATTCCTTTGAGCCTTCGCTTCATGTCACAGCCACGGTTGGTAATCTGATGTTTGGTTATTCTGATTTCTAAGTTTAAAATGTATCATCACAACAGTATTGACTTACTTAATAAGAAAATAAAGTAACTCAAGTTAATAGTAAAACAAGAAATAATGTAAATACATAGATACTATGGTCAACAATTTTTATTTTCCACATAGCTATATGTACGACTGTCGCGTTAAGATAAAAGTGAGGAAGATAGTGGAAAGTATTTTATTTTATATAAAGTCTCATATTGTTATTAAATTTCAATTTGTTTTTTCTCCTAAAAGCTGATTGTTAACTTGATAGTTTCACCTTTTTAAACAAATTGAATTTAATTGCCCTTAATGTAATACAAAATTGATTTATAATAGAAATACATATGTAAATGTAGAATAGAAATGTTTAACAAAAAAAAAAATGCCTATTAAAACACATATCTGCTTTAAAATTAACTCTTAAGTAGGTTACAGATCTAAAAACTAAATGCTTTTGATAAAACAGTAAACAAAAATATAATTGAAACTTAAAAGATTTCTAACTGGGTGCTTTGCAAAATCAGTTAAGTTTTGTGTTAATCGATTTTTAATTATTTTTTGAATTAAAATAAAATACAAATTATTTTCTTTTTGATGGTTGGTTAAATTAGTTTTCTAGCTTTCAGAGAAGTATTTTAATATTTGTTCAAAAAATGACGTCCGACATTAATGATCCGAGAGCTAATAGCACAAGAAAATTAGATACATAATATACAAAACTTCAAATAAATTGCGATAAAGCTGAATTTTTGTATGAGAGCTTTGGCTTGAGGTCCTAACCAGGACGTCTTTTAAATTGAACTAAAGTTTTTAGGGGGAGGGGGGGGGGAGGTGAATTCAGTTTTTGTGCGCATATCTCAAAAACAACGACCAAAGAAACTTATGTAATTCTACATCAAAGTGACTGGCAGACTTGTTTTTTCGTAAAATCAATTAGAGATTTGGAAAACGTGCATGAAGTTTTAGTCAAAAAAAATATGAAAAGCCATTTTTCGATGGACAGCATTCTTTATATTTCCTCACTTTTAAACCCAGCTTTTGGGGAGGCAGCTTTAAGGGAAATGCACCATCTTGAAAAGGAGAAGGATTTTGTTTTAATTCAATAGCTCGTTCGAATTTCATTTTAAAATAAAATGAAGAAAAAAACACTTATTTTTGCAAGACCAACAGATAGGGCGTCTGTGAAGTTAGCAGTGCAACTTTTACCCACGCAAATGGGACCTTGACAGGAATTTGCTTTTTTCAGTTCGCCAAATAACGGTGTAATCGAGTGACCTGCTAAATTCAATGTGATAAGTGATGTATCTCAGGAACCAAGCATGCTAGGAACTTGTAGTAAGGCGCCAAATTTGCAGTTTTTTTTTGCATTTCAACGATAGGCTATGTTAAAAATTTGAAGTCGTTAATTTCGTTAGCAGGTCGGTATGAAATTTCATACCGACCTGCTAACTTCATACTGTCAAGTTAGCAGGTCACATCACTTATGTATCTCAGGAACCAAGAATGCTAGGAACTTGAAATAAGGCTCCAAATTTACAGTTTCTGTGCATTTCAAGAATAGGCTTGGTCGAAATTTTGAAATCCTTTAAAAAAAAAAAAAAAAAAAAAATTCATACTGACCTGCAACTTAACTGTGAAGTTGGCAGGTCACATCATGTATCTAAGGACCCAAGCATGCAAGAACTTGAAATAAGGCTCCAAAATTGCAGTATTGTTTGCATTTCAAGAATAGGTTAGGCCAAAACTTTGAAGTCCTACTAACTTCACAGACGTAGGAACAGATAGGCCTGTGCGAATAACTTTTGAAAATATAGTTTTAGAAAAAAAAAGTTATGACGTAAATGTTCAGAACTCTTTGTTGGCTATCGGGAACTCTAATCAGAACTCCTACTTTGATAGTTTGAGGCGATGAAAGTACGCCATCTTGATTCTTGATTGAATATGATTGTTTTGGAAAAAAAAATTTAAATTGTTGAAGCCATTTTTTAAAAAAATTAATTTTGTATATATAAAATTCTAAAAACATTTTTAGAACAAATTTTTGTATGCTAATTTAAAGTACCTATATGTATATATATGTGTATATAAAAACAAGATTAGAAAAAAAAATTGTCAACCCGTTTTTGAGATATCGAATTTTCAAAAACTGAAACTTTTTTTAAAAATTCAAAAACTTTTATTTTGAAAATGTTGATATGCAATATTATTTAATCTTATCTGAAATTTGTGTATAAAAATTCATCTTAATCCGTTTCGCCAATAACGAGAAAATTCAAAATAAAAAAACGTTCTATGACAGGTACCTACTATTAATAGTTGCTAAGTGTAAAATTTTATAATTTTTGGTAGTAGATCGTGTAAATTTTAGTATATGAAAAAAGTTTAATCAAAATCAAATTTTTTAACTTTTGTATGGAAGGTACCGTTATTTTTCCATCAATGTAAAATTTTTTCTTAAAATATTTTAGAGAGTACTTAAAAACTTTTAAGTATCGAGTTTAAGAAAAAAATCGATCATATCGTTCGAAATATTGATTTTCCAAAAAAAATTTGAAACATTTTTTTTTTAAATCAAATTAAAAATTTTTCAAAATGTTTGTACAAAAAACTATTTATATTTTTGGAAGCTTCTGTATACAAAAATTATTGAAAACAGTCAAACCGTTTTGAAGAATATCAAAAATTAAAAAAATAGTTCTTTGGGAGGTACCATTAATAACCATTTTTTGAAAAATAGTTTTCCACCCAAAGGAAGCCTTTACTAAAATAAATTTACTGATTTTTTTTTTTTGAGAAAAGTTGTCGAGCCGTTTTTGAGAAAGATGCGATTATGTAAAATTGCAAAAAACAATTGTTTGGCAGTTATCGTTATTTTTGATTCTAAAAAAAAATGAAAAAAAAAACGTGTGGGCATAATCACCAAAAAAACACCAAGTTTGAAGTAAATCGATCGAGCGGTTTGGACTGTAGACGAACAGACAGAAAGGCAAAATATTTTTTTTAATTTTGGTAGACATATTTTGAAGAAGCTTTTGTACAAATTTTTTTTTAAGAAAATAAAAATGGTTCCTTGGGAGGTGCAAAAATCAACTTTTTTTTCGCCTTCAAGTCATTTTTTGATATTATGACAGATTTGACTTTTTTAAATCTAAATCTGGTTTCAGAAAAATTCTACCACGTCCAGTTTTTTTTTAATTGATTTTTGAAAAATATGATTGATTTGTAAAAAAGAGCCCTCTTAGACTTGGTTGACCTGGTAAAAAAAAGAACTATTGTGCCTATTCTGTTCAAACTTGGAGGACTTACTCCACATAATATAAGCTTTCACATGAAACCAGATTTGTCACCATCCATCAATATTCACCTATATTTTAAACCGTTATTTAAAAAAAACAACAGAAATTTTGAAATTTCGTTGTTTTTATGATTTACGCTGTAAGAACATAATTTTTTTTGAAATAATAGAATTTCCCTATATTTGATATTCATAAACTCAAGTACATTAAATAAATTTTAATCAAAGACTTTAACAAAAGAACTAACTAAGCGTTTTAAAATCCCAAACACTTCTTTCCCATTAATGTATTTCACTGAGTACTCTGTATAAGAAAACTGGTAATATATTTTACAATATAGAAACACACCGATTCTACCAAACTGCAGCTTAAAAAAGTAGTTTTAAAAAATGAAATAAACTCAAAAATCCAAATAAACAATTTACTATAACTTTTTTTCTTTAAACATAATTATTTTGTAGCTTTTTTTCTTTTCATATTTTCCATTGTTTGACGAAAAATTGACCAGCATTGCTTCTGACCATTTCCCGTTATATCTTCGTTCTATGTGCATCATGTCTTGATGAAACATTTCCCCATGTTCATCTGGAACTGCACCAAGGTTAACCGGGAACAAATAATCTAAGTGGGAGTCCAAAAAATGAATTTTCAGCCACATTCTGCAATTAAGAGCTTTATAAGAGCTAAGTAACTCTTGGATGATTTCCTTGAATTTACAATATCTTTGGGAGAAAAACGGATTTTAAAAAGGTTTAAAATGATTTAGAAAGATGAAATATATTTCTTTCAGGTCCTGTTATTAGTATTAGTTAAAAAAAAACCTTCTATCGGTGAAGAAATTCAACGTCAAAAGTACCCAAAAAACGGGTTTTTGGCATGTTTGAATTGGAATATCTCAAAAACGTGACGTGTTAGAGAAATTATGACTTCGGATTCGGATTCAGCCTGCCAAAATCCTTTAGAAAAGTTTATTTAGTTTAAAGGCGATTTTCGTTGCAGACCAGTGTTATTTTTGGAAAATGGAAGCCCAAATAAAGAATAATTCACTGAATTTTTTAAAGAAAAGTTTAGCCGTTTTTGAGAAAAATACGATTAAGTAAAAACCGTTATTTTATTTCTAAAAATAAAACAAATTGTATCTCAAAAGCGGTAGGTACCTTAAGATATTATTTGCAAAAAACCTATAGACAAAATAACATATGAATAGTGTATATTTTTATTTTGATACATGCACAGAGCTGAAAAAAATTAAAACTCTAATGATATTACCTTTTAATGTGTACTGTGCATATATTGTAGGCAAAATAAAATAATATAAATAATTACTTTTTTTTTAAATCTGCGTTAAAATTGCGGCGAAATAGTTCACAGCTAATTAAATACTTTATGATAAACATTTTATAATTTACAATTTCCTTGTATTAAAATTCAATCAACCTGTGTAAACTAAAGTTAAGTGAAACACACTCATACATAATTTTGTTGTTGTTTTGATCAACACATGATAAATCTAGAACTTTAAATTCTCGTAATGAGATTTATATTAAACTAACCAAAAATTCAACATTACCAAAGAAACTTCCATTAGTGATGAACCAGCATCTAACAACCATTCAGAATATGAATGTCTACAAAAGGGTTTTAATTTGTATTGCGACACTCGGGTTGCTCTTTTGTGTTAAAGTAAATTTGTTTTCTCATCAATAAAGAAATCGTGGATTTATTTTTTTAAAACCATGACAAATAGATACTAAAGATTTTTGTTTTTCTTTTCAGGCTTATATAACAGTCCGTGTTCTTAGAGCCATTTGCATTGTTTATGATCCGAAAACAATTGAGAATATCACTTGTGCGGTAAAACCAATTAATCGGACGACATCAACTGTCAACATGAATGGCTATCTTATTCGAAATATTTCAAATTTGCTTGTATGATGATATTCAGTGTCCTTAACAATACAAACACTCATTATATATATATTTATTTTTCTATTTACAGGTAAATGGACAACTGTTTAAGAAATCTGAAATAAGATATCGCCCTTTTCTTGTAAATGTAACTGAGAATTTTTGTGATTATTTTTCAAAGAATAAAGGAGGCGCCTACGTTCGATTGATTGCTCCAATCATTTTGCCCTATACAAATCTGAATCATACTTGTCCATACTATGTAAGACTATGATATTATTCTGCATTTTAAAATTATTAAAATATTTTTTTACTTTCTTTACTTTTTTTAAACAGGGTTATGTATTTTTAAAGGATTTGCCTATCGACGTTAGTAAGTTGCCCAAGTTTTGGCCATCTGGAAGTTATCGAGCGGATTTATTGGCTTATCAAGAGAACTATGGTCGGTTGGGCTCAATTCAGGTTTTCTTTGATGTCAAAGAGTCATCAGGATTGTATTGAATATTTATGTCGAGTGAAAATACTGCTTATATTTTATACTTTACGTTTAAATAATATTGTGTAATGATTGAATAAAGTATTTTGATTTTTATTTATTTGGGTAATATTGGTTCTTATAATTTTTGATGTTGAACAGAATTATTAAGTGCATGGTTGTGGAAAAGTAATTTGATTGCTCTAAGACTAGAGCATAAAACGTATGAAATTAACTATGGGGGGCATCATAAGAATAAAATATTTTTAGACACACGTCATTTCTTACACAAAATTTTAATCTGAGATCAAGATAGATGTAACATTTCTAACTACCACACCGGCTTGATTGTAGACAGGCAAATATTTCTTTGGCCTCCCTTATCCTGATGGTGGACCACCACAAGCAATTTTCATTTCTATAAGAAATTTCAGAAGGGAGATGGCAGATGGCCCATTTTTGTATGCTTGACAAACATGCTTGACAAACATGCTTGACAAACATGCTTCACAAACATGCTTGACAATTATGCTTCACACACATGCTTGAGAAATATTCTTGGCAAACATGCTTGTCAAACATGCTTGACAAACATCTAAGGATTTTCGTGATCTAATAACTTTAAAATCTATATAAATATCATAGGTACGATCAGTGTTAGAATATTCTTATGTTATTTGGTGACCAATGTACCAAAATAGTATAGCCCGAATTGAACAGATACAAAGAGAATCAGGCTGTTTTCGAAAACGTCATCTGCGTCAAAAATGCATTTGCAGAATGTTCTCAAACGCAAGCTGCAAAAGTCGTCTGTTCGAAAGGCAAATACAAGTTTTTGGTGCAATTCTGCATTAAAGAAACCGAGTTGACGAGATAAAAATATTAATAAGCCAGAGATCGTGTTCGTAGAAGTCAAATACGTTTGGAAGAAAATTAAATGGCGTTGGTTAAAATGATTTTGTGCAAAAAATTCTCTTCGACAGTGACTGCTGTAGTCGTTTCCTGGTTTCTCTCCAATATTCTTCATTGCATTTGTTCTCTTTGCCAGTTTAATAATACGGATCCCGGACAATTCTTAAACAAATCCATGAAAGTGAAAAAATCCGCACGAATACTAACATTATAAACGTATCTTATGGCTAAATAAACATGCTGGATGCAGCACGTCTGCATGCACTGCTGCGTATAGCACCGCATTCGAAACACATGTGCATACACAGAGAGAAAAAGTACTACATAAAATCAATAAGATTGCCTTATTGAGCTACTTTGCTAAGAAATCTTATTGAAAGTATTGAATAATATGATATTTTCATAGAGAAATCTTATTGATTTTATAAAGAAAATCTTATTGAAGTTTTGAAAATTTTGTACTACAGTTTCTAAGTGGAAAGTCACATTAAATGATGTAAACAATGTGAAAACCTTATTACTAATCATTTTTTAGAAGACATCTTCTTAAATCGAAAAGTTTTTCTTTTAAAAATTTAGGCAGTAGATCAAGCGTTTGATGAACAATAAGAAAACCTTATTACTTTTCAATTTTAAAAAGATAAACTTATAATGCGGGGTAGGTTATGTATACACTGTTCAAATGAATGTCATGCATATGACGGTGTCCACATTGGGTATGAAAAAGTGAATTTTTAATGACTTTTCAGTATTCATATCTCGCTCCCACTCCTTCATTGAAGTGAGATGTGAATACTGAAAAGTCATTAAAAATCCAATTTTTCATACCCAATGTGGACACCGTCTATGAGATTGTATTCTTATTAGCTTTCTGATTTAAAAAGGTAAACATATTACTTTTCACTCGTCTAAGGAAATCTTCTTGAAACAAAAAGAATTCCTTCTTATTAGCATGAGTTTTCTCATAAACATTGTGTTTGTGTGTGATACCTGCAACGGTGCTTTGCATTTGCATTGTTAAGGGAATTGTGATCGCAATTAGACGTGCGTGTGTTTTGACCCCTATCGGCCTATCGTATTTGGGAAAAAAATTATAAAGTAAGTAAAAAGAGTTTTGAAATGGAAAATATTCCATATTTTAACGCGAGTGAAAGTGAAATTGAACTACCCGGTGAATTAGTGAGCATTCCAGCGGTAGTATGGAAAGATGAGTATATTGCGGAGACACGGCAAATTTTTGACTCCTGGGGCCTGAGTAGTTCGGCGTCGACGTTCCTTTATTTTTTGTTATTGAGAATTGATTTTTATGTTACACTTTTTGTAAGCAACAAAAAATAAAAAAATTGAAAAAAATATAACTATTGCGTCTTTTCGTCATGTTAAAAAGAATTTAAAAAATAACCTTATCTTATGGAAACCTTTTTGGCTAGCAATCTCTCTCAATCTTTTAGAAACAATAAGAAGATCTTATTGATAACATGTGACAATCTTTAATATAATACTTGACAATCTTTTATAAACAATAAGATGGTCTTATTGAAAAGGGATGAAAATCTCTTGGAAAAACAATAAAGTAAGCTTATTATTCTGTTTGAAATAATGTGAAATAAAAGAAATTTTAATTTCAATCTTAGATTTAATTTTTAATTTCTTCTATTTCACAATACTTCAGACAGAATCCTACAAACTTTCAATAAGCTCACCTTATTGTTTTTCCAAGAGATTTTCATCCCTTTTCAATAAGACCATCTTATTGTTTCTAAAAGATTTTCACATATTATCAATAAGATCCTCTTATTGTTTCTAAAAGATATTCACATACTATCAAAGAGATTTTCTTATTGTTCCTAAGAGTTTTCCTCATACTTTTCAATAAGTTTTCTTATTGTTTTAAAAAGCATTCGTATTGAAAGCTAATAAGATATCTTCTTAAAAATATGTGGATATCCTATAAAATGGTCATCAACATTCTGATAAGATAATCTCTATGGTTTTAATAAGACTTTCTTCTTGGATGAAAACCATAGAGAAATCTTATTACTTTTCTTCTATTTTATGTGGTACTTTTTTCTCTGTGTACCCTTAAGGTGCGTATCCATTTGAGAGTAAAAAGACGGCGAGCAGTTCTGAAGAAGCGCTGGAGAGTAAAACTCGCAAGTGGACAAAGACAAAGTCATGAAATTAGTTCACCTGGAGGGGAAAACAGCTCCAAGTTGTGACAGAAATTTGGTATTTATGATTATTGAATAAAATTTGGTGGGTTCACTGGTCAAGTTTTCATACATTTAAGTATGTGATTAAGAAAGTAATTAAGAGAAAGCTTGCCATTAACTTGGCAAACCAAACTTTAATCAGTAATCATTAAATACCAAATTTCTGTCATAATTTGGAGTTGTTTCGATGTTACTCCACTTAAGATATTTGATATTAAACTCATGCACTTAAAACTCGGCAATTTTAGATCTTATTACTTTTTTTTTCTGACTTTTTACGCACAGGTTTCATGTGCATATAAGATCTTGGCTCTTTTTTTAACATTTATGTTTTTGTTGTGATTTCACTCCTTTTTGCAAAGATTTTATTTTGCCAAGTGAAAATCAAACCCCACCGCTCTAAAAAGTTTCAGAATTCTACGACAACCAAAAGTGCTCCATATAAATAATAGCAATTCTGAGAAAGTGGGTGGGTCCACGCTCCCTGAATGGAAAATCTCAATTCTTATTTTTCTAAAGTCTAAAGTCTTTCTAATTTTATCAATTTTCATCGTTCTACAATAATCAAAAGTGCTCCCTATGGCCTATAAGAATTTTTGAGAAAGTGGGTGGTGGCATCCCCCTGAATGGAAAATTCCAAATTTTCGATTTTTTTCATTCTAAGTACTTCAAGCCCTACCAACCTACCAATTTTTATCGTTCTACCATAATCGGAAGTGCTCCATATAATTTATAAGAATGTGGGTGGATGCCACGCCCCCTGAATAGAAAATAGATTTTCGATTTTTTCCTTTGTATGCACCACAAGGCCTACCGTTGTACGAAATTTCAAGTTTCTACGATGTCGAGAAGTGCTCCATATAATTTTGATGATCTGTCAGTGAGTCAGTGAGTCTCAGTTACGGTTTTTGTGATTTTTGAAGTCCTATATCTCAGGAATTACTAATGCTAAAGAGTTGAAATTTGGTGAACTACCTGTGTTTGATCAGCTCAGCAAATACGAATTTGAAGTTTCTGACTTTATTGGTACTGAAGTTAGAGGGGGTTGAAAATCGCCTGAGTTTGTTCCTGTAAAAATGGTATAGTGCTTCGAACTTGGCTGGGCACTACCATGCCCTTTGACTTCATGTCAGTTAAAAATAATCGTCTTTGTTTGATGAAGAAAAAACACCTTTTGAAGAAGGACTAATAGGTTGCATGCTTTAAGAAAAATGACAAACAAATTGTTTATAGAATGATTCAAATTATAAATAACCAGTAAAATCATTTGATGGGAGATGATCAATTTAAGTGATTACACTTTTGGTAAATGTAAAAAAATTGTTCTAGCTCTGATTTTTAGCCATTAATTTGAGCAATTTTGAGAATTTTCCTAGGCCTCTAAGAAGAATAACAAAAATGTACATGAAGTTTTACAAAAACTGGCAATGAAATTTTGCAGGCTCATGTATTAGCAGGATTAACTGGGTGCACCCTTAAGCAATTTTAAAGACCGTTCTTGAAACGACTTTTGGCGCAATATAATCACTTCTCATCCCACTGTGCGCCGTACTGCACCAATGCCGTCCATCATTCTAGACGCTCTGCTTCATGTGATACCCCTCGAGATTTTTAGCAAACAGGATTCACCTAAAAGCTTCCCCAAAATGGGCCTTCAATAACATAGGCTATTCCATGATTCCAAATTTTGTCGGACTACCCCAAAGTCGCATTGATGAGCCCAAAAACTCGGCCATAACTTTGAAGTCACCAATCCCTTTCTAGGGCTCCATAGATGATATGGCTCTCTTGTAAGATGAAGATAAATATATTTTCACTGACGGATAGAAAACTGATGACAGTGTCACGGTGTGGGTGGAGTGGAGATGTTGAGTACACATAGACTTAAATTAAGCTTCTTCTTCCGTCTCATCATTTAAGCCTGTTCCAGTTCCAGGCGGAACTTATGAAGATCAAAGAAGCCTTTCCATGTCTGAAAAAAAACGTGATATCCACCAGAGAAATTCACATCTTCGCAGATATCCAAGCAGCTATCAAAGCTCTGGAATCGGTCTATACTAACTTTTACTCTATAGCAGTCCCGAATTGCCGCTCATCTCTTCTTGAAATGGCACTGCTGCAGTGTTAAACACTCACATTGTGTTGGATTCCAAAATATGCTATGAAAATTAAAATGAAAAAAAAGGCCAAACAAATATATATGTAGTTCACAGCTACCTAAATGCTATTTGATAAACATTTTCCATATTTAATTTCCTCTGGATGGTATTAAAATCCAATCAGCCAGGTTATCTGGCCTTAAAATTAAGTGAAACACGATTAATTATATTTTTTTTGTTTTGATCAACACTCATGATAAACCTATAGTAGGTACTTTTAATTAAATCTCGTTGCAAAATTGCTATTAACTAAACCTAAAATTTTGCCTAATGATAGCAACTTCTCTTTAGTGATATTCCAACAACCATTCAAAACATGAAAATCTACAAAAGGGTTCTAGTTTGTATCGCGACATTCGCGTTGCTCTATTATGTTAAAGTAATTTTGTATCATTAATATAGAGAAACATTGAATTGCATTTTAAGAACCACCTGAAATACTTAATATTTGTTTTTTTTCTTTTCAGGCTACAATAACAGTTCGTATTGTTAAAACCAATTGCATTGTTAATGATCCGAAAACAATTCAGAACGTCAGTTGTTGGGTAAAACCAATAAGTCGGACTACAACATCTGTCAATATGAATGGTTATTTTATTCGAAATGTTTCAAATTTGATTGTATGATTACACGCAGTGTCCTTAACTATACTTTTATAATATAATATATTTTCTTTTTTAAGATAAATGCACAACTATTTAAGAAATCCGAAATAAGCTATCGACCGTTTCTGGTAAATATTACTGAGAATTATTGTGATTTTTTTTCAAAAAATAAAGGAGGCGCTTACATGCGAATGATTGCTCCAATTTTTTTGCCCTATACAAATCTGAATCATACCTGTCCATTCTACGTAAGATTATAATTCTGGTGTACTAAATATAACTGCTAAAATTATTCATTTATTCTTTTTTTTTTTAAACAGGGTTATGCATTTTTAAAGGATTTACCTATCGAAGCTGATAAGTTACCTAAGGTTTGGCCATCTGGTAGTTATCGATTGGATATCTTGGCTTCTGAAAAGAACTATGGTCGTTTAGGTACAATTCAGCTTTTCTTTGAAATCAAAGAGGCAGGAGTATTTTGAGTAAATCAAGTGAAAATAACAACTATACTTTGTATTGTACATTAATATAATATTGTGTAATGTTTTGAATAAAGAGTTTTAATTGTTTTGCATTTGGGTTGGATAATATCTTCTTATATATAAAAATCAATCGTTGTGCGTTAGTCCTGCAAAAACTCGGAAACGGCTACACTGATTTGGATGATTCTTTTCGGGAAATGTTTGGTATAAACCGGTGGGTGTTTAAATGAAGTTTAGTTTAAATTGGCCTTGCGGTTTGCAAGCAACGTGCAAAAATGCATTCTGAGTGCCTGTTTTACATAAAAAAATTAATAAATCAATAATTGAGTTTGAAAACATCAATCAATCAATTATTATGAAATTTTTTCTGACAAAATAAAATTAAAAAATTAATATTACAGTCGAGTCTCCATTATCCGGAATTACACTAATCGAGGACTGGATTTTCAAAACGAGAATTTAAAGTGCGGCCAATCTTATACGTAACCCAAATGGCATGCAATCGGTTTGGTATAGTGCGAATAAACTGTTGATACATGATATTTTTTAATATCCAAGATGGTTCTATGGTGATCAAAAACTGCAGTTTGGGTGTTGTAATCTCAGAGCATATTGCAAAATTTCTAAAAAAAAAAGTCAGAAAGGGTATGGTCCATTGAACTGAATACATAAATGTAGTTGTAGACCATGAACAATGTACTTTTGGGAGCCAGAGGTAAATAAAGCTTTGCTTGATGGATATTTAAAAAACGTTCTTGGGCTCTAAGGCGCCTGTTATAGCTATCATTGAAACTCATCATTGAAAATTATAATAATTGATTTTGAGACATTTAGTAACCAAAATCATTTATTATTTTGATGGAAAAATAAAGCTAAAGACTTAATTAATATTTCTAGCCAAAAATATTGTTCAAATAGGATCAATTTTCCTTATAAAAAGACTTTTCTTAATTCAATGATTGAAATACCTTACCAATGATCATTGAAAAACTTAAAGTCAATTTTTGTGGAAAGTGGGGCCTATTTGAAATTTTTTTTGACTACAAATGTTAATTAAGTCTTGAGCTTTGATCGTGCATCAAAATAATAAATGATTTTGCCTCCTAAATGTCTCAAAATCAATTATTAAAATTTTCAATGATGAGTTTCTATGATAGCTATAACTGGCACCTAAATGCGGATAAAGGTTTTTCACTGTCAGTTGGAGCAATCATAATAAATTTGGTATTGGGATTATTCTAAATGGTTAGAACCAAGGGATGAAGGTCTATATTCATATAATGGGGGTTATCGTGAATAAAATTTCCCACGGAATTATTTTCGCAGTTTCTTACGGAATTTATTGGCATCGAAAATGAATATTTCAAGGCCACTGGGCTACCATTTTGATCGACCAAATTTGAATCTGCAAGGAACAGTGGAAAATTGTTGGCATTTGCAATTTTAGAAGATGGGAGAAATTCCGTAGGAAATTTTATCCACGACAGCCCTCAATTTGAAATGCACACTGAGAAGCGAAAGGATGGTACAACCAACTTGAAGGTAAGTCAAATCTCGATCTCAAGGGCTAGAATATTAAAACGAAATTCTTAAGTGCGGTCTATTTCATACCCTAACCATATAAAATTGCTAAGGATTAGGATCGGTTTGATATACCTGATGTTAATCAATTGCTAATACAGAATATTTTTTATAATCGAAGATAGTTGTTGGGGGAACAAGAAATGTAAGCGCAATGATAAAAAACTTTTAAATATTGCAGATAATGCATAGCCTTTTTGATTCGAAATCTGGAAGACCTAGAAGAGGAAGAAGATCTGTCATTCTGACCCCAATCGAAAGGGCCATAAGTCATCTTATTTCCACCAATAGCCTTATCCGTTTCAACTGTTTCAAGTGACCTTCGGGTTTGCTTTTTTAAGTCTCAGAAACTTCTGGTCCGATTGTAAAAATTAATTTTTGTGTTTAAAGGCTGAAGTTAGTTAAAGGCTTTTAGAAATGGGTATTTTTAAAACTCTAGCTATTTTAAGCTTGATATGATGTTAAACAAAAAAAAGTTTATCGGTCTACGAAATTTCAACAAGGCATAAATAAACTGAAAGCTCTACTTGCGGATAGCTCCGATCAGCGGAAAATTCCCTTAAACGGACACCTATTCTTGGGAACCAACTTTTTCCTCGAATTTCTTAGACAAATGGCGTTCCTATAAACGAACACTCCTTTAAACGGACAAAGGTGCCTATTTTTGCTCACTGACAAGGTATACCTAAGACTCAGAAGTTTTTCATAAGCCTATTTAAAAAAATATTCTTTTACAAAGTAAGGTGACCACGGTAGACGTCCCTTATCTTGGCGGACACTTTTTGGCGGAATCGAATAATTTTGATATCTGAATTTGTAGCTAATTAAATGCTAATTTGTTGTAGACTATACCTAATATAAAAACAAGAAAAAATAAAACTTTGGAACTGCAGCCATCGAGAGTGAATTTTGTTCAAAATTGGGTTCGGAGTTTACCAACAACTGCATTTTTTGAGACGATACAACGTTCGCTGGGCTTCGTTTATGAAATGAGGACTTGCACTCACATTTTTTAAATTAATTTATGGTGAAACGAAGTTCACCGGGTCATCTAGTTCTTTATATGTAAATATTTATTTTATATTTTTTTAAATATTTTTTTAATTTGGAAAAGTAATTTGTTTGCTGTTTGCTTGACAACAATAGCTTTTAACTAACATCTTCAGAATATTAAAAATTTTAATGTGATATCCAAAGCTTTGTCAGATTTCTAATAAGCATAGTACGCAGCTGAAGTGAAACGAAAATTCTCATACAGAAATTGACACAACGAAATCGTAAATGAAAAATTTCGTTGTGATTTTTGTTATGTAGTACGCAGTTCGACAGTGAAATGTCAATAAAACAGAAAATCCTAGCAGATACTCGAACCAAGTCTCCACTTATTTTTCGTACACAATTAATTGTTCGGAACATTATTTCAGACGAAAATTTGACAGTTTGTTATATTTTGCTGTTGAATTTTATTTAAAAATGAAAATGGAAGAAAATACCGTCGAAACGAACTGCAGAACACAATTATTTGGAACCCTTAGCAGCACAACGGACGACACGAAAAAAAACAAGAAATCACTTCAGACGAGAAAAAAAAAGGAGGAAAAAATCAGTTTTTTTCTTAATTTCTCGAAAACTATTTTTGTTTTTTTTTTTAAATTTTAATTTTTTCAAAAACTTAATAACTTCGTATATGTAATTGTTCATAAAATTCTACACAAAAAAGATTAAGGAACTTTTTTTCGTAGGAGCAACTGATTTTGAGAAAAACGTGCACAAACGCGTTCAATACCTAAAAGTTTTTTTCTGCACGTTTTTCTCAAAATCTGTTGCTCCTACGACAAAAATGTCTAAATCGTTTTTTGTGTAGAGTTTTATGGGCAATAATCTAAAGTTATTAATTTTTTCGAAAAAAAAAAAAATACACAAGTGCAGTGCATGCTGCGAATAATACATCAATTTATATTAAATAATTTTGAATGAACAACAACAACTTGTGTGTGTTACCACCAAGTATATAGGCTGGAGTTATAGCTATTTCACGAGTACCACCCCGATCATAAGACTCCTTTAGTGGTGCTTAGTCTGCTCGTATTAATTAAAATCGTTGCACGGGGAAAAAAGAAAGAAACCGACTGAACAATAGCAAGCTTGTGTGTGTTTATAAAAATTCTAGTCACTGTTGCAATTGATAAACAACGAAACCTGCATTGGGATTGAGCAGAACATGTGGCTTCAGTGGCGCGGTGTGTAGTGCATCGGCCTCTGAATTGCAAGGTTCATGGTTCGCTCACAGATGACGGCAAAGAGTTTTTCAATTAATACGAGCATAACCAGACTAAGCACCACTAAAGGAGTCTGATGATCGAGGTGGCTCTCGTGAAATAGCTGTAACTCCAGCCTATATACTTGATGGTAACACACACAAGTTGTTGTTGTTCATTCAAAATTATTCAACATTATTTTTCTCTTTTACAGTTCAAAATCAAAAGTGTTACTTTGACACGCTATAACTTAAAGGCTAAGAGACCTACAGACTTAGTTAATAGATTATATTATTGTCTAAATATTATTCTCTCCTGATTTTGTTGTAAAAGAAAATTAAATCGAGTTGTTGAATAAAAACCAAATCACTTTCTGTTTCAAGATGGCGGCCTTCCTCTTACCCCGGGCACCCCAAAAACTTGGTAGCCAAACACAAATCGTTCAAAAAATTTTGCCCATCGATGAATGAAACTTTAATAATTTTTTTGACAAAATTTGCTCAACCATTACTTCTTGCACGGTTTTCTCTGAATCTATTAATTATATGAAAAAAAGTATGTTAATCTTTTTTGAGTAGTATTACATAAGCTAGAATTAATACCCACACATTTTTTCAGCAAAACTGAAGAAGAAGAAATTAAGGAAAAACTGAATTTTACCCCATTTAACCCCCCCTTCCCCTAAAAAAATTAGCCCCGGCCTAAATTTACGGAACTTTTTAGGAAATGTTTAAGACACCAGAACTAAGTTCTCCACCAAAATTCAACTTTGTCGGAATTTTATCGAAGTGAAAGTCAAATTTTTCAACCAGACTGCAAAAAAATGTGTTTGAATCTTTAAAAAAGTATTTAGGGCCAGTTTCAAATATTCCGGTTAAAGTTTCGGATAGATATCCGACACATAACCCTATCCAGCAGATAAAAGTTGATGTTATTGATTTTCTGTTTCATTGTCAAAGTCTCGGATAAACTAACCGGTCGGTCGGTGGATAAATTTACCAGACCACTTACAGTTTGAGAACCGCGACGGATTGATTTAAAGCGAAATTCACAATATTTCGACGGAGACTCGTAGCAGTTACGCATTTTAAGGATTTTAATTCAGTTCGAACCAAGACGGATTGATTTAAAGCGAAATTTACAATATTTCGACGGATACTCGTAGCAGTTACCCCATCCTCAACGTTAGAACAAGGATTTTGGCCTACAAGCAAGAAGAAAAATATATCCCTACTCGAAAAAAAAAGAGACCACAAGAGGTGTTACTATAGACAAACATCCTTTCAACAATGCATTGCGGTTTAAAATATTTGGATATGGTTAAGATGTATGTATGTATGTTCATAAATAGCTGTAATAAATTCTAATATTCTTCAATAAATATACATATAATGTATATAAGCATCTCATGTGTCCGTTTATTCATTGATTTAAAAAAAAACTACGGTTTAGATGCAACTAGAAGTGGCTGACTGGCTTGCTTTTTTATGTAGGATATTTACACAAATTTGCCTTCAAAAATTTACACAAATCCAGGACACTTCTTTTGACCACATTCTGTGCTCTTCATCGAAAAAATGGTCTGAAACTATATTTTTCAAATGCTTCAAATTAATATATTTCTTATCTTCTGGATAAAAGCTTTAACAACCACATTAACCGGCGGCGCGCGCGGCGGTTAGGCTGTCCGAAACTTTATCTGTCGGATATCACTATCCGAGACATTTGAAACCAAAAGTTGAAGTTTATCTTGCGGATAAGTTCCAGATAGGCTATCCGAGACTTTAACCGGAACATTTGAAACTGGCCCTTAATGTTATAAAATGAGAAAACATTTATCTTAAAAATTAAAATTTTTCAAAATAACTTTTACAAACTAGTATATGAGGGTACCTTTTTTTTATTTTCATGAACTTAAATTCCTTGAATGGTCATTCAAAACCAATTCTTTAACACTCTGTCTTTAATTGGAAAGTAGCTTTAATAAAAACTTCAATTTTCTTACACGGAACCAAACTTGCTTTGCTGAATAGAAAGAAATGCAGCAAATATACAACTAGTTCTTTAAATAAATAAAATTTTTCACATAAATAGATTTAAATAAAAATATCTAAAAACTTTCTTTTAATTCTTATTTAGGTCTGTTCCTTAATTCCTTGATTTCAAAACAAAATTCCATTGTAAATAACTTAGTCTCAAAATTAAATACATGAACATCCAAACGATACTCCCCGGCTGGCCAAAGCGATGGCAACTTATTTGCATCCATTGGAACACCATTAATTATCAAATCCCCCTGCAATGAATATAAAGTTATTTAAAGTTATTTTAATAAATATGTACAATTTATTTAATTTTACTAACACTATATGGGCAAGAGTGATTTAAGTTTGAATATGGGGCATACATTTGGTACATAATCCTTAAATATACACTGCCTTGGTTATTTTTGAAAAAAGCACAATAGTCTTCTTTGATGTTCATCAGAAATGGTCTGTATTTGATGTCAGCTTTTTTAAACAATTGAAAATTAATCTAATTGAAAATTTAAGGATTTTATTGTTATAATTTTATTTCTCATGTAGGACATTAGGAGTATATCTTACAAAAATATTGTTATAACTTTTGGTTAAGTGCAAGCGAACGTGTCCTTGTGAATATGATCGGTTAACGGGTACTGCCCAACATTTTGTATTGGTAACTAATGTGGGATCAGGAACAAAGCAACGAGCCTTAACAATTTTAATCGAATTTCGTGGCTTGAGAATATTAATAAAGAAGAAAATAAACATAATAAATTATCGTCTTGGTCTACGAGTATATTTTCAATTTCAAAACTATTTTTACTCACATCTGCATGAGCAAACATGATCGTAATTGCAATTAGTATAAAATTTGTTAAGATGTTCATTATAGCAACGATTTTTTCTAATAACTTTATTGTATAGCGAGTTTTTGATTTTGACCCTATCAAATCAGCTCGTTTTGATTGAAATATAATTATTATTATTGATTAAACTGATATACTTTTTTATTTTGTAACAATCATTAATCTTAGTCAATCAGGTATTTGCCTAAAAAGGCATTAATGAGTTAATTTCAATTGTTGTTTTAGATTTTTAGACAATTGAATTTTTCATTTGGTTTTAAAAGTAACATTGTTGTTGAGAGCAACTTTGGTGTGTTATTTCGTCAAAGTCAAATATTCCGTTTTTTGGCGTTTAGGTCTTAAATGACGAAGTTTAAAAAAATAATTTAGGTATGCTCACCCTATGTTTATGTTGAGAAGGCTAAGGGCTTAAGAAAATTTTATATATATAAAGACATGGAAATTATGAGAAAATTTTTTTGAAAAGCATCAAAGACGATAAACTAGCTAAAAAAAACTCTTTTGATAGTTTGAGGTGAAAAAAAGAATTTCATTTTAATAATTGACTGAATATGATTGTATGGAAGAAAAAATTAAAAATCATTGAAGCGGTTTTTTAAAAAATTTATTACTCAACCTTTCGAAAAGTCTTTAAAACTTCGCTTGCCAGCCGAGATTTTTAAAAATGGTCACTAAACCTTTTTTGGTTTCTCTCACTGAGGGACTTTTCTTTTGATTTTTTTAGGTTTCAGTTTACCACTGACCACTTATCGCTTTTATTTTATTGATTTAAAAGCTCTGCTTTTGGATTTTCAAAGAATTGCTTGGTCATTCATTGTTTAATACTCTTCAATAAAAGTTTAGTGGAAGTGCTGATCGTAATTGACTCTTTTTGGTCTTTGAACTGACACGCGCCATTGAGGGTTGTGGTCAAAATCTCGCACCTTAAAATCGCGCCAGTCGAAACACAACGTCACCGACTGTGACGGACACAATAACGACAACGACGATTACACGATGGTGATAGGGACGATTTCTTGGCGTCATCTTGCCGATTGCGTTTACACGTACATAGTTTTTTGTATTGCTGTTCCATGGCATACGCCTCACCATGGCCGTTTACAAGTTGTTATTTCATTTTGTAGCCATAGTGTTCATATCTTCTCGGCGTATGCATTTAGATACACGTACATGAGGTTTTCTCGCTTATGGTTATAATTTCATCTCGTTACGTTCTTATTTGAAAAATTAGCTTAAGGAGATCTTTTAAGGTTAGTCAACAGTTTTCTTGAACGATTGTGCGTTGGCTGGCCAACGGGTTCTCATCTGGATTTAGCTCCTTCTTTGGGGCCTCTGCCTCTGTGCCACTCACGCAACTCCGTTGACCCACTTAGGGTATGTATGTTCAGTAGGCAGTAAGGTGTCAATTGTAATTTTTAACAGTTTTCTTTTTTGCCAGTTAGGCAACGTTGTCAGAAGCAAACTCTAATTGCTATAATAGTCGGAGACTTTGGTAACATGCAATCAAAACCCCAGCGAGACGATGATAAGACGTGAACAATGACAAAAACCACGTGAAAATGTCACGGCGTGACTATAGCGAGATTATTGCGAGAGATTCACCATACAGGTAGCCGTTTAAATGAAACAGCCACAGTCTTAGCTTATTGAAACCTATTTGAAAAGAAATTTTGAAAAAAAAAGAGTTTTGGTGAGACTATAGCGAGACCAAAGCGATATGATGGAAAAACATTATAAATGACAAAAACCACGTGTAAATATCACGGCGAGACCAAACCGAGATCATAGCGAGAACACCACGACACAGATAGCCGTGTAAACAAGCACGTTGGTGGGACAAAAGCGAGATTAACGCAATGACCACAATGGCACTGAAAGCCATGTTTAGACGGTATCTGCGGTGTCGTTATCGTAATACTTCTTCTTTTATAAATGAGGCAGTGAGTGCAAAAGTGGTGTTACCCATTTTTCGGCATTTTTGATATTTTTGCCTCGTATTTTTACATTTATGCATTAAAAGTCATCAAAGCTAAAATTTTAATTTCTAAAATATCTAAGCTTTCCAAAACAGTGACGTATACCCCTTAAATCTCAGTTAAAATAGCATTAAAAATCGATTAAAAACGAAAAATATGATAAAAAAAAGTGGGTTCCACCACTTTTGCACTCACAGCCTCAATTGTCAATGACGATTTGAGTCTACTAAGTTCTGAATCATCTGAAATATTTCAAACAACACAGATTTTATTTCTACTTTTTCTTAGAGAGAAAAGACCATTTTTGATTTATTTTCCATATTTTTTTGAAAAAAAAAGTCAACAGATAAGAGTTATTCTAGAAGTTAAATGATAAATCTCACCCAAAAGACCTAAAAAATTAATTTTTAAAAATAAATCTCAGACCGAGACTAAAATGAAATTTGACGAATTAAATATCTCTCAGTGAGAAACCAATTGAAAATAAAGGTCAACTGTTATTTTCGATCTCTATTTTTAAGTAAAGATTTTGGTATGCAAATCTTTATGTGCATATAAAAATAAAATTTGAATACTATTCATATTTTTAGAAGCTTCCGTATAAAAATATGATTAAAATCAGTCATACCGTTTTGAAGAAAATTGAATATAAAAAAATAGCTCGTTGGGAGGTACCATTAATAACAATTTTTTGAAAAATTATTTTCTTAACCAAAGGTAGCCGTAAGTAAAAGTAATTTATTAAAATTTAAAAAAAAAATATGGAGCTGTTTTTGAGAAAAATACGTTTATAGAAAATTGCTAAAAAAAATTGTATGGCAGGTACCGTTATTTTAGTTTAAGAAAAAGGGAAAAAAAAACGTGTGGGGGAGTGCCCAAAAAACGCTATGCACCAAGTTTGAAGAAAATCGATCCAGCCGTTCAGGCTGTAGCTCAACGCAGACAGTCAGACAGAAAGAATTGTGAGACCCACCTTTCTCGTCTTCCCTTTCATCGTAATGAAAAGTCTGATCAAAATATCGAGATCAATTTTTTTTTGAGGAATGCATAACTTGTCATTATAGTACCTACATAAATATCGCAAGTAAAAATTGTTCTTTGGGAGGTACCGTCAATAAACATTTTTTGAAAAGTTTTTTCCCTCCAAAGGTAGCCTTTTAGAATTTTAGAATTTTAGAATTTATTGATTTTTTTCAGAAAGGTTCTGGAGCGGTTTTTGACAAAAATACTGTTATGACAGACAGACAAACAAAGAGGCAGACAGAATTTTGAAACCAACTTTTTTCGTCTTCTCTCTCATTGTAATAACAAGTTTGATCAAAATCTGTAGTTAGATTTTTTTTTTACGTTGCCATAATATGTCTATTCACGTCCCTCTAAAAGTACGAATTTCTACGAATTTAGCTCAAAATTCTTTCAAAGCTCATATAAAAAAAATTCGTAGAAATTCGTAGTTTTCGGAAGTATACACGAACAGACATAATATGTATACATATCGCAAGTAAAAACCTTATGTGATAAAATTTTTCTAAATCATTCAGGTTTAGAAAAGTCAAACACAAAATAATTTTGGTGGCGCAACAGGTCATGGAGAGCCAGGGACTAGCGACTTACTACCCTCAGCCTTTCCTGGTGTGCGTTGCGTATTGTTGGCAGCAGAGCTGTAAAGTAATTAAGTATATTGGTACTTAAGTACAATTTAAGTACAAATACCTTGTACTTAAAATTTGTAAGTACCAGTACAATTCCTTGGTACTTGTACTTAAAAATTTCAAGTACCAGTACCGGTACTTGTACTGGTACTTTAATTCCACAAAAGTACTTGAAATTTTTGTATTGATTACATTTGTACTTTTGAGATGTACTTAAATACTTTTCAATTCCTTTTTAATTCCAAAAGTACTTTAATTCCTTTTAATTACTTTTAATTCCTTTTCGAAAAAAATACTAGAACTAATATATGTCTTAATAGTACAGGTAAAATAGGATAAATTAAACAAAAAAATTAGTACCATCATGAAACTTGGTGAAAACGTTTCATGTACTATGAGAATGAAAAATCAAAAGAGTCTATAAAATATTTCCAATGGAAGGGTGTTTTTTTAGGGGGAGAGGGGGGAAGTTGTGGTGTATCAAACAGAAAAATTAACTTTGATGCAACATATTCATATGACACATGTTTTTAAAGTAGTTTTAAATGCTGAATCAAATGAAACCAAAATCAAGTCGATACGGCCTCCGTGAAAAAAGTTATTGTCATTTTTATGTAAGGATGACTATATATTCAGTTGATTCAACATTTAAAACGACCTTAAAAACATGTGTCATATGAATATTTACATCAAAGTTAATTTTTCTGTTTGATACACCACAACGTCCCCCTTCTCCCCCTAAAAAAACACCCTTCCATGTGAAATATTTTATAGACTCTTTTGATTTTTCATTCTCATAGTACATGAAACGTTTTCACCAAGTTTCATGATGGTACTAATTTTTTTGTTTAATTTATCCTATTTTACCTGTACTATTAAGACACATATTAGTTCTAGTATTTTTTTTCGAAAAGGAATTAAAAGTAATTAAAAGGAATTAAAGTAGGTACTTCTGGAATTAAAAAGGAATTGAAAAGTATTTAAGTACATCTCAAAAGTATAAATGTAATCAATACAAAAATTTCAAGTACTTTTGTGGAATTAAAGTACCAGTACAAGTACCGGTACTGATACTTGAAATTTTTAAGTACAAGTACCAAGGAATTGTACTGGTACTTAAAAAATTTCAAGTACAAGGTAATTGTACTGGTACTTGTACCTATGCCTTAAGTACACAGGTCTGGTTGGCAGGAATGGAGGGGGCCTACAATTTTTACCGAGTCCGAGCGGCTAGATGAGAAGCACTTATTCATGAAAAGTATACCCTTGAGAGATTTGTCAGTCCCTTGCAAGAAGTAGCTAGTACCTCAGAAAAAAAAAAACATTTCAAAAGCAAATCAGTCATAATTACAAAAAAAAAAAAAATAATGTAAGCAGAGCAGTGTCTTTTGAAATTTGACCATTTTAAAAGTTACAGTATTTCGGAACTCAGACCTCGCATGGAAAAAAGTGACACGATACTTCTTCAAGAAAATATTATTTCCTATTTCAAAAAGTAAACATTATTTTTCGAAAAACTTTTAAAGATAAAAAAACGGTATTTTTGGATCTTGGCCAATTATAGAAATAATCTTTTAGATTTTCAATATTCGAAATTACATACATATCTTAGTTACATTTCACTTACACTTCTTAGATTACGGAACTAAAAAAAATAAAACATGTTATTTCGTGCTTAAATAAAATTTTAAAATTTAAACCATATTTTTATATCTTATAGTACCGTTTTAATCAGAAACAACAACTTAAATGTCCACCATATAATAATTATGATATATATTATTTTAGTACCTTTATTTTAATAATTTAAAATTACTTAACTTTTCTTTAAACATTATTAATATTAAAATATTTCAACTACCTATGCTTAAAAAAATGTTTGGAAAACATTTTTGACGGTTATTTTTTTTAACTTATTTTCCTTTCTTTTGATTTACTTCCCTAACTTCCATATAAAATTCCATTGATAACTTTTTGATCTCAAAACTATATACATGAATATCGACACGATAATCTCCAGCAGGCCAAACTAGTAACATGAGATTTGGATTTCCTGGAAAATCTTTAACTATAATATTCCCCTGAAATTGTAAAAAGGAAATATATAACATATTGCTTGATTTAATATAATATAAGTCTACAAACACTATATGGACAAGAATGATTCAAATTTGAATATGGGCGATACATTTGGTAGGAAGCTTTTAAGTATACGCTGCCTTGGTTATTCTTGAAAAAAGCGCAATAGTCTTCTTTGATATTGATGAGATATGGTCGGTATTTGATGTCAGTTTTTTTCAACAACTGAATATGAACCTGTTTGAATTGGAGAATCTCCATTAATTTTATTGTTTTAAATTAACGATATACCTACCAAAGTATTATATTATCTTACAAAAATATTGTTTAACGGTTTTTGTAGAAACAAACGGACGTTTCCTACTGAACATGTTCGATTAATTGGTTTTGCCCAACAATTAACATTTGTGACCTCTTGTGGATCATTGGCAATGCAACGCACTCTTACCACTCTTAATGTATTTTTAATCTTGGAAAAAAAAAACAAAAAATATCAAACATTTCTTAAGCAAAAGAGCTTTTAGTCTTGACTTACATTTCCATGCGCAAAAAATATAAACACAGTTGCTTCAAGTATGAGGACTATTAAAATGTTCATTTTCGCAGTAGTGTTTTTCTATTAGCTTTGGTTTAAGCTGATTTTGTGATTTTGATGGCAAACAAGACTGCTTTAGATATACTAAAAAATCATTAACTTTTTGATGGAAATATAATTGTCATCGATGTAGCTGATAGAGTTTTTTTTTTTTAATTAAAAAATCTAACTTCATCAACATATTAATGATTAAAAAATAAAAACAAGAACAAAAAAAAAAAAACTGCTGGCTGAATGACTTTTTTTCAAATTTACTACGACCTTATAGGTCATCCAAAACGGGTAACTCATATTATACAACAATTTTCTTTTAATGGCTGTTGCGATTTCGTTTCAATTCTGCATATGGGTCAATATTTCAAAATATTAACATTTCAGTCTCCTTCATTTTTGAACCAAAATACAAAATTATATTATGAGTTTGTTAGTTGGATGGCTTAAAACAAACGGGTTCAATCATTCGCTCTAAAAACAAAAGTTAAAAAAAATATCATACCCGCTATCTCCATTTGAACACCCAAAATGTCATTCCCCTGACGTGTCCCCAGCATAGGCGCCCGGAGAGGGGGGCAAGGGGGGCAGTTGCCTCCCTGGCTCTGGACAATACCACACAACTTAGACATTTTTCATTTTTTTCCTTGAATTTTAACAAATACTTTGCGTTCTCCCTATGATTTGCCCCCCCCCCCCTGGCTCTGGATCATTGGATCATACCAAATGTACCTGAAAATATCCTTAGTTTCGATATTGTTGGAAAATATGGATATTTTCTTTACAGCTTCTTCATTGAGTTCATGGTTTGCCCCCCCCCCCCCCCTGGCATTACCACATTTTTGCATGCATTTTTTTACTATGAATTTTAACAACAACCTACTTGTCTTTTTTTGTCAGGGTTCATGATTTGCCCCCTCCTGGCTCTGGATCAGGCAGGCGCGGATACAGGGGGAGGGCAATGGGTGCAATTGCCCCCCCTGGACAGGAACGAACGAAGCATAAAATATGAATTTAATAAAATGTAATCAAAAAAAGGTTGTTTCGTTATACGTTTATACAATTTTTTCTAATGTTTTAAAAAGTTATTGCTCCATACCTCCAACCCTACTCTACAATTTTTTAGGGTGTTTTAATAGTTAAATGTAACGGGGAGGCGGCAGGGGCACTTATCTAAATTTTTAACCTTAAAGTTAAAAAAATTAAATCTTTAAAATACGTCGATTTTATTAGCTTCAGAAATTTCCAACTTTGCTTCAAATTCTTAGGTCTACAGGATTAAGAGAATTAAAGCCTAAATAATAAACTTCATTTGTGTATAAAAGTTATTGAGAGATACCAAAAAAATCATACTAAAAAGATGGTAGAGTTCTTTTTATGATAAATATTTAAATGTGTGTTTCCGTTGACGGAGTACTTTCACTAGAAAACTCTCGAGATAGAGCGACTCTGGGATATATCTGTCTTCCCCTCTGATGAGCTTATTTCATGACTATGTCTGTGTCCACTTTCGAGTTTTATTCTCGAGAACTTCTTCAGAGCTGCTCGTCGTCTTTTTACTCTGAAATGGATACGCACCTAAAGAGTATGCACTCATGTGTTTTGAGGTCGGTGCTTTACGCAGCGATGCGATGCGAGCAGCCGTGCTGCACATCTATTATGCATAAGATACGTTTTTGATGTATGTAAGTATTCGTGAAGATTTTGTCACTTTCGTGGATGCGTTTCAGGAACTTCCGTGTTACATATTATTAAACTGGCGAAGAGTACGAATCCAACGAAGAAGATTGGAGAGAAACCAGGAAACGCCTACAGCAGTAACTGTTGAGAAGTTGGATGGAACTTTTACACCTAAGGATAGTTCTTTTTGGCCGTTTTTGAAAAAGTCAAGTCAACGCCAATTCGATTGTATCGAACTGCATGAGTCTGGCAACTCTGCAAACGATGGTTTGAGCTTGTATGAAACATTTATATTAAAACTTAACGAAGGCTCAGTACCTATGTATATTGTTAATGAAATGTATAACGAAAGCTAGTCACATCACAATCACAATCGATATCTGAACCAAGAAGGTCGGACGAAAAGATTTAATAAAAAGTGTTTTTTCCTTTTTATTTTCAACTATAATCATTGTGTTTTATATCAATGTCGGAAAGTTTGGTTTTGTATCGATGGACAAAGGCATCTGATGCAAACGATCATTTATCTGGGTTTTGATCTATAATTTTAGTTAAGCTAAAATATAGCTATTGTCAAATCAATACAATGGTTTTGTTTGACGTTTATGAACACGTTCTCCGGCTTCTCAATATTTTTGTTGCCAACTCCATTTTTTTATTGCAGGATCGCACGGTCACATCATGTCTTCGAACATGTGACTTTAGCAAACTGTAATGTCAACCACAATACTTATGCAGTAAAACTTGTATTTGCAGTTTGCTTTTGAGAACATTCTGCAAAATGCATATTTGATGCTGATGACGTTCTCGAAAACGACCTTTTACTGGCAAGGTTAGGTTAGGTTGTCTCATCTAAAGAAGAGGCTGGAAATTTCACTCGAACTCTAGCGTCATGTGTCTGAATAGGAACATACCACTGTGCCATTATGTTTTCCATGCTATAGCTCCTAACTGCAAAACTTCATTTCACAAAGTACCCGCTGTTTGAAACACTGTGGCAGTTATGAAAAAGTTAATTGCTTTCTTCAAATTTCAAACTCATCAACTCACATTGCTTTGTGTGACCAAGCGTGTAAGGCGGTATGAAGTGTACCTACTCAAATTTCCTGTAAATCTCAAGATTTTAGAAACTCACAAAATTGCCCCCCCCCCCCCCCCCCCTGAACGAAATCCTGGATCCGCGCCTGGGATCAGGGCGAATATGTGTGAAAATAGTGCCGAAGAATTTATTATTTTTTTGTATGGTCGGCTTACACTTTAAAAAAAATATATTTACCGCAGCATTAATTTTAATTTTTTAACCCTGAGGCCACACGGGCAAGTACTCATACATACTTATTTGTTCACTAACACATACAAACCCAAGCAACTTGCTCATCAACTGGCATGCAATTTTTGAAGCAAGTAGTGAAGCAAGTTGAGAAGCAAGTTGGGAGACAAGCAAGTGGAATGCAAGTGGAAAGCAAGTGGGAGGCAAGTGGAATGCAAATTACAAATTTGACAAGCAGTGTATGTAGCCAACTTCCTTCCCAGTACTTGCCTCCGGGTAAATGTTCTAGGCAAATGCAAATATGTATGAGTATGAGTAGGATATTAAGGTCATTCATAAACGTAGTAAAGTTGTAAACTGCGTAAATCTGTCAAATTTTCCATACAAGTTTTGACAGATGTATGAATACCCATTTTTTCTCAAGAAAATGGAAAAGTACCTACTATATCTTCGTTGTTGTGTTGTGTTGAAAGTTTTCAATGAAATTGACACAGGTGATGGCTTATACAGAATTAAAAAAGAAAAAATATTTTCAAAACAGGCTGCTTTAAAAAATGTCAACTTCGTTGTTCCTTGAGTGATAAAATAAAAAAAATAAAAATAAAATTGATAGGATAGCTGAGATAGAATTATAACAGAAACGAATATTTTCAAAACGGTGTTTCAAAAAATGGCACCATCATCAACATGACATGTGACAGTTTCATTGAAATCACTCAATTCGATTTCATTGAAATCTATCAAGGTCAAAGGATTTCGAAACTTTTTTTTGAAACTGTCCCTTTTCCTTTTGTAAAATTACATTTTAAAAAAAAAAAATTTTTGAATACCCATTTTTTTCGAAAATTCTATATGTATCTCAAAATTGGTTTGGTGTCTGCCCCCCCCCTGGACAAAATCCTGCGGGCGCCTATGGTCCACAGGCCTACTTACCACACTGCCATGAATTATAGCAACGAACGAAAAACGATACAAAAAATCTAATGATGCAGTATATTGTTTATAGTATCTGCATCCTCAATAAAGAATGATTAGTTTATTTTTAGTTGCTTTACTTTGTTAAATAGGAGCTATTAAGTAAGTGTCCCCCATAAAATTATCATTTTTATCCCACCAATGGAAATAATAAAAAAAATATATATAGGCTCAAAATAGAAAGCTGATTTGTTTTTTGTTTAAGAGGCAAGATTGTTCTTTACGAAAATTGAAGTAAAAGTTTGAAAAAAACTTGATTGTCTTTTGTATTTCAAGTTAAGGCAACGATTTTGTTTTTGGTCCAACGAATTTGTCATTCCTCTAACGCGTGTTTTTACTAAAAATAAAAATTAAACAAGTTTACTCGTGTATGTCTTTTACAAGGACCTGCATGCATAGGCGCCCGCAGGATTTTGTCCAGGGGGGGGCAGACACCAAACCAATTTTGAGAGGCATATCGAATTTTCAAAAAAATGGGTATTAAAATTTTTTTTAAATTTTAATATCCAATATAATTTGAGCTTTTTGGAAGTTTTTATAAATAATTTAATTTAAATCCTTCAATCAATAATGAAAAAATCTAAAATAACGTTCTATCTTCTATGGGAGGTACTGTTAATAGTTATCCAGCCTAAAATTATTTTATATTTTATAGTAGACGGCACTTATTTAACCACACAAGCATTTTTTTGGAAGTTTTTGTATAAAAAGCAAGGTTCATAGAACAATAAAATATCATTCGTTCACTCATGAAAAAGTCAAAAGGGAATGTTATTTTTGATTCGACTAAAACAAAATTTATTTCAGTAGTATATAGGATTTGTATTATAAAACCTTCTTATATAGAAACTATGCCTGGCCCCGGGCAAAAAAACTTCCAGCTTAATGATCACGAATTTAAATCTTGTTGGATATAGTTTACAGTGAATTTTCGTTGAAAAATTCATGTAAGTTGAACTGAACTTAATACAAATTGCGTATGACAAGGCCCTCACTATGTCACTGATGAGTTCAAGTGAGTAAGCCGAACGAAACGCCAATTTGTAGGACTAAAGGCCATAAAAAGCTATTTTGAATCAATAATTCAACAAGTCCAATCCTTAATGCTAAGTCTTCTACTTGGCTGATTTATTTCAGTAGTATATAGAATTTGTATTATAAAACCTTCTTATGTAAAACAAAATTAATTTTCAAGATCGAACCAAAAATGCTAGGATGTGGATATATAAAATATGGTTCGTTCCGAATTTATTGTGCGAGAGTTATTGAAGATCCATTCCCGAATCTTTGAAATAAGAAATAAAAATGTAATTTTACAAAAGGAAAAAAAGTTTCGAAATCCTTTGACCTTAATAGATTTCAATGAAATCTAATTGAGTGATTTCAACGAAATTGCCACATGTCGTGGTGATGATGGTGCCATTTTTTGAAACACCGTTTTGAAAATATTCGTTTCTGTTATAATTCTGTCTCAGCTATCCTGTCAATTTTATTGAAATCACTCAATGAACAACAAAGTTGTACAAGCGCGCGCTTGTAAACATCATTCCCTAAACTATGATCTGATCCTTATTATCTAATATTGCGTTGTCGTAGTTCAATAAATCGCCTTTTTTGTAATTTAAATTTTGTTGCCTATATATTATTTCGACGTCTTAATTGCCTCTTCTTCAGGTACTGTAATGTGTTTTAATATTAAGATAATAATAAAACATCCAGAACATGAGGCAGTTAAAACTTGGAAAATGTACCTACATGTACAAAATGCGTTTTATTGAACTTATTTGAAGCTAAACAAAAGGTTATATAAAATTAATAACTACCTGCATAAGTTCATTATTATAAGAATCAAATACATACATAAGAACTTTTTTCTTAAACATAGTCTTAAATTTTCCACAGCATCAAAAAACTGTTAAGTTCCTGCTAAAAAATCAGACAAGAATTTATGATTCTTGAGTTTAAATGTAGTTATTCCGGGCAAACATTTAAGGCAGAGTGTTGTTCTTTGGGTAACTTTCAAATGACCGACAGACAAAATATCGACAGGTCGAAATGTCGACTGGTTAAAATGTCGATTCATATTTCATATCGACTTTTCTCTATGGGAAAAATATCGACAAGTCGATATTTTTCTCGACTTCTATCAGAGCAGTCGACTTTTTATCAAATCGACATTTCAAACTGTCGACATTTTAATAAGTCGGTAAAAACAAAGTCGGTATTTTAATTTACAGAAAAGTCGATAAAAGTCGACATTCTAACCAGTCGACATTTTTTTTGTCGGTCATTCGTACGTAACCCACAAGTGTCATTTCCCTAACTTAAAAAACCGTTAGATTTAATCAAATACTATGACCCCTTGTTTAAAAGTGGTTGTTATAAGGTAATTTGAGCGAGAGTCCAATTTGAAGTGAAAAATATTAATGTTTTAAAATATTGACCCATTATGTAGTAGGTATTTCTTTTTAGCACTAATCTTTCTTATAAGAGTCAAAAGTTCGTTGACCGACTTAACAAAGCTGATTTGTTTTGCCATTATCATTTCAGATAACCATTTGTCAAATTTTTGGTGCCTTTGGCGGCTTATTAAAGATTAAACCGTGGTCAAAATTTAATTTAGTGGTTATAATCAACAGATCAAAGTGCAGAAAACTGCACAGCTCCAAACCGCTGATAATAATATTATCTTCGTTGTTCGGAATGGTCAGCGGACTTTTCAAAGGAATGCCACATAGTAGTAAATACATACTGTAGAGATAACTCAAGCTGGCCCTTAAAAATGTCATTTCATTGTTTTATTTTAAACGATGCGCCCCCATCAAGATTTTTACAAACAAATAAAAAAAAATCCTGTAAAATGTTAGCTCATTATTTTACCATTTACTTAGCCCCCAAAAGCGAAAGAAGTTTTACTGTAAGAAAACGTGTAAAATGTTCAATCAAACTTTGAATTTATAAAAATTAAAATTTTGGTAAAAATTAAGTCTTATACGACTACATCTAACTGATCCGGTAAAACTCATTCAAATCAAAACCGAATATTTCCTCAATTTAAGATCCATTAAAGAAAATTGAAAGAGTCTAACAGCCCTATTATTGACACGATTCAAAACTAGTTTCAAAAAACTGGAAATCAGAGTTTTAGATGTCAATTTTTGTTTGAATAATACCAATATGTTCCAAACCTGCAACTCGAAACCCCTTTAGAACTAGTTTTACATTGAAACTAGTTTTGAATCGTGTCAATAATAGGGCTGTAACTTTCGTTCTCTCTATAAGTTAGGAAATAACGGTCCTAAAATACTTCAATACGACACTTTTTAAATCACATTGTTCGGAAGCTCACTACAATTGAATTTAAAGTCTAGGTTAGGTTAGGTTAGGTTAAGGTGGCTGCCATCAGGATTTTATTTAAATCACTTGGATCGTCAAAGAAAAAACTTCCTAATGGCTTAAACACACGTGCAGCCTTTTTCATGCAGCGAAATAAAATAACACAGGTTCTTATGGGAGCAGAAAAACTCAAGAGCTGCATGCAGCTCAGACCTCAGAGCTGCACGATGTCTCTATTTCTAAATTTGCTGCGCAGCTCCGCAGCAATAAGTGGATGTTCGTCGACCGCTGACTAGGTTCAGTGGAGAAAAGTTCCGTTGTGCACAAATAGCCTTCAAGTTGATCGATTGGAAAGCATATAACTTCGGTTTTGATTGTCCGATCTTCAAAATTAAGGCTTTTATGGAAAGGATAAATGTCAGGCTACATTTTTGTATAATTTTTTTTTAAAACGTTTAATTTATTTCATACTAGAATGCAGATTGAGTCCTACATCGGTTTGATTTTCACTTTTCAAAATGCAAATGTGAATGAAAAATTACATAATTTTGAAAAATTGTGTTAAAAAGTTATTGCCTCAATCCTCCTCTACAAATATGCAAATAGTTTTTTATAGTTAAATGCAACGTGAGAGGCGGCAGGGCCACTTATCTAAATTTTCCACCTTAAAATTGATTTTAATCCAAGAAAATAACAAAATCTTTAAGAAACTTCGATTTAGGTAGCTTAAGAAAATTATAACTTTGCTTCTGATGCTCGGACTACAAGATTAAGATATTTAAATAAAGTTAAAATACAAAACTACATTTGTGCATACAAATTATTATGAAATACCGAAAAATTTCATACTAAAAGTGTGATGAAGTCCTTTGTATGATAAATATTTTAGTGTATGCACATTTGTTTTGAGTGCAGCTCTACTCGCAGCGATGCGTGCAGACCTGCTGCACATCTGTTTAAGGCATAAGTGTATTTTACGTCTTTGAGAAAGAGCAGGACATGAGCAAAGAAGGTGTGGAATAGTTTCTTCCTCCTCTTCGTCCATGCAGCTTCTGCAGAAATCATTTGAGAAAACGCCGAGTCTACTGGCGTGTTTGCCTATGAGGCAGTGTCCAGTAATGACACCAATTGTGGAGCTAATATGCAATCTACTTAGAGATAACACACATTTCAAACGCTTCGGATCCAGTGTTGGCCAGATCTGTTTCGCCGCCAGACAAGTAGTGATACCTGTCCATCTGCTGTTTGTCATCATCATGGAATCATGCTTAAGCATAAGTTTACAAGTAGCAATTGGTATTCCAATATTCACCTTGTTAGGCAATATTGGTGTAATAGTTCCCATCCTGGCGAGTTCATCGGCTTTGCAGTTTCCTGGAATATCTCTGTGTCCCGGCACCCAGAAAAGGTGAATGTTGAACTGTTCCGCCATCTCCATTAGAGACGATCCACAATTTCGGGTAGTTACGGAGTTTGTAGAAACGGTGACTAGTGATTTAAGGGCAGCTTGGCTATCTGAGAAGATACGGATATTTAATGTAGATATTACGTTTTCTTTGAGCCAAGATAAAACTTCTTTTATCGCCAGGATTTCAGCTTGGAACACGCTACAATGAGGGAGACGGAAGGAGAGGCTAATGTTTAGTCGTTCTGAGTACACGCCACCACCCACCCCTCTTCAGTTTTTGAGCCATCCGTGTAGAAATGAATTGCTTCATCTCTCAAAAATTCCTCATCATCCCAAGTGGATCTTGTTGGAATTGTGACTAGGAAATTTTGGCCAAAAACCGGCTGAGGGATGGTGTAGTCGGAGTGTTTAGGGATTGATTCGAATTTGTTCAGAATAATGGTATGGCCAATAGAGTTATTGGACCATTGAGAGATGGCTCTGAGACGAATAGCTGTGCTCGCTGCCACTTGTTTAGTGTATATATCGAGGGGTGAAATGTTAAGCAGTATGTCTAAAGCAGCGGAAGGTGTCGAATGGAGAGCTCCGCTGATACACATGCAAGCTGATCTCTGCACTCTGCTTAGCTTAATTTAAAGTCTATCAACACTAAAATTTTTATTTTACATATATCCATGTAAACTTTCTTCCTTTCTTTATATACTTGAATTATTGTAATATTTAAAATCTAGCTTTCTTTTTTAAAATTTAAATTATATGAATTCTCTTCTAATTTTAGACATCATCGGTACAAGTTTATACTTTGAAACTCTTGCCTTTTTTTTAATAAAATCTAAACTTTAAAACTTGCATTCAAATCTACTTATTTCGATGTTTTTCGTAGAGCAAATTTAATAAATTGCTAAAAATATCAAGCATAAAATAATGCTAGATCGTTCACACATGATTGACTACATTTTTACCAAATTTTAAACATGTCCATCAATTATTAACAAAGTTGTAAAAATTCAAAATTTGATTTAACATTTCATATGTGCTTGGGGGCCGTGTAAATGGTAAGATAATGAGCTAGAATTTTGCAGGAATTCTTTTTAATTATTTGGAAAAAAAATAAGCGGTGCGTCATTTTAAATAAAGCCTTTTAAGGACCACCCTAATGTACATATAAAAACTTAAAACTTTAAATACACTAGTCAACGAAATTAAAGGAACAATTTTTTTTTCAATTTTTGTTAGTGTTTTTTGAGGAGCTGTATCTTTGTGGCGAGTAATCGTATTGAGTTGAAACAAAAAGCTGTAAAAGCTTTCTGTTTTTTGTTTTGAGATTTGTTTGCAAAATTTTTTTTTTGAAGTACCGTTATTGCGTTATTGAAAAATATGAGACGAGACAAAAAAATTATTTTTTTTTAATTTTTTTTTGAAGGTCCTCATTTCTATGGATATTTTTTTTTGAGTACTGATCAACAAGGTATCTTGTTTCTTCAGCTTCAATTCACTTTTTTTTTGTTGTCGTACAATTTTTTTTATGGTAATCTGACTTTGAATGAAAAAAGATACTTTTAGACTTGACTACCAATATCTCAGCAAATAATGACGTTATAAAAAATTCAAAGACAGTTTTGGAAATTTGAGAAAGTGTTTTACAAGATTTTGTAGAAATTATTTTTTTTTTCACCGTTCACCGTTAGTTTAAGAAAAGTACTAAAAACTGACTTTTTGTGGTCTTTTCGTAAAACTTTTTTTATTTGCAAATATTGATTGCACGGCTTGCGCTGGTATGTAAATTTGTAGACTTTTAAAACATCAATATTCTTGTAAATTTTCAAATTGATCCATCGAAGCGTTTTTTCTCACCATAAACTTCAAAGTCTTACAAACCAGGTAAAGGAAAAAATTATGTTGTTGCTAAACCATGCGTAGCCGTCATCAAAATGACAAGAAACCCGCAATTCCCGTGGATTTTTTTCATAGTTTTGCATAAGTTAGATACTTTTTTGACTTTAAATGAAATAAAAAGTACATTTTTCCACATACTACAAAAATATTTCAAAAATCTTTCGAACACAAAAATTTTAATTTTCAATTTTCTCAAATTTTGTTTGTTTTTTTTTTTTCCAAGAACCACCCCTTCTTTTTAATAAAACTTGGTAGGGATATTACAAACTAACTTTCGTTTAATCAGAATCGTTGCAGTATTTATGGAAACATATTGCGAAAAAAACTATTCATTGACGAAAGTTATAGCGTATTGAATAGACCTTTTAAAAAGGAACAATTAAGTGCAAGTGTTTTTATTATTGAATATGTTGGCTTGGCCAATAAGCATGCGTTAAACCGAAAATGCTACTAAATTTACCCATGCGTTTCTGAGAGAATGGTCACACTGGCCACTTTTCAGTATTTTTGGTATAACTTGAAAACTAAGCCGAATTTGACAATATTACATTTAATACTTTTTGTTCAAAATTAAATTTTCTATCGAAATGGATAGTTTCGAAAATTTCTTAAAAAAAATTAAGCAGGAAAAGTAAACAAAAACCAACATACAAAAATCGCAAAATTAAAAATTTTTAAATTTTTTTTCTAAATAACTTTTTTCGGAGCATAGATACGCTCAAGACATGAATGGAAAAAGTAAACTAGAGTCTTAAGGCCTTAATATGACATGCTAAAAAAGATATAGCCATTCAGAACTTTACCATTTCTTATAATTTTTCGCAGTTTTTGCCCGAAAGCCTATTTTTTGGTACTTTATGACAAATTTAACATTCCTAGCACCTAGTACCAAATCTTATGTTAATAGGACCAGCCGTTCGGTCTGTAGGTCTGAAAGCATTGAAAAACAGAAAAACGAAATTGCGATCTTACATCCTCTTTATAGATTTTCTATAGTTCTAATGTCATATTATATCAACATTTTGATTTCGAACATTTTTAAGAAAGTGAAATTCGCCATAGTTTACCGATAAAGGGATCTTCGGGCCAAAACTGCGAAAAATTATGAGAAATGATAAGGTTTGAATGGGAATATCTCTGTCAATTTTGAACAAATAATAGTTTTTGAATATGCCATATTAAAACCTTTAGTCTCTACTTTATTTTGTCTCTGCATCTCTTGACCCAATCTTTGCTTCAAAAAAAGTAATGCATAATTTATTAAAAAATTTAGATATCCTTGGTTTTTTTATTTTTTTAGGTTGGGTTTTGTTTTGTTTTCCTGCTTAAATTTTTTCGTAAAATTTTTTGGACTATCCATTCCAATAGAAAATTTAAATTTGAACAAAAAGTATTAAATGTAATATTGTCAAATTCGGCTTAGTTTTCAAGTTATACCAAAAATATTGAAAATTGGCCAGTGTGACCATTCTCTCAGAAGCGCATGGGTGAATTTAGTAGCATTGTCCGTTTTAAGCATGCTTATGGGCCAAACAAACATATTCCATAATAAAAACCCTTGCACGTAATTTTTCCTTTATACTCCTCATTTTCCGGTATATTCAATAGGCTATAAGTAAGCTCAAAAATTCTAGTGGACAAATCTTAGAGTTCTTGTTTCAGCACAGCTTCGAGATTATTTCAAGAACGTGTGAGCCTTATCTAAGCCAAACTCAAACTTATTTTAAATTAACAGAAAATTAAATGACTTGCATTTGTAGGGTTTTATTTCAATTTTATTCTATTATTTTGCATTTTAGTTTGTTAGTTTGAGGGTTTTGCAGCTGCTTTCCCTATCATCCTGATGTATAGGTTAGGTATACAGTATTACATATTTAATTTGAAAAAAAACTTATTTAACTTGCTTGGTATTTTCTGACATTTGAACTGTGACCTTCTGCTTACCAGCTGAATGCGCTTCCCTTACACATTTGTATGTATTTGGATATCAAGATTAATTTAATTTAAGATAAGATCTCATATTTAGATTGAGCAACTTTAAAAAAATATATTTCTAACCTTCTGGCATAAGGGGGATGATATTATGTAATAACTACTAATAATACTCTCTGAACTAAATTTGAATATGAGCATTTTCTTCCTTCTTAATCCATTATGTTTTACGTATGGAACCATGGGGAGAACCATTGGGGAGCCTATTAAACTATGTTGATCACCTTATTTTTTTTTTGTAGATTTGGTAGGTACTATGATTTAAGAAGTATAATATTAAGAAAGATGATTTCAGTTAACAAAAAAAAAAACTTCATTCCATATTGTCAAAGTATCTACATAAAATGAAATAAAATTAGAACACATTTCAAAATAATATACATATATGTATATGTATGTAGATAATCCAACTTTTTAGGATCTTATGCCTCGTCAGACCATGAACCGCAAAAGATTTACTTGAAAGTAGGTAATATTCCATACATCATCCATTCTCCTAAGGATAACTTTATTTTGAAATTTATTCAATAAGCAAACTTACGTCAATGTTTAACTTGTATAACGTCAGTAAAGAAAATTTAAATGGCAGTAATGACGCTGAATGCAACCTTTAAAAATTAAGCTAGAAACAATGAATGTGGTTTTTTAGATATTATTTTATTTGCAATTTTACATACCTACAACTATAGAGCTTCTAAAATATAATCCTATTCAGCGATTTTGACGCTGTTATGTTCATTGAAATATATACATATCTATACATATGTATTGGCATAACAACTACAATGAAACACCTTTCTAACAATGTTATAAACTCGAGAGTATGGCGTCAATGAATCACAAGGCTTTTAAGATGTATTCTCTACAAATGCCTAACTTAAAAAAACTTCAAATATTCTTGAAGTAATCTTGATTTTAAATAGAAAAAACATGGAATATTAATATATGTAGGTGATTTAGACCAAACTGTGATTTTTAAATCATTTTTTTAATACAACTTTTAAAGAACGAAATGTAAAAAATACTAAAGTTCAACGAGACTATTAGTCCAGTCAACGAAGACTCAAAATTATAAAATAAATGCAATAAATCATACTCTCTGGTTTATTATTTATGTGGTATGGGTGACCCCCAGGTATAACATACTAAAAGTCCCCAGCCCAGGGCCGCAAGCTATAGCCAGGAGGGGGGGTTAAAGGTCCCCTTTTGTAATATTTCGGAAATATTGAGAAAACTAAGCGTTTCAGCAGAAAAGTGTACACTACAAAATGAAAGAATAATAAATTTCCTAAAAAAAAGGTCTTATTCATATTTTCGGTAGGAGCAAGGTTAAGAAAGATACGGGGAGTAGAAATTTCAAAAAATTGAAAAACAATGTTACCGTCTTACAACATCAATGGTTTTTGATCAATTAACCAGAAATAACCAGAAAAGTACGTATATATTGATTCATGGTCATTTCAGTGACGTCCTGAGAGCAACTTGAAGTGTACAGAAGCTGTTTGTGTTTAGAATGTCCTTATTTATTTTTTTTGATACAGTGTTTATTTCCTTCAAAGGAAAGAAGTACACGAAATATTTCCAAGTTACAGGCATTATGAAAGCATTTTTGGACATATCCTAAAAAATGAATTCTTTAGAAGGCGAGGTGTATTTTCCCCTCCTTTCAATAAGGGGGACAAATTCCCTAAACATTGACTGAAAATAGAAAAATAGCTATTTCAAAACAACGGAAATACTAACAATATTGTGCTACATCTTTTTTAATAGCTTAAAACAGATTCTTTTATTATAGCCTATTGAATAGACCGGAAAATGAGAGGTATAAGGGAACAATTACGTGCAAGGGTTTTTATTATTGAATATGTTTGTTTGGCCCATAAGCATGCTTAAAATCAAAAATGCTACTAAATTCACCCATGCGTTTCTGAGAGAACGGTCACACTGGCCACTTTTCAGTATTTTTGGAATAACTCGAAAACTGAGCGGAGTTTGACAATTTTACATATAAAACTTTTTGTTCAAAATTAAATTTTCTATTGGAATGGATAGTTCAATAAATTTTACGAAAAAATTTAAGCAGGAAAAATTAACAAAAACCAACTAAAAAAAAATCAAAAAATCAGAGATATCTAATTTTTTTAATAAATTGTGCATAACTTTTTTTGAAGCAAAGATAGGGTCAGGACATGCGTAGACAAAACAAAGTAGAGACTAAAGGCCTTAATATGGCATGTTCAAAAATTAATATTTGTTCAAAATTGACAGAGATATTCCCATTCAAACCTTATCATTTCTTATAATTTTTCGCAGTTTTGGCCCAAAAGTCCCTTTTTTGGTACAAAATGGCAAATTTCACTTTCGTAAAAATGTTCGAAATCAAATTTTTGTTATAATATGACATTAAAACTATAAAAAAATTATAAAAAGGATGTAAGTTCGCAATTTCGTTTTTCGGTTGTTTTTAAATGCTTTCAGACCTACAGACCGAACGGCTGGTCCGATTAACATAAGATTTGGTACTAGGTGCTTAGAACGTTAAATTTGTCATATAAGACCAAAAAACTAGGCTTTCGGGCAAAAACTGCGAAAAATGATAAGGATTGGTAAAGTTTGAATGACTATATCTCTGTCAATTTTCTAATAATATGGCTTTTTAACATGTCATATTAAAGCCGTAAGACTCTAGTTTACTTTGTTCATGCATGTCTGTAGAAAAAAAATTTTAAATCTTTGATTTTTCGCTTTTTATTATGTTGGTTTTTGTTTACTTTTCCTGCTTAAATTTTTTTAAAAAATTTTCCAAGCTATCCATTTCGATAGAAAATTTAATTTTGAACAGAAAGTATTAAATGTAAAATTGTCAAATTCGGCTTAGTTTTCGAGTTATACCAAAAATACTGAAAAGTGGCCAGTGTGACCATTCTCTCAGAAACGCATGGGTGAATTTAGTAGCATTTTCAGTTTTAAGCATGCTTATGGGCCAAACAAACATATTCAATAATAAAAACCCTTGCACGTAATTGTTCCTTTTTAAAAAGTCTATTCAATAGGCTAAGTTAAATCAAGTTAACAATTTTTAAAAAATTCGTTCGAAAACTCAAAATTAATACAAACAAAATTGAAAAATGTTTTTAAATGATTTTTATTTTACACTATAAAGCAGTAAATTGTCTTTCATCATTCAATCTTGCTGTTAGTCTTGAGTCGAATGCTGAAAACCAGACCATTGTAGGGTTTCTAGTTTCTGAGAAAATGGAAAATTATGAATACTACTTTTTTTGATGCATAGAAGCATTTTTTGGGTGTTTTCACTAATGGATCGAGAACTACCAATTATTCGAAAATTACATCAAAATACCATTGAAAGTATATACAATTTCCAATAAATCTCTATCTAAGGTTTTTTCTGTGACAACCCGTATTTTTACTGTTTTCGAAAATCCACTCGAATAAAAGCACTAAGTAATTACTTTGTGTGATAAAATTAGAATTTTTGTCTGTAAAATAAACCAAAATATACTTTTCTGATGGTCTTTGATGCGCTGAGCTCGAATATTGAGATATTCGAATCTAAAGGTTTAAATAAAATGCATTTTTATGCAAACTTGTGGCTATATTTTTTTCCCAAGGTATTTTTTTTTTCGAAAAAAATTTTATAGTCATTCTGAAGTGTTAACATTTTACTTTAAAATTCTTTTTGAATCTTTCAAATACCTCCATTCACCTTCGAGAAATCGTTGGTTTTCGTCTTAAACTACCTTATTCAAAAAATCCTACTCGCTAGGCACAAATTGAGTGGATTTTTCGAATTAGGTAGTTTAATACGAATGACCATAAGAATTTTTTCGATAAAAATTACCTCAAGAACAAAAATTACCCCAAATTTACATAAAAAATAAATTTTTTTATCTTTAGATTTGAATACATCAAAAACTTGATATGATAGAGCAATTTCTAGGCCAGATTCGAACTCAGTGCACCAAAGAACATCAGAAAAGTATATCTTGGTTCATGTTACAGACAAAAATTTAAATTTTGTCACACAAATTAATTTCTTAGTGTTTTCGAGTGGATTTTCGAAAACAGTAAAAATACGTCAATTTTCGACTAGTACTTGAGTCCAAATGGGCTGTCACAGAAAAAACCTTAGATAGAGATTTATTGGAAATTGTGTATATCTACTTTCAATGGTACTTTGATGTTATTTTCGAATAATTGGTAGTTCTCGATCCATTCGTGAAAAACTCCCAAAAAATGCATTTTTGCTTCATTTTTTGCATTTGTTTCCATGTTGCGTCACAAAATTTTGTTAGCAAACCTCAGATTCGGATTCAACACCCCCGAAAACATTAAGGTTGGAAAAAACTAAAACTACCCCACAATTTGCTCGGAAAGAGCCTTTTTGAGCACAAATTGGCTGGACTATAAGAAGAGGTGAGAAAAGAATGCAGTTATATTAAAGGGGTTTCTATTCTCTCCCGTTTGGCCAGGAGGGTAATTTTCTAAAAAATTGACTTAAAACAGAAACAAGTAATAAGAACTACGGTAACCCTTAAAAATGCAATATGCCCTTCTTTTTTGTAAAGCCAACAATCCTTTCTTTTATTTTAATTTTAAATAAAGTTGTTTGAGAGAATAATTTTGAAAAATTAATTTTCAAATTCAATAATTTTGATTTTTTTTTTTTTAAACTAATTGCTCTAAATTGTATGCAATTAAGTAATTACTCTTTTTGTTTTCAAAATTCAATGATTTTCTGCTTTTGGCTACAAATAATTGAGAGTATTGTATTTTTAAGACTAAAATAAAAGGACTTAATTACGTAAAAAAAGTTTTAAATACAAAAAAAAAAAAAATTGAGTTTGAAAATTAAAATTCCAAAAACTGTTCACTCAAACAACTTTGTTTGAAATTAAAATAAAATAAGAAAATATGTTTGAATTTACAAAAAGGTATAGCATGACATTGTAAGTGTTACCGTTGTTTTTAATATTTTTGTTTTCTGTTTTAAGTCATTTTTTTTTTTGAAAACTGCCCCTCTCAACTAAACAGGGGAGAATAGAACCCCCACCTATACGATTTTTTTCATAGCCCGCCGTTCAAGCTCTAGCTTTTTGTTACATTTTATGCGAAACACCCCGAAGGCAAACCAATCTTCGGTACTGCACATTGAACACCTGAAAACGTTTTCGAAGATCTTGAATTGGTGATACTGTAATAATATCGGGCCTCTAGACAGTGTGATGTACACCCTTCCTCTTTTTATGTAAAAGCATTTAACTACCAACGGTTTTTTTAAAGTTCTCAGGACTAAAGTAAAAGCTTTCTACGATTGTCTCTTAAATGCGTCTTGAAAGAACTATATAGGATCTTTCTACTTGAGCAGAAATGAGTTAAATCCATTTAAAACTAAAGGTCCATGCAAGGCCGTAACCAGGGGGGATCACATGGGCTAGTTTACAGTTCCCATGCAAAAGAAAAGTAAAATTTTTCAAAACAACTTTCCACCTATTCTTTGCTTAATTTTGTATAATATTTGAGATGAAAAGTGTTTGCCTGCGCCTAAGCCACCTATTAATTAACCCTTAATTAATAAATTAAAGGTCCTAAAATGGAAAACAACTAATTTTGGATGCAAAAACTATTTTCATGCAAATAATGCTGTGAAGTGAATATATTTTTTTTAAGGGTAAACCGACCATACAAACAAACATTTTTATTTAGGTACCACACTTTATTTCCTGCAAAATAATAGCTTTAATTATTTTGTAGAAACTTATTTTGAATTTCACCTCAGTAGTTTTTGACATGCAAAAATATTTGCATAGAATTTCGCACGGGAACTTTAAACAAGGCGAACGACGAATTTTTTCGTGCAAAAACTTTCACTGATATTTTTTAACCAAAAAAAAATGCGCTTGGCATTTGTATGCGCCTTAATGTACAAAAATAAAAAAATTCGTTTACAGCACGGACACTTTTCCTTTGAGTTCAATTTTTTGTTTCACCACCAAGCTTTTTGTTTTACTCAAAAGAACTGTATACTTAGCTAACATGGTGAAATTTTTTCGAAAAATTATATACCCTCCCCCCACCCGATAATTGCTTGGCTACGACCTCGGGTCTATGTACTTCAATGTTTTCGGGAAGCTTCGAAATGACGTCCGCATTCATTATATCATTGATTTGCCCAACAGTTTTACATTTGCAGTTCGATGAAGTTCTCTCCAGAGAGAAGCAAACTGCCGAAAAATTGTAGAACGTCTTGTGGCAACTTTTGGCAAGAATTTTTTATCGTTTATATCTAATATTTGACTGATATACATCAATCTTACACTTTACAGGCTAATAAATTTCTGCCTAAATTTTTCTTGGGCAGAATTTGACAGGAGGGGGAATATTTTACTCTCTGGTGAGCATGCACTTCCTTCTGTCCAAAACAATCCAATTTCTGAAGAGTGCGGAACAAAAATTGCCGAATTGGTAAAAAAATTGGTGACAAATAGTAGAATTGTCCATTTTTGTCAATGTTTGGAACAAATCTAATGTTTCTTCATAAAATAGTGCGTAGGCAGACACTCAAAACAAGCCGTTTATATTTTAATATTTTTTCGATTAACTACGAAGAAAAAAGTCTTGATAGGCAAAAAGGAAATAACCAAAAACACACTGTATTATTTGTATAAAGTCGATACTTTCTTACGAAAACGCTCAAAAAAGGCAAAGTTAGAAAAATACTATCCTTGCTCGTGAGTTACCCAATAACCTATCTTTCGAAAGCTTAAATTCGATGCAATTTTATAAAATAATTGCTATAAAAAGAGAAGTGTTTAGAAGAAATTTCTTAAGGCCTATTCAAATGAATATATTTTTTCACGTCATTGAACTTTAATAAAACTATTATCTATCCTTTTAAGCAACCCTCCCTGTCCTGATGAGTTTTCAAATAAAATCAATTAAAAAATCAGGTTAAGGTACAGAATTTTTTGACGTGCGTCGTATACAGTTATGAGTTTTCCCAAATCATATTTTACGTCATTAGTCATAATACAATAAACCCAACTCCACATGTACCTAAAAAGTATTTTTCTTTATCTCTTGGTACCTTATTGTTGATGCCATTAAGGAACTACGTCGCAATTCTGAAATATGAAACAGTATTTCTGAATGAACTAAAAAAAGGTGATTTCAACAGGAACAACGCAACCGTGCGTGATAGGCAGTTAGTTATGCCATACCCCATACATTACATTATCATAACATCCTCTGACATAGTCTTAAACAACAACACCACACACACACACAAAATAGAACGTATAGTCCTGATGATTCAGAATATTTTGTCGTTTGATAGTAGATTTGAGGCTGCAACTGATTTTGTAGAAGAATTTTCTATTTTCTGTGTGTATTTTCTCTATTTCAAAGAGGGTTCAATTTTGATGAATGTATAACTCTTGCGTCGTAGCTCGTAGCTCGTAGGGGGTGAAAGACTCAACGTTGAACGTGCCATGTATCGTCATTTGCCTAAAATATTCAATGTTAGAGTTTAGAAGGGTGGCAAATATAGACCTGGGCTATTACGTTGTTAGTTAATCCTACCAAGGGGTTGATTAAAATCTATGAAGAAAGTTGGACAGAATTCAACACTATATTTACCTCCCATGGAGTATCGCTATGCAACAGAGCTGCTGGTATTACACTATAACTATTCAACACTGGACAGCTTTGGGTTAGTAATGAAAATTATGATATTTTGAGGTTTAAGAAAATCGGTCATGCATACAAATAGTTCAGTTGGCACATATTTGTTCTTCGTGCAATGATAGGCAGATAATATGGGGACCATATATTTGACTGAATGGTACTTTAAATTATGCAGAGTATAAAGTGAATTTGCCCTAGGTGAGTCACTTCCCTGCTTGATTGAGTGCGGATCCTGGCACAGAAATAAATACAAAATAAAATAGATAACTTCATTGGATTACCTGTAAGTGAAATGCAGTGACATCCAACTTATTTCTTCAATACATTCAGTTCAAAACACTTAATCATCATCAGGGATTTTGAAGTTAAACTACTTAACATACGGTAGAGTAAAATGACAAGCCCGGATCAAAAGTGGTTTGTATAGGTTTCCTTATGAAATTTGGTAATAATTTCCCATTAAGAAAAGGAATAAGGGATCGAAAGAGTCCATAAAAATATCGATGGTCAAAGGGTATTTTTAAGGGAGGAGAAAGTTTAGGATTATTTTCAAAAACTTTGAAGAAAATGGTAATTTCATAAAACTTGGTAAAAATGTTTTATTTAATAAGAAATAGAAAAGTCTGTAAAAATATCGATGGTAAAAGTGTGTTTTTCAGCTATGTAGGTACATACATCTTCAGCTACAAATATTTTTTTTTGTATTCAGAACTTACGGTCTACCCCTTTAAGCAACAGAAATATGAGGGTGTGGATCCGGGATCTCACTACCAAATATGAGGAATATTCATAAAAAAAAAGTAGACCACCTGAAAGGTTCTTGAATGGTCATTAAATGGTCATAAAAGTTCAGATAGACTCAGAAATTGGTCAGGCATAGATTCTGCTTTAATTATTTTTGTTTTTTAATATCTTCAATATTACAGTTTGAGGTGCTAACAAACTATTCTGTGACCTTGAACAAAAACTTCAAAAATTCATATAAAAATCTATGGCTGACAAATTTCTGGAACAATTTTGTCTTTTATAAAGCTTAAATGGCCTTTCAGAAAGAATACCTTTTATGTAAATTTCCAAAAATAAAACGCTAAGATACCAGATCCGAAAAATGTACATAGTTTCATTGTTAAGTTCTATAAAGAATTATTATTGTTATGAAAAAATAGACCATGGTGCAAATCATGTGATGCCTGGATTTTTGTCTGAACATTAAATTCTAGCTTTTATTTCCAGTTCACGTTTGACTTGTGCTTAGGGTAAATAGATGTGCTTTAGCGTCTATGTTGAGGGCAAAATGGAAACAGCCAGTTACCTGGTTATAGTCTGAGAGCCCGTGAAATATTTTGGCGACCACTAGAACCAAAGTTAATTTTTTGCTATATGATGGTTAATGCGGCTTTGAAATGAAGCCTGGAAGTAGAATTGGGCAACAGTGAGGGATTCAAAACTCAAGCCAGGGGCAATTAAATTTTGAAAGTGGAGTGGGTAGGTATACGCAATACTATACCAAATTCAAACGTCTGGCAGGTTTTTTTCAACCGGGGGCGTTTGAAAACGGTAATTTATTTCACTTTTTGTGATGGAGGTATAACTTTTTGATTTTATATTAAAAACAAAAGAGGATTGTGTACTAATTTGAAATACTTATGTCCAAGATGATTTTTTTTCAGCCTTCACCTTACCAGACGTCCCAAAGGGGGTGAAAAATCAACTTAAAGTGAAAGATATATGAGCAATAAACCACCGAAAAGTGCTAAGTACCGAAAAGAACAAAGTACCGAAAAAGACAAAGTACCGAAACAGACACAGTACCGAAAAAGACAAAGTACCGAATAGAAAAAAGTACAGAAAAAGACAAAAAGACAAAGTACCGAAAGATACAAAGTACCAAAAAAGACATACTACTGAAAAAGACAAATTAGGTACCGAACAAGACAAAGAACCGAAAAAGACAAAGTACCGAAAATAGACAAAGAAAAAGTACCGAAGAGACAACGTACCGAAAATAACTGAATAAGACAAAGTACCGAAATGGACACAGTACCGAAAAAGACAAAGTACCGAAAAACATAAAGTACCGAAAAACACACAAAATACCGAACAAGACAAAATACCGAAAAAAGCCAAAATACCGAAAAAGATATAGTATCAAAAAAGACAAAGCACCTAAAAAGACAAAGCACGTGAAAAAGACCAAGTACCGAAAAAGATAAAGTACCGAAAAAGACAAAGTACCGAAAAGGACAATGCACCGAAAAAGACAAAGTACCGAAAAAGACAAATAACCGAAAAAGACAAAGTAGAATTGATATGAAATACCACAGTATTAACGCGTTTTTGCTTGCCACGGTAGTGACATTTTCATACTTAAATCCACGTTGCAAAAAAGCTACTTCACTCAAAATATTTTCCCAACAAATTTAAGATAAGTTTAGCAAACACTATTCAAAAATGGTCCAATTCATGAATAGAAGAATACCCGGCTATTAGCTGGGTAGAACCTGGGTATTGTTTTTAATTTTAACTAAGCATTAAACAAGGCTATTAGCTGGGTACACGGAAAGACTTGAAAAATCACTAATTGAAAAATTTGCATTTGCAATATACGAATCATGTTTTATTCGTAAATCAATGCATTTTGATCCAGAATTAATACAAAAACTGGTAATTTAACAGTCAAAACGTAGCAATTTACAAAATTTGTTTCTTCGTGATTTGCAATTTAAATCCATGAATCAAGATTGTACTTTTCATAGCAAAATGCAACTTTTTAGGCGTAATTTACTCTCCAAAGGAATAATTTCACAAACAGCATTTAAAAATATTGATTCGCGATAAATATTTAGTGATTTACATGGCACAATCACTAATTTACGTTTTATTTTGTCCCAATTTGTGACTCCATGCGAATAGTTACAAATCATCCACAAAAAATTCCCAAATCACGAATTTCTTGTCGCAATTAATTTCTCGAAGAGATAGAGCGCCACAACATGGCATGCATCTAATCAATAATGTGTGACACCAACGATCTGTAATGCAAATAGGCTCAGTGGTTGCACGCTCACTCGGCAACTGGAGGGTTGCGAGTTCAAATCCCAATAAAGTCAAGCGTAAAGTATTTATTTCAAATAAATTAAATAAAATGCGTATACCTGCAAAATGAAGGGAGAAATATTGATCATTCGAAGTGCAAATATCACGAAATAAAAGTGGTGATCACAAATCTTTTTTGCAAATTTACAAACTGTGCCATTGAGGAATATTTGGATCAAATTGCGATTTGTTGTTCGCAATTTTTGTTTTCTCAATAGAATAGTTAATACTTAAAGAGTGTTGATTTACGATTTTTGAGTAACAATATCATCGTTTTGCTCAGTTTTGCAAATTGCAAACTAATAGTCGTAAATTACGATATCCAGAGCCAAGGTATAAATCGGGATTCATTTTTCGTAATTTGCAGCTCATTTTTCGTGATCTGATCCAAGAATTCTTTCCGTGTAGAACCTGGGTACCCGGGTTTTCGAATTACCCAGGTATTCTAGGTATTTCGTTTGATGTAAATGTTTTTAATTTTAATTAAGCATTAAACAAGGCTTTAACAAAAAACAGAAACAATTCCTCAGAGCTCTCAAGCTATATAAAATGATTGCAAAAATTTGTATACAAAATACGTTTTTATATAAAATTTTGTACGTTCACTATTGTTCACTATTTCGAGATTCACTAAATCGAGCGCCTACTGTAGTTGGAAATCTCAGGGTGGGGAGTGGGGACTCGCCGCCATCCACGTTAGTGACATTTTGGTTCAAAAATATTTTTTTTTAATAAATACATAAAATCGCCGAGTGACATAAAAGTATCAGTTTGCAGAGCACTGGGCCCTTAATCAAGCACTAAAATAGCATTGAATACTAAAAAAAAAATTAAACTTTACGTAAAAGTTTGAAAAAATTAAATTATTTTGCAGTATAATTAATTGAATATAATATTAAATTTTAAATTCGAAAATTATGTTTTCAAAACATATTTATACAAAAACAATTTTATTTTTTAAAAGAAAATTAGTAAATTCATTTTTGGCCTTAAAAAGCCTATAACATGGTATTGTAATTTCCTTGAGTAACTTTTTTTTGAAAATTATCACTTCTTACCTGAAAAGGGGAAAATAGACCCTACCCTTTGCATATATTTTTTTTCTGGAGTTTCCCCACAAAACACCCCGTAATATAGCTCTGTTAAAAGTTTCTACTTAAATATATCACATTGTTCTGGATGATTTTCACAAGAATGTACATAATGTACAAATGCACATATATGCACACGAGTATTTATGTACATTAGGCAGATATTACTTTTTCGAAAGAGAAAATTCATTCACATTACTAACCAGTGTATTCTCGACCATTTAAAATGGCAGCAGGCACTTACTTATCATATAAAAAGTTCAACTTAGCTTGTTTTTCATATTATAAGACATTAATTCCAGCCACACCCAAAAGTCCTTGACCCTTGCTCCAATGAAAGTGCATATATTAACCCTCACTCAAACTCTTATTTTTTCTGTCTCAAACTTTCTCCTTTAGCAGAAGCAAACAGTACCTACCCTGTGAATGAAATTATTATTAATTTGCTTTTTTCTTTTCTTTTTTTTTTGAAGCCACCCAAAACCTCTTACAGTTTCTGAGAATTTCGTTCGCATTTTCTACTTATTTTAAACATCATCAGCAAATCCAAGACCATAACAACCTAAGAAATAAAAAAGCAAAAATACCATATTCCGACACAATAACTTTTGGAATCTTCTAAAGCCATTGATCTTAAACAAATAAATAAAGTAAGCACAAGGCAAAACAACACTCCATCCCATTACGAGGTGATTCCTTTGCCAAAGTCATCGGCTTTTCTCCATCCCCATCAGGTGAAGCTGGAGCTTGTGTGGATGAACCCAAAAGAGTGTAGACTTTCCCTATTAAATTGTAAAATTGCTAAAATGAAACAAAAAAACTTTTCAAAACGGCAAAAAAAAGGACGAATGAAAAAAATAAACACAACTTAAATTCATTTAAAGGTGCTCCAGCTTCAAACACACAGAAAGGTGAATCACCTTAAAAGGAGCAACACAAAAAATAATAAGTACCCCCAAACGCAGATCGGCAGGGTTGTTTCTGATGTGCTTTGAAATACATGCAACTAATAACAGCAACGTGCCGATTCAAATGTGAATTTAGCCAATTCAATAGACAGAGTTAGATTGAAAATATTTTAATGCCTTCATGCGATGTTTCAAAAAGTCGTTAAAAACTGTTAATCTGAAAACAGAAACTGGCCCAAATCCAATGTTCTTTTAGTTGCTGGAAATTCAAAATTCAGTTTTTCATGAAATTAAAATTTACAGGTTTATTTGACGAGGCTATAAGCTGTAAGTTGATACCAAATGAGAACAAAATAGAGGGGTTCTTTATTCCCCCATTTGAGCAGGATAGGTGAATCTACTAAGTTTTTATCTTGTATTACAGTTTCAACATTTTACATGTAATCTTTATAGCCACATAGTGGACTAGATTTCTGATGAAATCCATCTTTGGATCCAGGATTTTATGATAAAGTGTATTTTGATTTTGGACAGAGAACAGGCAAAGGCCCACGAGCCACGACTGTAACGACGGAATAGAATACCAAAAAGGAAAAACCCCTCCTGGGAAAGAGAAATTCAAAATCTTTTGGGGTTTACTGGCTAAGCAGATCGAATAAGGAGACTGCATTTTGAGAAGGGTCCTTCCTTCTATAGCCATCCAGAGAATGTTTAACTGGGGCTGGGATAGATGATTATGATGTTTTTGGGGATTTTGTTTGGGATGTCAGTATAGCAAAGAAAAAGGTCGTTAGACGCATATTGCCAAATGTATGAGCTTGAGTGTGGTTGTTGAAAATATCTATGTATAAAGTTACTATACATACACGTAATTGTGTTTGGATGATTTGAAGTGAAAAGTTCCATTCAACTCTATAAAGTTGAAAGGGAGAAAGTGTATAGGTATACGAACACGAATACAAACTCACATCTTTGAATGTGGAAATTACGTCGTTGTTTTCATTGCCAAATAAAAAAAAAAAATTTGGAACCCTGTGTACATCAATATAGATATACTCAGACACATACTTGCTTTACTATGTACAGAAAAGGGAATGGAAAGTGCATGTTTCCTATAACATACTTTTGTCGGATGAATGTTAATGTTAAATTGAAAGGAAGGCATTTTGCTAGGGTCGGTTTCCGAAAACATATGGTAAATGAACAAGTTGAGGATATCAATATAAGGAAGAGGAAAGTTACTCCTCTTCATTTCTGTTGCCTATAACAATTAAAATGGGACTGGAACATTTATTTCAACATTTTATGTCAGAAGCATAAAGACGTTTTAATAGTTCTTTAAAATGCTCGTAAAATTATGGGGAGGGATATTTGCACAATTTTAAGAATCAATGGATGTAATATTGTTCATTGAGATATGTATTTTTATATGAGTGATTTTTTTTTACCAATTGTGATTTTTGATTCAAACATTTTCGAAAATAAAAACTATATATTTTTTTTTTGTGATTTAACTTAGACATATAAGCCTAGTACGCAGATCGAGACAAAATTTATCTCCTATATAAAATTTTTCCCAGGACAAATTTTATCTCGGATTTTTTTCTAAGCGGTACGCAGCTCCAGCGCAAAATTTGACAGTTGTAACCGCTGTACGTGAAAAGGTAAAAAAAAGTCTCCACTTAATTTTGCGCGGAAAAAGAATGCTCGAAGCATTATTTTTCCGGACAAATTGTGACGTTTTATGTATATTTCGCTTTTTATAGACTAAAATCATCTTCTTGTTTCATTCTTTACATTATTTAGACGTTGTGAGGACGAATGACTGAAATAAAATATAAAATGCTTAAAAAAAATGATGACATAAGAATGCGAAAAGAATAAATAGAACAGCAGTTTTAAATCAGTCAGTAGCGTAGCTTATGGGAAAGGGTACAAAAGGACCACATATAATATTTTTCAATAAAAATTTAAATTGATTTTCAAACATCACACCCATACTCAAATGGAATTTTATAGTTGATAGATAAGGAAAGAACTATTTTTTGACAGAAAAAGTTTATTTTGATCCAAATGTCAGCCCATTGCCCTAAAATCACTTTTTTCTAGAGAAGTAAAAAAACTTCAAAAATTTCGAAATTGTTAGAGGTTTTTAATCCAACGACATCGTTGCCATCCTTCAATGCAATTTCACAGTGAATGGCTTGACAGACACAAGAATAAACTATATTTCGACGAAAAAAGTTTATTAATCCAAATGTCAACCAATTGCTCTGAAATCACTTTTTCGGGAGAAGTAAAAAAAATTAAAAAATTTGGAATTTTTAGAGATTTCCTAATCCATTGTCATTGTAGCCATCCTTCAATAAAATTTGACAATTGTGGGCTTGAGGGACAAACTATATTCTGACGTAAAAAGTGTATTTTGATCCAATTTATTCCAAAGTGCCCTAAAATCACCTTTTCCAGAGAAGTAAAAAAACTGAAAATTTCAGACTTTTAAGAGGTATTTTCATCCATCCACATAAAATTAATTTATCGCAGGCAATCAATTTTTCTTGCTCAGCAAATGCTTTGCAAGAATCTAATGTCTGTATGTAAAATTTTCAAATTCATGTGAATTAATGGAAATTTAATAATTTTTTAAATTTCTAGCTACGCTACTGTTCTCAATTGACTTTTGTTTTTATTTCTACACCTTCAGAATTTGTCTTGAGAAAAAAAATGTGGAGATAAAATTTGTCTTGTCTCGATCTGCATACTAGGCAGCGGTTCCTAAAGTGTGTTCCGCGGAACCCTGGGGTTCCGTGGGAGAGTTTTCAGGTTTCCACAAATTTCTTGAAGTATAAACAGTAAATACAAACAATAAAAGAAAAATAATTACAAATTTCCACAAAAAAAAATTGAATTTTTTTTTTTTGAAGCTTACATTATATTTTTTAATCGAAGTGTGAACTTCAAGGTCATAAACTGTTTCATGAGTAAACACATCATTAATTGGGGAAAATGTATTGATATATGCAGCAATGGTGGGAAAGGTTAGAGGGGTTGTTTCAAATATTAAAAACTTTGCTCCTAGAAATACCAGCAGTCATTGTATTTTCCATCGTTACCTATGCACTTGAAAAGAATGCCAAATTATTTAAAAAAAGTTCTCTGTGAAGCTGTGAAAATAGTAAATTTTGTTAAAAGTCGTCCTCTCCAATCGAGATTGTTTAAATTAGTGTGTAAAGATATGGGCAGTTAGTACGAATCACTTCTTCTTCATACTGAAATTCGATGGTTTTCCGGATGGAAGGCTTTATCCAGGTTATTTCAACTTATGAGTTGAATGTGTTCAAACTGGAAAACAAATTGAGTTGAATGTGTTCAAACTGGAAAACAAATTGTCCTCAACTGCAAACCTCTTTGATGTATTGCATGATGAAGAGCAATGGATTACAAAATTAGCTTATCTTGCAGACATCTTCGAGAAGATCAACGAAACTGTAACAGCTCTGCAGGAAAAATCAATTACAGTATTTTTGCGAGAGACAAACTGGCAGCTTTGAAAAAAATATTAATTTCTAGCTTTGCGACCAAATTGTGGGGTAGTTTTGATATTTTCCTTCCTGTATGTTTTCGGGGGTGCTAAATCCGAATCTGAGGTTTGCCAACAAAATTTCGTGACGCAACATGGAAAAAAACGCAAAAAATTATGCAAAAATGCATTTCTTGGGAGTTTTTCACGAATGACTCGAAAATTACATCAAAGTACCATTGAATGTATATATACAATTTCCAATATATCTCTATCCAAAGTTTTTTCTGCGGCAACCCATTTGGACTCAAGCGCTAAGTGAAAAATCCCACAATTTGCCCTTTTGAGCACAAATTGGCTGAATTTTTCGAATTAGGTAGTAGAATGAAAACCATAGATTTCTCGAAGGCGAATGGAGGTAATTGAAAGTTTCAAATAGATTTTTGAAGCAAAATGTTTACACTTCAGAATGACCATAAACATTTTTTGAAAAAAATTACCTCCCCAACTTTGTATACAAAATGCATTTATTTTTAATTTTTAGATTTGAATATCTCAAAAACG